>JARQOC010000004.1:457499740-457506446 GCA_033576535.1 Allobates femoralis
TCAAACAAAGCAATTACAATCATCCGAGTCCCGTTACAAAGTCCTTTTCTGCTGTTAAAATTACGCAAAAGCATTATAATCGTACCAACTTTTAATTTCAGGAGATGAGAAGGCATTCCCGTTGGGGTTAGAGAATTTAGAAATTCCACTGGATATTGTTCGGGATTTTCCGTCTCATCTGGATCAATGGAATCGTCGCTCATATATTCAATGTATTCTCCAGGAATACAATCCATAACTTTTGAATTGATCAAATCCACAGCGTCATTTTTGGGACAAAGAATGGCATGTGATGCAGCATTCTGAATACTTTCGTCATTATTCACATCAATGACAATGTTTTCACCAAATATATCCAAGATTAAAGAGCCAGTGCAGATCATGTCTTGCGGGATCTCAATGACATCATCACCAAGATTGTAATCATTGGACAATTCTCCATTTCCCAATTGAATTAACCAATTGCTATATTCAGAATCAATGGAGCGCATGTTGTTAATGAGCGGCAATTGATTGAAAAGCTGCCATTGTTGTGAATATTTAATGCAGCTCTCTACAATGTCTGTCCTTGTTCCATGAGAGATGATAGGAAGACACTGCCGAAAGTCTCCTCCCAGAACAATGACTTTTCCTCCAAAGGGTAATTTGTTTTTCTTGGAAACATCAGTTGTCATGACATCCCGTAATAATTGATCAATTACATGCAAAGCGTATTTTGACAACATAGTAGACTCATCGATGATGAAGAGTTTGGTAGTCTTCAAATGTTGGGCCGCATCAGTATCATTTTTGATTCTTGAAACGGATGTCTCATTAATTGGTATTGGTATGCCATACAGTGAATGGATAGTTCTTCCTCCTTGCAATAGATTAGCAGCAATCCCTGTACTGGCTGCAGGTGACACAACTTCTCCTTCTCCTCTCAGTTCATGAATCAATAGATGATAGAGATAGGTTTTCCCACTTCCACCTGGACCGTCAATGAAAAAGCACTTTGGCTTATCACTTGTATCCTCTAAAGCTTTATGGATTGCGTTATAGGCCAAACGTTGTTGATCGTTTAAGGTAACTTTCATTTCACGTGCTCTTACTGACTCTTCTTCTTTGTTATATTGAGGACGAATGTGTGGTTTTCTTTTTGGGCGTGGCAGATTAAAATCAGTAAAATGTTTAGCATGAAATTTTAAAACATGTTCAACATCAGTCATGGCATATCCTTCACAATGCTGACAATCATCAGTGTCGGGGTGATAGGCATGGCAGTAATCTTGAACGAAGTGTTGTTTAAATTCTTGCCACAACTCCAGGGGATGATTAGGAGGACCAAAGACACATATATATGCAAACATGTCACGGAGCTGTGCAGGCATATTGAGAACACAGGCATCCAATAAAGTTTTTCTCCAAACACTGTCATCGAAGAGCAATCCAAGGGCTAATGCCGCCTCTTTAAACGTTGGGTATGTGATTTCCTTAACAGTCTTAAGGTTGTCAAAACTTGTAGCTCCTTTAACATGGAGTAACAACAGCCTTAAAAAATACCGTTCTTGTTCTTGAATACTAACAGTGTAAAGTCTACCAATGACTGAAGCACCTCTTCTCCTTCTAACTTCCCATGCACCTTCTTTCCAAACATAATGCTCAGGAATTTGACGATATAAGTACTCCCGAGCATTGGGATCATTCTCATTGAGGGCAAAGTAGGCCATGAGTGTTGATTGTCTGTCCATTAAATAAGTGATGTTGTCCGCAGAATCACCCTCGTGAAAAAAAAGTGATTGTGAATGAGGCAGATGTACTGCAAGACGAATAATGCTGTGAGATTGTCTATGCATTGGGAAAGCAAAGATTCGCCAAGCTGCCTCTGGTGCACTGACATATCTGGAATCCATGAATTTATGAGTTTCATCGTGTCTGATGTTGGTTTCACAAATTTCCACATTGGCTTTATCATGACCTTTGTACACATATTTGAAGAGGTATTTGACGCTCTGAATGGAAGCACATACTTCCACATTAATATGGCACTTATATTTTAATAAAAGGAAAGGGTTATAAGGAACCACCCAAGAATTATCAATCTTCTTAGAATGGTGTTGAAAAGAAGGTCCTTCGTTTCTTTGATAACTTGGATATGCATCCTCAGGTATAACAGTTTTTGTTTGAAACTTTTTGGGAAAAGCTTTTTTACACTTTCCATTCTCCATACATGGAGAATTGGGATTGTGTTGTCCACAGGGGCCATGGATCATGTGTTGCAAGACAATTTGATGGAGCACAGGGTAATGTGATGGATCAGGAATTTCAGCCCAAACAGTATTGTCCACTTCCACCTCAGTTCTTAGTTTTGAGTTTGCATCCAGAATAATTAGAATGTGAGCATGTGGTAGGCCTCGCTTTTGAAATTCTATCACATGAACCATAGCACAAACCTTACCAAATAATCCAGAATTAATATCTTTCAAAAGGGCTTCAAGTTTAATCCTGAATACACGGGCCACTAAATCCGGGCGATGTTCAGCACGCTGCCATGGCTGTAAATTGGTTGCAATTTCACTCCATTTCGGATTGCAGGTCATCGTTATAAAAAGATCTGGTCTTCCAAATTTAGTTACAATCGCCATGGCATCTTGATACCGCTGCTGCATATTGCGGGGACTTCCCTCAAAGGAAGATGGTAAAATTACCGTCTTGCCAATGGGGATTTTTTTTTCTATGGATTTTCTCAGCAAATGTTCCTGAAGGAGACAATAATCTTCTACTTTCAAATCCTTCTGGTGTTGGCGTATATAATTTAAACGATTAGCCTCGATTTTTACATAGGCATCCACCAAGTACTGCTGGGTCAGTTTACCACCATTAAGGACAGGATTGAATTCTTTCCGTACTGACAGCAAATAACAGTAATACTGCAGTTGTGTCACCCTGCGAGGATTTTGGCCTTGCTGCTTGAGTGCTTCATGCCACCCTTGCTCTCCGTGAGGGAAAAACAATGGATACAGTAATGCATCCAAATTACTGTGTAAAATGCTTATTTGCTGTGTTCTGGGGGCCAACAGATTCTTTGGGTCTGGTTTTAGATGTATTAAAATGTCTCTATTAAATGGTGGCTCTCCATCAGCATTTTCAAAGACGACAGCAACTTCATGGACAGTAGGGTTGTTATACCGTCTTGGGTCTTGCTGTCTGTCTTGTTTAATTGCCATGATGATATTGGGCATGTTTGTGCCATGTTCCAAAGCTTTGTGTTCTTCTTCTTCCTCCACTTGCCGTAACATTTTGTAGGCTGAAACAAAGGGATTAATACCTTCCAATTGCTCAGCAATAATTCTCATCAAGGCTGGATTACATTTGAGATTTTCTGGAGACTGTAGGCGTTGTTCAGTAGCAGTAGCACTATCCAAAATATACAGCTGTGCATATGCTGGAACTTGACCTTCAGCGGGGTGGAGAGTTCCAGTTCTATGGTAAATTTGGCCGTGAATCCGAAAACAGTAAGGACCGTGTCCAGGTGGTTGAGAAACACTTGCACCCATGGAAGCAAATGCAAAGGAACTATTAATACTCCTGATATTGTCCATGAGATTTTTACTATATGGGCTGTCTCCTTTAAGTAAAGTAGTAAAGAGCTCAGGGTACTGAGGTAATGGTACCTGAACTTTGCCCTTGTGACAACAAAGGGAGAACTGTCCATCAGATGGCCTTTCAGCCTCAAAATGCTGTGCTTCACAATGTTCACATAACATATTCATGGGCCCACAGGTATGTTCTAAAATACCGGTATCGTCATCAGTAAAGCCAATAGGGATTGATGACGTAGGTGAAGTGACCAACAGATGACCTTTTTTGTAGATGCCTACATAAATAAGGCGTTGCTGTGTAGAACTATCAAGACATCCAACAAAAGAAGTAGTGACTGGAGACTTCTTAGAGAGGTTTTTTTTTTTACGTAGTTGACGCTGTGAGCAGCCAAATGGGCCAAATGGCGTTGTTTTGAGGTAGGTGACATAATTTGTAAACGTTTGACTTTAGCCAATTTGTGTCTTGTCATGGCAGAAGCAATCTTGTCTGTTCTTCTTTTAGTAGAACATTTGCCCTTCACTTTACTTGTGCCAGATGTTGAAGGCAGTTCAGTTTCACAAAGTGTTGGAGACACAGATGTGGACACCATATCAGAGGTAGATGGTTCTCCTTGCACCTTCACCTTTGTTGTTTGCGTCTTTTGCGTTCCGCCTCAGCTTTTTTGGCCAACCGACTGCTTCTTTCTTCAGCAGACTCCTTTGCAATTCTTGTATTCAAAGCCGTCTTGACCTTAAGCAAACGGAGACGTTTTTTTTCCGGATCTTCCTGCGCACGCTTCTTGCGCTGGCATGCAGCATTCTTAGCTCTAACAGAGCTTTTTTGTTTGTCAGAGCTCATATTGAGCACAGTACAGCAAAATGTATGCAATAATAGCTACAGTATATTATTTAAGGAAGCAATGAATATACATTCTGCATAACAATATAGTCAAAGTAGTAATATTTATATTGATAATTTTTATTATATACAATATATTTTTATATATAAATTTTATCCTAAAAATATATTAAAAAAATATATTTTATATATATTCTGAACTTTAATAAATTATGTATATGATATATTACAATTTATTATATATATATATATATATATATATATATATATATATATATATATATATATGAAGTGTATATATATATATATATTATATAATATATATATATATATATATATTGTATAAAATAAAAGTTAGAGCCCTATCACATCATCATTTTTTTCAAATCGCGGCAGATGCTGTGAAAAAACCGCATCTGCCGCGATTGCCACATAACCACTGCACTTGCAGCACGGTTGCGGTAATCCCCACAGAAAGTATAGGTGGACTTGCGGCAGGGTGTGGCAAGTGTGGTGTTACACTTGTGGCAAGTGCGGCCACCAAAAAAAACCGCAGTCAGCCGTGGTTTTTGTCGTGGCCGCACCTGCTGCAAGTGCAAAACCGCATGTGCCGCACCTGCCGCAAGTCCCCCTATACTTTGTATGTGAATTACTGCAACAGCGCCGCATGTGCAGGCAGTATGCATTAATCGCGGCAGATGCGGTTTTTTTCACCACATCTGCCACAATTTCAAATAAACACTGATGTATAGATCAATAACACAGGTCAACAAAAAAAATTTTTTTTTCTGGTGCCCAAAATATTTTAATGAATTTGGGGTATTTTTGGGGTGCCGATTCTGAATATGCTATCAGTTTTGCCAGATTGGCTCAAGTTTTTGAGATTTTTGGTATCTTATTTATAGCACTTGTTGGTAAATGCGACGCATCATTCTCATTAATTTCTTTGGATTAGTACTTGAACTGAGCAGTTCTCAATATAGTTTTGTGTTAATTAGTGTTCTAAAAGTTTGTTCATAGCTTGATTTTTGCACTAACTTTATGTTTGTTGTCTGTTGTCCAGTGAAAAGCATGAACTCATCAAGAAGAAGTTGTCTTAACGATCCAGACTCATTCTGTTACATTTGTGGTGAATATACACTGACAAAACATAGAAGAAACATAACAGACTTCGTTAAAAAAGTAGCAAAAAACGTCTTTTTTTTAACACATTTTACGAAAAATCTCAAAAACTTGAGCCAATCTGGCAAAACTGATGACATATTCAGAATCAGCACCCCAAAGTTACCCTAAATTCAATGAAATATCTTTGGCACCAAAACTGCTGTTGACCAGTGTAATCTTTACCAATATAGACAATATATTTTTATACATAAATAATATAATAAAAATATATCATGGGTGGAGTTGAATATTTTTTGGGGAGGGTTGAATACTTTTTGGGGAGGTTCAATACTTTTTGGGGGGGTTGAATACTTTTTGGGGGGTTCAATACTTATTGGGGGGGTTCAATACTTTTTGAGGGGGTTCAATACTTATTGGGGGTTCAACACTTATTGGGGGGGTTCAATACTTATTGAGGGGTGTTCAATACTTTTTTGGGGGTTCAATACTTATTAGGAGGGTTTCAATACTTATTGGGGGGGTTTCAATACTGTTTGGGGGGTTAAATACTTAATGAGGGGGGTTCAATACTTTTTTGGGAGGGATTGAATACTTTTTTGGGGGTGTGAATACTTTTTGGAGGTGAATATACAATATATATATATATATATATATATATATTAATCGATTATAGCAAGCAGATGACACCGGGCACTCCACGCATTAGACTAACTCGGGCTGTCACTCCTGTACTGTGCAGCTTTCAATGGCGGCTGGCATGTGCAGTAAATCCAATTCAATAACATAGAAAGTAGAGCCGCACTCACCATTAGTTGATCTTGCAATCGTTTATTTCTTAGTTCAGTCCATGAATATGAACATTAGCAGGGGAGGGGTGGTGCGGGACGGATGGATGACGGCCTGCCGTTCGCGGTCGTGTACCACTTCGACGTACACGACCGCGAAACGGCAGGCCGTCGTCCTCCGTCCCCGCACCCCCTCCCCTGCTAATGTTCATATCATGACTGAACTAAGAAATAAAAGATTGCAAGATCAACTAATGGTGATGCGGCTCTACTTTCTATGTTTTTGATAAAAAATAAATTTTTATATATAAAAAATAAATATAAAAATTATCCCTAATTGTAAAGCGCTGCGGAAAATTTTTTCGCTAATAAATTTT
>JARQOC010000004.1:457506546-457531958 GCA_033576535.1 Allobates femoralis
CATACTGTTTACACATAATCCCGTCTATATACTGTTGCTTCATACATACCCCTTGCTCCTCATCCCGTGTGTTTATTTTCCCTTTCTTTTACCATATTGTGTCAGAAAACCCCCCCTTTCCTTTTACTCACTTTTATTTGTACCAAATATATTGCCCCTTCATTCCTATACTGTTTTTCTACATTTCCCTCTCAATAGCTCTAACCATCCCCCCACACTCCTGATACTGTGCTCACATCCATCACCCTTTACTCCCTAAACTGTGTCTGCAGCCATTACACCCTCAGTCCCCATACTGTGTCAGCACACATCCCCTTCCTCACTTCCCAAATTCCCCCTTCTCTCCATATTTTGTGTAAGCACCTATCTTCCCCTCACTCCCCAAACAGTGTCCTATAATAACACCCCTCAATTGCAATAAATTTTCAGTGTCTTCAAAGCCACTGGCGCACCACACACCACAAATGCTGTTTGTGCCTCTGCTGCACCAGAAAATGTGTACATCATATGGTTGATTGTATTGGGGTCTTACCAAATCGGAAAGTATATATATATATATATATATATATATATATATATATATATATATATATACAATATATATATTAGAAAAAAATCAGGCAGCACCTCCAAATAATAAAGTGAAGTGGACTTTTATTCGTTCATGGTGTCATGTTTCGGTCACTGGGACCTTTCTCAAACACAGAGTGAATGTGAACAGAGTTCCTTATATGTCCAACAGGATGTGCAAGCAATAAAAATAATTAAGGACAGCCATACATTACTGTACTGTATAGTGTAAAGTGCGAGTGCATAAATACAGCAAACATATTGTAATGTATTGTAGGGCAATGATCCTTCAGTGATAAAACAGTGTTATAGTGTCATATCAATTTTAAAAACACATCTGCATAATTAATGAGGCTCAAACTTTCACAGTTGTACCATATCTACTATAGAATTGTCTAGCGGCGACTTCTGTCTGAGGCCAAAATCGCGCGCCAGTGCTCATTGGTCGCCACCAAAAGAAAAAGAACCCTCTCCAGGACCAAGTGCCTCCAGATCCGCGCTGCTGCCCCAAAGAAATATCAAAGACACCGGAATGCTTTGAATGAATTATTTTCTGCTTTATTTCCGACGCGTTTCAGAGCTCAAAACCCAGGTCCTTCCTCAGGGAATTACCTCATTCTTTGGGGCAGCAGCGCGGATCTGGAGGCACTTGGTCCTGGAGAGACTTCCAGTTTCCACACTTTATACCTAAGTTTGGTGCAGCTCAGTATATATACAGTACAGACCAAAAGTTTGGACACACCTTCTCATTCAAAGAGTTTTCTGTATTTTCATGACTATGAAAATTGTAGATTCACACTGAAGGCATCAAAACTATGAATTATCACATGTGGAACAATATACTTAACAAAAAAGTGTGAAACAACTGAAAATAAGTCTTATATTCTTGGTTTCTTCAAAGTAGCCACCTTTTACTTTGTTTACTGCTTTGCACACTCTTGGCATTCTCTTGATGAGCTTCAAGAGATATTCACCGTAAATGGTTTTCACTTCACAGGTGTGCCCTGCCAGGTTTAAAAAGTGGGATTTCTTGCCTTATAAATTGGGTCGGGACCATCAGTTGTGTTGTGCAGAATTCTGGTGGATACACAGCTGATAGTCCTACTGAATAGACTGTTAGAATTTGTATTATGGCAAGAAAAAAGCAGCTAAGTAAAGAAAAACGAGTGACCATCATTACTTTAAGAAATGAAGGTCAGTCAGTCTGAAAAATTGGGAAAACTTTGAAAGTGTCCCCAAGTGCAGTTGCAAAAACCATCAAGCGCTACAAAGAAACTGGCTCACATGAGGACCGCCCCCGGAAAGGAAGACCAAGAGTCACCTCTGCTGTGGAGGATAAGTTCATCCGAGTCACCAGCCTCAGAAATAGCAGGTTAACAGCAGCTCAGGTTAGAGACCAGGTCAATGCCACACAGAGTTCTAGCATCAGACACATCTCTGCAACAACTGTTAAGAGGAGACTTTGTGCAGCAGGCCTTCATGGAAAAATTGCTGCTAGGAAACCACTGCAAAGGACAGGCAACAAGCAAAAGAGACTTGTTTGGGCTAAAGAACACAAGGAGTGGACATTAGACCAGTGGAAATCTGTGCTTTGGTCTGATGAGTCCAAATTTGAGATCTTTGGTTCCAACCACCGTGTCTTTGTGTGACGCAGAAAAGGTGAACGGATGGATTCTACATGCCTGATTCCCACCGTGAAGCATGGAGGAGGAGGTATGATGGTGATGGGGTGCTACGCCAGATGACCTGGCCTCCACAGTAACCAGATCTGAACCCAACCGAGATGGTTTGGGGTGAGCTGGATTTCAGAGTGAAGGAAAAACAGCCAACAATGGCTAAGCATCTCTAGGAACTCCTTCATGACTATTGGAAGACCATTTCCAGTGACTACCTCTTGAAGCTCATCAAGAGAATGTCAAGAATGTGCAAAGCAGTAATCAAAGCAAAAGATGGCTACTTTGAAGAAACCAAGAATATAAGACCAATTTTCCGTTGTTTCACACTTTTTTGATAAGTATATAATTCCACATGTGTTAATTCATAGTTTTGATGCCTTCAGTGTGAATCTACAATTTTCATAGTCATTAGGGATGGGCAAATCTACTCGCTAGGACTCGTTACTCTGCGAGTAATAGTGGAATCGCAGGACTCGGTACTCTGCGAGCTTCCAAGCTATTACTCGCACAGTAATGAGTCCACCATCCCTCCATTCCCCCCGCAGCCTCCGCACCCGATCCTAAGTTAGGACCGGGCGGGGAGAGCAGGAGCAGGGACTCAGGACTCAGGCGGGGAAGCCGGCGGGGAAATTTGCTCACTGCCACTTTCCCCACTGAGTCCTGACCAGGGGTGGGCCTGGCGGGTGGGTGGGGGGTGAGTGTGCCGGACTGGCCGGCTGCTTACCCCTGCCTCCGCCGGTGCCAGCCACAGACTCGCTCCTCGAGTCTCTCTGCTTCTGTTTCCGGAGATTCCCGAACGGTGACAGAGCAGTGAATAAATTAACTTCCGTCACCGCTCGGGAATCTCCGGAGGCAGAGCGAGTCTGGCTGACAGCAGGGGGGGAATAATGACCTGAGCTGAACCCTGACTGTTTAGTCAGTTCTCAGCTCTGCTACATCCCTGTGTGTCTATGCACAGACAGGGATGTAGCAGAGCTGAGATTGCATTTTGGACTACGTCGGACGGAAGAGGATTTTTTAAATAAAGATGGAGTCCCTAATTGTCTTCTGTTTTATTTCTTATAAAATTATTTTTCTCTGTGTTGTGTTTTTTTTATATATTGAGTACTGGAAATTCATGGCGGTCATGTCTAATATTAGCGTGACCGCCATAAATTTTGGGCTTAGGGCCAGCTGATAGTACAAAGCTGGCCCTAACCCCTTTATTACCCAGTGAGCCACCCGCCACCAGGGCCACTGGTTCAGCGCCAGAGGATGACGCTTCAATGAACGTGCCAACTTCTGGGGCGGCTGCGGGCTGCAATTTGCAGTGGGGTGTGCCCAGAAAGCTTGGGCCTCCCTGCGCTGCGGATTCCAGCCCCCAGCTGCTTAGCTGTACCTGGCTGGACATAGAAATTGCGTGGAGCCCCACGCATTTTTTTTTTTATTATTTCATGAAATTCATGAAATAATAAAAAAAGTGGGCTCCCCTATATTCTTGTGTCCGGCCAGGTACAAATAGGCACCTGGGGGTTGGGGGCAGCCCGTCGCTGCCTGCTGGATCCGGCTGGTTACAGAAATACGGCAAAGCCCACGTCATTTTTTTTCTGAAAAATCCATAAAACTATAAATAAAAGGGACTTCATCTTTATTAGCCCCTGGACCATGGTCTGTTTCTGAATTTCATGAAATAATTAAAAAAAAATGCGTGGGGCTCCGCGCAATTTCTATGTCCAGCCAGGTACAACTAAGCAGCTTGGGACTGGAATCCGCAGCGCAGGGAGACCCAAGCTTTCTGGGCACCCCCCGCTGCAAATTGCAGCCCGCAGCCGCCCCAGAAGATGGCGCGTTCATTGAAGTGTCATCCTCTGGCGCTGAACCCCGCTCTTCCAGTGGCCCTGGTGGCGGGTGGCTCACTGGGCAATAAAGGGCGTAGGGCCAGCTTTGTGTTATCAGCTGGCCCTAAGCCCGAAATTTATGGCGGTCACGCTAATATTAGACATTACCGCCATGAATTTCCAGTAATCAATATAAAAAAAACACAACACAGAAAAAAATAATTTTATTAGAAATAAAACAGAAGACAATTAGGGACTCCATCTTTATTTAAAAAATCCTCTTCCATCCGACGTAGTCCAAAACGCAATTTCAGCTCTGCTACATCCCTGTCTGTGCATAGACACACAGGGATGCAGCAGAGCTGAGAACTGACTAAACAGTCAGGGTTCAGCTCAGGTCATTATTCCCCCCCCCCTCCCCCTGGTTTAATCCATTTTACTATTCTTTAAAAGCCAGCGGCTTTTTGCCGCTGGCTTTAAAAGAATAACATGGGGAATTGCAGGTTTTTCCTCTGCTGTCAGACCCCTTATAGGGTCCGGCAGCAGAGGAATCGCTGCAATACTCGTTCCCCATTCATTTACATGGGAATCGCTAGACTCGCAACGAGTAGCGAGTCCTGCACTCGTCAGAGTCTAGCGATTCCGAGTAGTTTAGGATTCGCCCATCCCTAATAGTCATGAAAATACAGAAAAACATTTGAATGAGAAGGTGTGTCCAAATGTTTGGTCTGTACTGTATATATATATATATATATATATATATATACTTTATATATAAACCCTTTTCTTTATTTCAAAACTGCAAACTCACAGAGGATACTTAAAAACTATAGTGCACAGTAGATAATGACTTATGCAGCATGATCAGATGACCTGATCACACTGCTAACATCATCCGGACCCAAATGTGCCAGTGGTAAGGACTTGAATTGTAGTCGTATCTGAAAGTACAATTGGTAACTGGGAGCCAGCGTGCCACACTTTGTCTGAGCCAACATTCAGTGTGACAGTCGGCTCAGAGAATGGCTGAAACCCTTTGTTGGGAGAGGCAGCAAAATTCAGTCACCACGGAGGCACCCCGGACCACTGTATCAGAGTCCCCAACGGCGTATCCTGCCAGCTGTACCCAGGCTCATGCACCGCTTTCCCCACCCCCCGGATATGCCCTAGCTATACAAGTGAGTAAAAAATACAATACACATAATATCTACAATCTCTTCCTTAAATGTACTGATATATTCATTCCTAGAAACTCAGCTGCTTATGATGCACATATCTGATCCATTACAGTACGTGCAGGATGGAACCACATTGCTCAATATCTTTTCATCGATGTGGTATGTAGTCATAAATGAAGACATCCTAGATAGATATCAGATATCTTTACAGAGGTTAGGTTTACATCATAGAGTCTTATATCTGGCGTTTCAACATCTCATTTACACTTCACAGTATTTAGCGAAGTTATTATTTTCCCATGTCAGTCAATGTCATATGCCATAGTTTATTCTCTTTTACATTAGTTTGAAATATCATAAAAAAGAGAGAACAATGACAGATATGGTTCAAAGAGAAATAGCCTACTCCGCACTGAAATGCACAACGTGCTAAATGCAGCAATGGGTGGGACAGGTTTAAATTCAGACATCAGTCTCCAGCCATTCACTCTCATTTCATTCTTTTCGTAACACTATAGCCATATCAACCCTGCAGCATTATGTTATTATCATACTTTATGATTAATTGGTTTCAGTCATTTTTTTTTACTCTTTGGAACACATGACAGAACATACCTGCCACAGGGTGTGGGTTCATAACTCATAAGCAGACAATTAAGTTCAATTATCTATTCAATTAAACTAACATGCTGTGTGTACCAGCCAATAACTTCATTTAACACCTTATTAGAGTTAATAAAAGGTTGGGAGTTAAGACAAATCTTTTTTTATTAAATATATCTGGCCTTAAGTGTTTATTATTTAACAAATATCTTTTTGTTATCTTTTCCAGCAGCGGATGAACTGTTAGACAAATTCTTTGCTTGACATGTATTATGTTTCTGGCGGCTTTAGGGTTAATCTCTTTACGTAATAAAGTATAAAACTTTACTTTTATGCTTAACCAATTTCTTGCTAGAGGGCCATACAGCATGCTCCTTTTCAGACTATGTAAGCCCCTCCGGTTGGAATAGTTGAGCAGTCTGAAGTGAGAACTATTGCTCATGCTCTCCCATGCTTTGCTACAATTATAAGCTTTCTCGCAGCAATTACCAGTTTTGCCTGAAGTTATTTGAGAAATAAACTGCTCAGTGACTTAGTGCATGTGATTGCCTTTGACTACTCTTTCCGTGATCGAGATGTCAGCTTGAAAATTATGTAGGTTTCAGTATTTAATTAAGCTACACTAGAACTTAATCTCCACAATAAAGGAATGTCTGTCACAGGATTAATGAGAGAAAAAATACATATTTAATTGCATTGAATAACCTGTTGGTTGTATATATAGAATAGTATAATAATGAAAAGCTAACATCAGACATAATAGGATATGCGTAACAATTGTGGACTTTTGTAGCCAATCTACATGACTCTAAAGCCCCGATTAAGCAAGAACATCTTGATGAGGCAGCATAGTGGACGCTCTTGATCTATTAAGAAGATGAATCAGGAGGGTCCCAAAAGTGGCATGTGCCTCCTTATGTGCCTTACCACAAGTTTCACTTACGTCAGGACTGAATTAATATTTGTAATCAGTGCTAATTTCATGAGTGGGGGTTCTGCCCAGTTCCACCCACTTTTAAGCTCACTTGCCTCTGCTACATCCAGATTCTGAAGAGAGGAAACAAAAATGTCCTCTCCCTGCACAATCTACGATCACACTCAGTGCCACATGGAGCGGTGACGTGAATCATTCGTCAGTGAACTCAAGTTACCCTGCTGCTGGCAGTGGGGTACTCTGAGTTCACTGCCATGGGGCCTCAGTGACTCAGTCAATGGCATCACCGCTCCTCACGGCACTCAGTGTAATCGCAGGGTCTGCAGGAATAGGACACTTTTGTTCCCTTTCTGCAAAAAATGGATGTTGCAGAAGTGAGTAAGCTTTGTGAGACCATCTTTGTGGATTATCGTTGGAGGGAAATATGTGGGGTAATAATAAATTGGAAAATGAGGGTTGTAAATCTGATTTATTCCAAATAAAAGATTTTTCTGTGATTTATTTCAAATAAAGGATTTTTCTCTCTGTTTGTGTTTTCTACATATCAGGATTGATAATGGGCGGGTCTCATAGAGGCTTGACATTATTAATCTGGGCTTAATGACAAGCTGTGAATACATTAGCTGTCATTAACCCCTTCCATCACACTAATGCCACCACACAAGAGCATCGGGATAAGTTTGGTAAAGCACCAGGAAGTGGCGATTCAAAGTAATGACCCAGTTTCTGGGGTGGCTGTGAGTTGCTATTATTTAGCATGTGAGGCCCAATAACTATGGGCCTCACCACACTGAGAATACCAGCACCCAGCTGCCTGGGTTTTAACTTGGCTGCCAATCAAAAACAGGGTGAAGCCCATGCTTGGAGTGGCAGCCTGTAGCTGTCTGATTTACATGTGCTGAGAATCAAAAATACAGTAAAGCTCTACATATTTTTTTTTTTTAATTATTTATTTTTTCACTACTATGATGTCTGTCAATGGGTGAGGGGCGCAACAGCCAATCACAGACGCTTTCACAGAGTGGGCATCTGTGTTTGGCTGTTAAAGTTACCTGGAAACATCCCATACATTCTAGCATCTACCTGGTAGATGATACAATGTATGTGCTGTTTCCAGGTTACTTCAACAGCCAATCATAGACACCCACTCAGTGTGACAGTGTCTGTAATTGGCTGTTACATCCATCATCAGTGAATAATAAGCAAGTTAAGGAGTGGTACAGAAAGTTCAAGCGCGCAGACATGGTAAGTATGAGCTTATATTTGATTAATGTTTTGTTTATTTTTACAGCCCTCCAGTCACCATCTTGCAGCTTTAAAGTTTGAGTTTGGGGTTCGGACATAAGTTTGAGTCACATTCGAGCCTAAAGTCAACTTCAAAAAACATCTGGTCACGTCCTTCGAACTCGAACATCGGCAGGTTCATCCATCACTACGCAGGTCAGTACGAGAATGTAAATAACAAACATGTATAGTTTGTTTTGATTTAAGTGGAAAAAAATTCTAAAAAAATGAAAAAAAGAAAGAAAAAAATTAATTTTGCTTTTGTTGCAATATCCTGAAACCCATAACATTTTCATTTTTCAGGATTTGGAACTGTGTGATGGTGTATTTTTAGGGCCCTAAGATGATATTTTCATTGATATCACTTTGGGGTAGATATGATGTTTTGATCACCTTTTATTGCATTTTAATGCAATTTTGTTACAATAAAGAACCCTTAATTCTGGAATTGCGACTATCATTATAGTTACGCCATTTACTAATCAGATTAATTTATTTTATATTTGGATAGATCAGATATTTTGAAATGCGATGATACCAAACATATATTTTTGATTGTGACATTTAAAAACACACACAAAAAGTGTATAAAGGTTTGTGCCCCAGTTTCATGCAAATATAATAGCAGTCTTGGTGCCAAGGAAAAATATGGAGAGTATCCACTATGATTATAAAGTGCATAGATATAGGCTTAAACAGAGAAACTAAGATACTTTATATCTATGTACTTTATAATCCATAATTTTCCTTGGCATCAAAGCTATTATATATGCATGATACGGGAGCACAAAACTTTATACACTTTTTGTGTGTGTTTTTAAATGTTTTTTATAACTGATCACTGTTCCTTTGCATATGTTGTGTTTTATCATTATTAAATAAATTATTGTACTTAATTTTTTCCACAAAAATAACTCTGCTTGCCTCCATTTTTTATTGTTTTCAAATTTTGATCATGGTGCCGTATGTGTTTTTTTCTTTTCTCCTTACAAATTCCACAGACACATGGCACATGTATGATATGTATATGTTAGTGGTGCACACCATCTTTTTCAGCATGTACACGGCAACAAAACAGAACAATGTGTCCATGATTTCACTGCAACCAGCAAATTGCCAGTGAAATTGCACGCAATATTGCCGTGTGTGACAGTACCTTAAGGCTAGGGTCATACTTGTGTCTGGCCCCTAGCCTGCTTCTTCCATCAGACACTAAGGGTACCGTTACACGTCGCAATATCGCAATGCAACATTGACAAAAAGTCACGTGGTGTGATCGTTGCAGTTGATATCGTTAGTGTGTTGTGTCGTGTAAAAGGGCAATGCGACTGCAATAAATCGCAGGTACGATATTGCAAGAAGATTGTGCAAGCCCTTCAATCGTACAATGTTGCATATGCGATCTGGCATGATCATGCAGTGTGACGGCGCAACTTCGATTTTGATCGCAACTTCCCCTATTCACTACAATGTTAATGCTCGGTCCCTGGGTTGCTCCTACCCAGCGCAAAAAAGTAGTAGCGTTGCCTGCCGATATCTCCCTGTGTGACATCTCCTATGCGATCTTAAACAAGTGCCAAAAACGTGTGCGCTCCCGTGAAATTGTATGCGATATCGGAACGATATTGCGACGTGCAATTGGTACCCTTAGTGTCTAACAGGAGCAGTGCATACATAGCATAACATAGCATAACGCTATTTGCTGCCTGGCAATAAGTCTCTATGGCAACCGAACGCTTACTGCAGCCGCCGGCTCCACAGAGATTTCCTTGATATGCGCTTTTGATTAGCGCACATGAAAACGCCGCAGACCATGTTTCCTGTGCACTCATGGAAAGCGCATATCTGAGAGATCCCTGTGGAAAAAGCAGCTGCAGTGAACGTCCGGTTGCCGTAGACCTGTTGGTAACGCTATGCGCTGAGGCAGACGTTTTCCAAGTTTCTGCTGGATGTGCCAGACTAGGGCCAGACGCAGGTCTTACCTTATCCTAAGGGTACCGTCACACACAGTAATATTGCTAAGCAATTTCACTGTCAATTTGCTGGTTGCAGTGAAATCATGGACACATTGTTCTATTTTGTTGCTGTGTATAAATGTAACAATATGTCCATGATTTCACTACAACCAGCAAATTGCCAGTGAAATTGCCTAGCAAAATTGCTGTGTGTAACAGTACCTTTAGAGGTGATTGACAAGTCTCCTGCTATATAAAAGACCTGTCAATCACCTAAAGTGGCATTGGGAAAAACCATATGCATGCAGAGTCGGGCTAGTCTTTTACAGCTATGGCCCCTAGTTCAATCTTTAAAGTACATTATTACCTTGGTTTTTATTCACATTGGTTATTGTCAGTTTAGGTTTTCATTAATTTTTTCCATGAAAAATTTGTCTCAGTTTTTGTTAGTTGCCTCAGTTTTCTTTGGTGTGCATAAATGACATACTGCTAATTTTGCATGAAAAAAATGGTGATCCATGTGATTCCCTTTACAAACAATAATATCTGCACCCCTTTCTCCCCTCCTCACCATTTTCCATATGCCAAAAGGAATGTCATATGGCAAAAAAAATGACATGTTAAATGTTTATTTATTCTTTATTTTAGTCTTTTGTATTCATTGTATATTAATTTCTTAATGTTCTTAGTGTTAAACAGTATCTTTATTCTCTGTAAAATGTGTTTTTGATATGCATTTTGGAGTGTCTAAAACAAATTAATTGGATTTACATTGATTCCTATGGAAATAATTGCCTCGGAATTTGTCAGTTTTGGCCAATTGTTTTCAGATGGATTATCGACGAAAACTGAAAATATTTAAGACACCACTCAAGCATTTTTTTTATTTCACCTTTGGAGTGGTGCTTTAAATTTAAGTCATCTGCCAATGGTCTCATACTCACCTTCCAGCATCTTTATCTGTTTTCACCGAAACACCTGTTGGTGCCAAGCAGTTTGTGACATGCCAGAAGCTCCAATTTTACATGCAGAGCGCCATTGGTCACAAGACACAAGCATATTTGCATACAGTGATAAGACTGTAATGTATATAATGCATAGAGTGTGATAGTAATTGTTTATTAGGAATGTTGCCTTTTAGTGGCCAGTTTAGATAATGCGGATAGAATAGTTGATGGTAGTATAAATAAGGGTAACTGTGAGAATAGCTCACAAGGGAAGGAGCCAGTGGCAGGGGACAGGACTGATCCATTTTTAGATCTTCAGATAGGGTTTGGCTACAGTTAAGAACACACATGCAGGTCAAGTTATACTAACAGGCTGTAGTTAGAGGGTGAATATGTTGTATTCGAAGCAGCAGAATATCGGTGTGGTCGGGTGAAGTTCTCTGAGAGACAGCAACTACTAACAAGAGATGTGAGGGCCTCAAAGTATGCTACTGCATGTTCTGCAATCTGGGCCTCTGACCCTATCTGGCAGGAGTAAGCGCCAAATGTAATGCGACAGTGATCGACCTTTTTGTCCTGAAGCTTCAGCAGTGACTACAACCTTAAAGGTACCGTCCCACGCCGCAATGTTGCCTGAAAATCTGAAAGGCGATATGTCGCCCCGGAGCAATTACCTCACGGTTGCGGTGTGTGTTGGGCAATTTTGCGGTGATAAATCGCCCCTCAGCCGTTGCCTAATTCCTGAACAGTGCTCAGTAATCAGCCGCAATCGTTAAGGCAATAGTTCCGTGTTGTCGTGTGTGAGAGGGCGATAGTGATGGAAAGAGCGTTGCCTATGATTTCCCGTAGGCGTGCCTCAGCGTGCTGTAGTCCGCGCCCCATCTGAGATGATTGGTGTGGGCTAATGTGTTCCCATTGGCTGTCACTTGACACCGCGCCATATTTGAAGAGCTGTCTGTTCAGCACCACACAATGGCAATGGCGTCATGTATTAGCCAGCCTTCTAGAACAGGCTGACCAATCGTAACGCTGTTGCGTTGTCCAATGAGCGTGTATGGGGTGTAGTATAAACCAGTGTGGCACGCATATCTCCTCGCCGCACTGAACATGTACGCCCACATTGCCTTTGAGCTTGCGCCGTGTGAAGCGGCGATGGAATCAGGCAAGATTGCTTCCGCTGTAGGTGAGGCGATTTCTGGAGCGACACATCGCCTTAGGTTCAGGGCGAAATTGCAGCGTGTGAAGCCGCCATCGGCGATCTAAGGCGACCATGAAAAACATGAGCGCGCACGTTAGATCGCCACACATCACCAGCCGAGTTTGCGGCGTGGGATGGTACCTTAAGGCTCTTTGCTGGAACTATGGTATTTCCTTGGTCTCTCCCAGAGATGGGGGTGGGGCTGTCAATTATTTTGCAAGTGTCCCCAGCCCCTCTTCACCCTCTCTCCCCACAGTATGCTTTATCAGCCCCGCGCTTCCTTTCCTCTACCTGCAGTGTGCTGCTCATCTGTACCCCTGTGCAATTTGTGCAATGATCAGTGATATCGGAGACCAGGAAGTGCAGGATGACAAGTACTGCCCACAAGTGACATCAGTTGTCTATCAACTTATGACTTGTGAGCGGTGCTTTGGTCCTCTGGCACTGCTACTATGTACCACACCTGCTATAATGACATTTCAGTGCACTTATGTGCCTTGTCTTCTCCCTGTGTGATCAGAGCACTGAAATGTAACCATTCAGCACAGTGCAGAGGAGAGGGTGAGAAGAGCGGATTTGACACAGTGTACTGTTATGAGGGGGGAAGAAGTGAGGAGGGGTGGGAGACCCCTTGTGATGTAATTGACAGCCCTGCCCCTGAAGTCAACATCAGAGGGATGTTTTGTTTCAGGGAGGGGCTGAGGAAGTGCCTGGAACCTAGATCCCAGGATGCACTAGGATACTCACGCGGGATATCATCAAGAAGGAAATAGAAAAAAAGCCAAAACAACAGCTGATATATAGTGTAGAGAGGAAACCGTAGGGAATTAATAAAGGAAATATACTAGAAAAAAGCTTAGATTATAAAGATAAATTAGGGAGTTAGGAAAAAGGTTGCTAGTTTTGAGCTGATTCTTTAAGACAACATTGTTACCAAATAGCAGTGAACTCTTACAGTATGAAAAAATGCCTTGAAACACTGCAAAAATTACTCAGGAATGATTGGAGGAGCATAACAAAGTTAGACTCAATGGTAAAGTCCCAGACAGCTCATTTTAACATCGACGTCTTTTGCAGAATAGATGGCAGAACAGTTTACAAGTGTCAAGCTCGAAGCAGACTTTTGCTTCCTTTCATCCTTCTTCGGATCCAACCCAGGATTACAATTGGAATTACAACATTTTAGAAATACAGATTACAATATCATCTAAGCAGTTGATTCTCCTCTCTATAGGATGTTATGGTGGTAGAGGTCCGCTTTTTACTAATGGAAACTTGAACCAAACTTTCTGGCTTCCCCCCCTCCCCACCCTAACCAGAGTTCTAGGACAGGTTTCTGACCCTGGCAAGCATAATACAAGATGCAAACAATAATTTATAATGTGTATGTTAGCATGTTTCTTTTTTCAGCTTTATTCCTTTACAGGTTTAGAAGATCT
This sequence comes from Allobates femoralis, assembly GCA_033576535.1. Lineage (NCBI taxonomy): Eukaryota > Metazoa > Chordata > Amphibia > Anura > Aromobatidae > Allobates > Allobates femoralis. The sequence goes on from JARQOC010000004.1 coordinate 457,520,148, forward strand.
AAGCAATGGTTGGGACCCAGTCACTCACTACTAGACTAATTTGAACTAAACAACAAAGCCTAAGCAACTTGTATGGATTAATATGGGTCAAACGAAACTCTGATACAATTATTCACATCTGGTCTATAGAACAAGCTACATTTTTCTAGTTGGACAATCTAGACTATACTATACTTGCATGGATGATCAGTGACACTTCAATAAGTAATATTAGTGTTGTCTGTATTGTACTGTAAGTATGCATATACCGTATCTATTAACAGATCTTAATGTAACTACCGTATGTTTAGCATTATGCTTGTCATTCCCTCCCTTTTCTTTAACCACTTCACGACCTAGGACGTTGTGCAACGTCCTGTGTTTCTGCCTGTTAACGACACAGGACGTTGCACAACGTCCTGGCAGATTTGAGCTCCTGCACCCCCTGTGAGCCGGGTCACTCAGGTGTCACAGATGCTGCTGCTCTGTGACAACCTGTAGATGACCCCACAGGGGGTGGTTTAACCCCCCCATGCCCAGGACCCCTCCGATCGGCAGATTAAAAGTGAAACTGCCGATCGGAGGGAATCATAGGGATTCACCCCTCCAGATCTGATTGGAGCTCTCCAATCAGATCTGGAGGGGCAGATCGGCAAGTGCCCACCCCTCCTCACCCCCCTCCAGCTCCAGGACTGTCCAGGGCCCCCCCGCCGTTCCCCCCAACCGCCAGCCCCCCTCTATTACAATGTATCTGCCGGCGGGCTGCACCCGCGTGCGCCCGCCGGCAACACTGCCTGCTCCCCTGTTCTGGTGCTCCCCCCCAGGCTGCCCCCACCTCCGGGCCCTGTGCCTGGCCCCCCCCTCCCTCACCTCCTGCGGCGGGCTGCACACTTTGGTGCACCCACCGCCGCCGCCGCTGCTGCGCCTCCTCTGCCCGGCTCGCCGGTCTGTGGCCCCGCCTCCTTTCCCTGCCTCCTCTCCCGGCCTCCTCCTGCTCATCGGTGGAACGAGGGAGGTAAGTATGTATGTATGTATGTATGTATGTGTACGTATGTATCTATGTATGTATGCGTATGTATCTATGTATGTATCTATGTATGTATGTGTATGTATGTATCTATGTATGTATGTGTATGTATCTATGTATGTATGTATGTGTATGTATCTATGTATGTATCTATGTATGTATGTGTATGTATGTATCTATGTATGTATGTATGTGTATGTATCTATGTATGTATGTATGTTTATGTATCTATGTATGTATGTATGTGTATGTATCTATGTATGTGTGTATCTGTATGTATCTATGTATGTATGTATGTGTATGTATGTATCTATGTATGTATGTATGTATGTATGTATCTATGTATGTATGAATGAATGAATTGATGGATGGGTGAATGGATAGGTGGTGCAAGCGTGGACGTGTGCGTGGACGTGAGCGTACATGAGCGTGCGTGGACGTGAGTGTGCGAGCGTAGACGTGTGCGTGTGTGGACATGTGTGTGGACGTGTGCGTGCATAGATGTGTGTGTGCATAGACGTGTGCGTGCGTGGATGTGTGCATAGATGGATGTGTACGTGGATGTGCGTGGTTGTGTGCGTGCGTGGATGATGGGTGCATAGGTGGATGGATGGGTGCAACAAGGGATCAAGTGTCCTCTTGTTGTAGTCTCTGGGATCATAGTCATGGTGCACTGTATGACAGGTCATTGTCATACAGTGCACCATAACTCTGACCCCAGAGACTGTAGGAAGAGGACACTTCATCCCTTGCTGCAGTCTCTGGATTGGCCAGAGGCGATCGAGCGTCGTGGGACCTTCGTTGTGGACTACGTCGGAGGCGATCGAGCGTCGTGGGACCTTCGTTGTGGACTACGTCGGATCTTTATAATAAAGATGGAGTTCGAATTTTGTTTGTGTTATTTTTTTCAAATAAAAAGATTTTTCTCTGTGTGCATTTTCTGACTATTTACCAGAGATTCCTAATGGCGGGTCTAACATTGGCCCTATATTATGAATCTCGGGCTTAGTGCCAGCTGCCAATAAAAAGCTGGCATTAACCCCTTTATTACCCAGTTTGCCACCGGCACCAGGGCAACTGGAAGAGCATGGGTACATCGCCAGAAAATGGCGCTTCAATGAATGCGCCATTTTCTGGGGCGGCTGCGGGCTGCAATTCGCAGCATGGGGGGCCCAGAACGCTTGGGCCTCTCCATGCTGCAGATTCCAGCCCCCAGCTGCCTAGTTGTACCTGGCTGGACCAAAAATATGGCGGAGCCCCATGTCATTTTTTTTTCTAGAATTAGTTCTAGAAGAAAAAAAAAGGGCTTTGCTGTATTTTTGGTGGCTAGCCAGGTACAACGAGGCAGCTGGGGGTTGGTGGCATTCTGTAGCTGCCAAGTTGTACCTGGCTGGACCAAAAATATGGCGGAGCCCCACGCCATTTTTTTTCTAGAATTAGTCCTAGAAAAAAAATTAAAATGGGCTTTGCTGTATTTTTGGTTGCCAGCCAGGTACAATGAGGCAGCTGGGGGTTGCTGGCAGTCCGTAGCTGCCAAGTTGTACCTGGCTGGACCAAAAATATAGAGGAGCCCTACGCCATTTTTTTTCTAGAATTAGTCCTAGAAAAAAAATTAAAATGGGCTTCGCTGTATTTAGATGCATAGTGAACACTTTGAACCCCCAGGTGCTTCACAAATTGATCCGTAAAAATGAAAAAAGAAAATTTGTGTGAAAACAAATGTACTTTTTCCTTATTACGAATCAATTTGTGAAGCACCTTGGGGTTCAAAGTTCTCACTATGCATCTAGATGCATTCCTTGGGGGGTCTAGTTTCCAAAATGGGGTCACTTGTGCGGGAGCTCCAATGTTTAGGCACACAGGGGCTCTCCATACACGACATGGTGTCTGCTAACGATTCCAATAGTTAGCGGACACCATGTCGCGTATGGAGAGCCCCTGTGTGCCTAAACATTGGAACTCCCCCACAAGTGACCCCATTTTGGAAACTAGACCCCCCAAGGAACATATCTAGATGCATAGTGAGCACTTTGAGCCCCCAGGTGCTTCACAAATTGATCCGTAATAATGAAAAAAGAAAATTTGTGTGAATCAAATGTACTTTTTCCTTCTTACGGATCAATTTGTGAAGCACCTGGGGTTCAAAGTGCTCACTATGCATCTAGATGCATTCCTTGGGGGGTCTAGTTTCCAAAATGGGGTCACTTGTGGGGGAGCTCCAATGTTTAGGCACACAGGGGCTCTCCATACACGACATGGTGTCCGCTAATGATTCCAATAGTTAGCGGACACCATGTCGCGTATGGAGAGCCCCTGTGTGCCTAAACATTGGAGCTCCCCCACAAGTGACCCCATTTTGGAAACTAGACCTCCCAGGGAACGTATCTAGATGGGTTGTGAACATTTTGAACCCCCAGGTGCTTCACAAATTCATCTGTAAAATTGAATAAGTACTTTTTTTTTCCATAAAAATTTTCTTTTTCATTTTCACAGATTAATTTGTGAAGCACTGGGGTGTTCAAAATGCTCACCACCCATCTAGATAAGTTCCCTGGGGGGTCTAGTTTCCAAAATGGGTTGACTTGTGGGGGAGCTCTAATGTTTAGGCACACAGGGGCTCTCCAAATGCAACATGGTGTCCGCTAACAATTTGACTGAAAAATCAGCTCAAATTGTTAGCGGACACCATGTCGCGTTTGGAGAGCCCCTGTGTGCCTACACATTGGAGCTCCCCCATAAGTGACCACATTTTGGAAACTAGACCCCCCAGGGAATTTATCTAGATGGCTGGTGAGCATTTTGAACCCCCAGGTGCTTCAAAAATTCATCCGTAAAAATGAAAAAGTACTTTTTTTTCCATAAAAATTTTCTTTTTTCATTTTTACAGATTAATTTGTGAAGCACTGGGGTGTTCAAAATGCTCACCACTCATCTAGATAAGTTCCCTGGGGGGTCTAGTTTCCATAATGGGGTGACTTGTGGGGGAGCTTCAATGTTTAGGCACACAGGGGCTCTCCAAATGCAACATGGTGTCCGCTAACAATTTGACTGAAAAATCAGCTCAAATTGTTAGCGGACACCATGTCGCGATTGGAGAGCCCCTGTGTGCCTACACATTGGAGCTCCCCCATAAGTGACCCCATTTTGGAAACTAGACCCCCCAGGGAATTTATCTAGATGGGTGGTGAGCATTTTGAACCCCCAGGTGCTTCACAAATTCATCCGTAAAAATGAAAAAGTACTTTTTTTTCTACAAAAATTTTCTTTTAGCCTAAATTTTTTCATTTTCACATTGGCAACAGGATAAAATCGATCCTAAAAATTGTTGGGCAATTTCTCCTGAGTACATCGATATCTCATATGTGGTCATAAACCACTCTTTGGGCGCACGGCAGGGCTCAGAAGGGAAGGAGCGCAATTTGACTTTTGAAGCTACAGTTAGGGCCAGAAATATTTGGACAGTGACACAATTTTCGCGAGTTGGGCTCTGCATGCCACCACATTGGATTTGAAATGAAACGTCTACAACAGAATTCAAGTGCAGATTGTAACGTTTAATTTGAAGGGTTGAATAAAAACATCTGATAGAAAATGTAGGAATTGTACACATTTCTTTACAAACACTCCACATTTTAGGAGGTCAAAAGTAATTGGACAAATAAACATAACCCAAACAAAATATTTTTATTTTCAATATTTTGTTGCAGATCCTTTGGAGGCAATCACTGCCTTAAGTCTGGAACCCATGGACATCACCAAATGCTGGGTTTCCTCCTTCTTAATGCTTTGCCAGGCCTTTACAGCCGCAGCCTTCAGGTCTTGCTTGTTTGTGGGTCTTTCCGTCTTAAGTCTGGATTTCAGCAGGTGAAATGCTTGCTCAATTGGGTTATGATCTGGTGATTGACTTGGCCATTGCAGAATGTTCCACTTTTTTGCACTCATGAACTCCTGGGTAGCTTTGGCTGTATGCTTGGGGTCATTGTCCATCTGTACTATGAAGCGCCGTCCAATCAACTTAGCAGCATTTGGCTGAATCTGGGCTGAAAGTATATCCCGGTACACTTCAGAATTCATCCGGCTACTCTTGTCTGCTGTTATGTCATCAATAAACACAAGTGACCCAGTGCCATTGAAAGCCATGCATGCCCATGCCATCACGTTGCCTCCACCATGTTTTACAGAGGATGTGGTGTGCCTTGGATCATGTGCCGTTCCCTTTCTTCTCCAAACTTTTTTCTTCCCATCATTCTGGTACAGGTTGATCTTTGTCTCATCTGTCCATAGAATACTTTTCCAGAACTGAGCTGGCTTCTTGAGGTGTTTTTCAGCAAATTTAACTCTGGCCTGTCTATTTTTGGAATTGATGAATGGTTTGCATCTAGATGTGAACCTTTTGTATTTACTGTCATGGAGTCTTCTCTTTACTGTTGACTTAGAGACAGATACACCTACTTCACTGAGAGTGTTCTGGACTTCAGTTGATGTTGTGAACGGGTTCTTCGTCACCAAATAAAGTATGCGGCGATCATCCACCACTGTTGTCATCCGTGGACGCCCAGGCCTTTTAGAGTTCCCAAGCTCACCAGTCAATTCCTTTTTTCTCAGAATGTACCCAACTCTTGATTTTGCTACTCCAAGAATATCTGCTATCTCTCTGATGGATTTTTTCTTTTTTTTCAGCCTCAGGATGTTCTGCGTCACCTCAATTGAGAGTTCCTTTGACCGCATGTTGTCTGGTCACAGCAACAGCTTCCAAATGCAAAACCACACACCTGGAATCCACCCCTGACCTTTTAACTACTTCATTGATTACAGGTTAACGAGGGAGACGCCTTCAGAGTTAATTGCAGCCCTTAGAGTCCATTGTCCAATTACTTTTGGTCCCTTGAAAAAGAGGAGGCTATGCATTATAAAGCTATAATTCCTAAACTCTTTCTCCGATTTGGATGTGGAAACTCTCATATTGCAGCTGGGAGTGTGCACTTTCAGCCCATATTATATATATAATTGTATTTCTGAACATGTTTTTGTAAACCGCTAAAATAACAAAACTTGTGTCACTGTCCAAATATTTCTGGCCCTAACTGTAATTTTCCATTTAAAAAGTGAAATGGCGCTCCTTCCCTTCTGAGCCCTGCCGTGCGCCCAAAGAGTGGTTTATGACCACATATGAGATATTGATGTACTCAGGAGAAATTGCCCAACAATTTTTAGGATCGATTTTATCCTGTTGCCCATGTGAAAATGAAAGAATTGAGGCTAAAAGTACATTTTTGTTGGAAAAATTAAAATGACCATTTTTTCCTTCCACTTTGCTTTAGTTCCCGTGAAGCACCTGAAGGGTTAATAATCTTCTTGAAGGTAGTTTTGAGTAGCTTGAGGGGTGCAGTTTTTGGAATGGTGTCACTTTTGGGTGTTTTCCGTCATGTACACCCCTCAAAGGGACTTCAAATGTGATGTGGTCACTAAAAAAAATGGCTTTGTAAATTTTGCTGGAAAAATGAAAAATTGCTGATGAACTTTGAACCCTTATAACGTCCGAACAAAAATTTTTTTTTTCCAAAATTGTGCTGATGTAAAGTAGACATGTGGGAAATCTTATTTATTAACTATTTTGTGTCACATACCTCTCTGGTTTAGCAGAATAAAAATTAATAATTTGAAAATTGCTAAATTTTCAAACATTTTGCCAAATTTTTAATTTTTTCACAAATAATCGCAAAAATTATCAACCTAAATTTAATACTAACATGAAGCCCAATGTCACGAAAAAACAATCTCAGAATCGCTAGGATCCGTTGAAGCGTTCCAGAGATATTACCTCATAAAGAGACACTGGTCAGAATTGACAAAAATGGCCTGGTCATTAGGGTCAAAATAGGCCGGGAGGTGAAGGGGTTAAAAGGGTAAATTCTCCCATATCTTTCACCCTATGAAACTTTTCCTTTCCTCTCCTTCCTCCCTACTTTTATTTATATGGTTTGTTTATTTGTGTGGTGTTGTTTTAACATTTCTCTTTTGTTAAACCCCTTGAAAATCCTAATAAAAATGATTGGAAGACTAGTGTCAAGCTGTACTTACTGCCGGCACAATTTTTACCATTAGCTACTAAAGGAAAAAGAAGAAAAAAGTTATCTATAGCTAAACATATATTTCACTATAACATTCAAGATAACAATGAAGAACAGGTATCAAGCTATTAAAGGGACATTGTCACCAGCTTTTCACCATCTCATCTGACAGCAGCATAATATAGAGACAGAGACCCTGATTCCAGCGATATGTCACTTAGTGTGCTGCTCAGTGTAGTTTTTATAAAATCACTATTTAATCAGTTGGACATTAACATTATCGGACTATACAGATAGTCCAGCACATTTATGTACTGCTAAATATGAAGCAGGGAAATTAGTAATTATATTAAAATTATAGCAAGCAGTCACTAAGTGACAAATAGCTGGAATCAGGGTCTCTATTTCTACATTATGCTGATGTCAGATGGGTTGACAAAAACCTGGTGACAGTGTCCCTTTAAGTCCAAGCAACTTATGTAGGACATCCTTCCAGACATGATGATGTCATCATGACCGGCAATTCCATCTTCATATCGTAAATCTTGTATGTGTCTATACATTCTGTGCTTACGGAAATAAGCAGACATTTGTCAGGGAGAGTACAGGAACTGAACTAATGTGTCTTTTATGCTATTTTTCAGGGATAATTAATGTGCGTCCTAGTTGCCAAAAAAATTATTCTTTGGCAGAAGATTTGACAAATTACCGAAAAAACTTCAACAAGTAATCTAGTCTGAGGCTAGTTTTATAATATCTTTAATAATCCTTAATTAACAAAAGCAAGGTAATCATAACATTACAAATAAAAGTAATTAATTTAGTCAGCTTTAATTTATTGCATTTAATATTTTCTGCTCAAAATGTTCTTTAGGCTGGATAACAAATGACTGAAAGATGCATCTGTTATATATTAGTATAGTAGGTGAAAATGTACAATGCCTGCTCCAAAAAATGTTTGTATACCTACTACTTTCCATTCTTATTTGTATTATGCTATATAGTGGGAGTTTGCAGAAAGAACTGTGTCCATGAGGGTACCTTTACGCTATATTGCATGCAATTTCACTGGCAATTTGCTGGTTGCAGTGAAATCATGGACAAATTGTTACATTTGTACACGGCAACAAAATAGAACAATGTGTCCATGATTTCAAAAACTTTGAAATATAAAATATTAGGGTACTTTCACATCGGCGTTTTTTTTTTTTCAAATCCAGTGGAATTCTGCCTTTTTTGAAGAGAACAGATGCGGCAATATTGCGATCTGTGCAATGCATTGTTAATGGAGTTTCGGTGACTTGCGTTCTCATCAGAATACAGCAAATCTGGCACTTTCAGCTTGTCTTAAAACCGCAGTTTGCAGCAATTTTTGTCCGGTGCTGGAGTTGCCGGATTTCCCAGATCCCGATGAAAACACAAGTTGCCATACACGTTCAGAACTTCATTAACAATGCATTGCACAGAACACAATCTTGCCACATCAGTTTTTTTCAAAAATGGCAGAATTCCGCCAGATTAAAAAAAACAGATGTGAAAGTAAAAAACAAAACCTGAAGTTGAGGTTTGCCTGAAATGCCTGAACAGAAACCAAACGCAGAGGTGAAAGTAGCCTTAGGCCGGTTTCACACCACGGTTTATCTGGTCTGGGGTTGTCCGGTGTGAACCGGACAGCCCCTGATCAGATTTCAGCCACCGGATGGAGCTGGACAGCAGTAATTTGCCATCTGGTTTCCATCTGTCTGGGAGGATCCGGGAGAATTCAGATTTTTCTCCCAGACACAAAAACGTCCTTGCAGCGATTGTGTCCAGTGCACAAATAGTCACAAATTGAATCTGGCGCCCCCATCATGGGAGTCTATGGTGCTGGATCGCACCTGATCTGACATAAAATCCGATGCGGCTCCCGGACGCCGGCTGCTGAAGTTTAGCAGTGAGCTGCTACACTTCAGCACCTGGAGCTGTCCCCTGCAGAGATTTTAGGACCACAGCTAGCTCCCCGCTAGCCGTGGTCTTGAAATTCAGCAGCTGCAGCTGCGATATTCCGATTCCAGCAGAAAACAGGACCGGAGCCGGAGCTGTTTGTCCGGGGCAGTCAGGTTCTTTCCGGTGTTTCCTGCAAAACACCGGAAAGAACCTGGACCACAAAATACGTGGTGTGAAACCGGCCTTTGAAAAAATTGTGTCTTCCTCCTCCTGGATTGATTATTCATTCTTAATTTTCGCTTTATGGGTAAAATCTGTCTTCAGCTTGATTCACACTCGGCCCAAGACATGCGAGATACTCATATGAGTCTCGTATGCCTCACCCAACACGGCCACTGGCTCTCTGGAGAGAAGCGTGCAGCTGCATGTATTTCTTTTACAGAGAGTCAACAGCTGTGTTGAATGAGGCATGCGAGACTCACACAAGTATCTCACATGTCTTGGGACCAGTGTGATTAAAGCCTTATAAGAGGTAAAATGTTATCAGCACCAAATGATAGTTAGTGCGCATTACATTCTATGGAGAACTTCAAATATTGTTTTAGGAGAATTTGCACCACAATGTATGCATTTGTGTCTCCTCTCACTCTCTTTCCTTCTGTATACAGCTTTCAAAGCACAGAAGGCCCAGTTACACACACAGATAATTGGGCAGATATTGGTCACAGATCTCTGGTTGCAGTGAAATCATGGACACATTGTTCCATTTTGTGGCCGTGTACATAATTACCTGTGTGTGTAACTGTGATTTTACAGACATCTCCTATCTCAGCCATGAGAAAACTGGTTTTCATTGAATACATGTTTTATGGCCACTTGACACGTCCCAACGTCGGTCCGATATTGAATCCGACGCCGCGGGAGCGCGCTTTTTCTGGGCAGATTTCCAAGATCGCATCGGAGATTTACACAGCGCGATATCGGCAGGCAATGCTACTACGATGTGTACGCCCCTTGTACGGCCAACCCAGGACCGACAACTTAACATGGGACAGGATAGGGGAAGTTGTACTCCACATCGTAGTTGGGCTTTTACACAGCACGATCCTGCCACAACGCCCATCCAATACCGGGCCGTTGAAAAGCATGCTCATTTGATCCCCGATATCGTTTTGGCATCGTTCGTGCATCGTATTGGACATTTATACCATACAACGCATGAACGATATCGGGAACAACGCACGAATCACGTGATTTTTGGTCAGAGTTGGACGCCGATATCGGGACGTGTAAAGTGGCCATTAGTCTTGAATTGAGAATAAAAGATCAGTCCGGGAGGAAAATGAAGAATATTTCTCTGACAAGAAATATTACAAAGTTTGTTCAAGTGTTTCTTTGATTTTTGAAATGAAAATAAAATTGTCATCTGAGTGCCGTCTGATTTTCACGGACTGAGAGAATGAAAGAGACATTTCTTTTCCATCTTCATCCCAGCTGAAAAAAATCACATTATGATTATACTCTAATCAGAGTTTGATTTGCATAACCGGCCTGATAAAAAAATACATATTTGTCTGACCTTAGTGTCAATATCAAGGTCTGGCATTCAAAAGTCCAGTTCTGCTATTATTTTTGAATTTCTGTTAAAAAAAGCACAAATGTGAAGAGTTTAACCCCTTAATGAGCCTGGAATTTTTGTTTTTTCATTTTTGTTTTTTGTTCGCCTGCTACCAAGAGCCATAACGTTTTTATTTTTCCATCAATATAGACATATTATGTTTGTTTTTTTGCGGGACAAGTTGTACTTTGAGATACAATCATTTACTTTACCATATAGTGTATAGGGAAATTTCCCAAAAATTCCAAGTGCAGTGAAATAGCAAAAAAAGTGCAATTACACATTTGTTTTTTGGGTTTTTTAGTCACCATGTTCACTATATAGTAAAACCGACATGACGATGTAATGCCTCAGGTCGGTACGGGTTCGTAGATACCAAACATCTATACTTTTACTGGTAGCTAAGTGGTGAAAAAAAATTCAGAAGTTTGAAAACAGAACAAAACAGAAAAAAAAAAAATCACACTTTTTACGCCATGTTCTATTACCTGTAGCATCTTCATTTTTTGGGATCTGGGGCTGTGTGATGGCTTATTTTTTGTGGCTTGAGCTGAAGTTTCTAATGATACCATTTTTCGGTGGATGTACTGTTTTTATTGCCAGTTATTACATTTTATTGCAATGTTGCGGCAAATAAAAAAAAGTAATTTTGGCATTTGGACCTTTTTTCCCGTAACACAGTTTAAGGCTCTCATTAATTGATTTTATATCTTGATAGATCTGGTGTTTCTGAACGCGTCAATACCTAACGTGTATTTCTTTATTTTTTTAATACTTTTGTTGTGTATAGGAGAAAAGAGGAGTGATTTGAATTTTTATGTTTTTTTACATGTTTATAAAAACTTAATTTTTTAATTCAATCTTATTTTTACACTGCTTCACAGAGAGGCACCCTGCCCCACAGTCCGATCGCTTCTGACAGATATCTGTCAGAAATATGCTTGCCAACCTCTTACCGGAAGTGCTCCGTGACAGCTTCCGGGATCTAGCCAGGACCCCGGCTGTCTGTCACGTGAGTGCCGGAGATCCTGTGATATTATCGCGGGATCTCCGGTGCAGGTGGGGAACAGCGCGTTCCCCGCCATGGCACCTTTGGATCCCGCTGTCAGTGATTGACAGCGGGATCCAAAGGGTTAACATGCGTGCAAAATAAAGGAACTGAAATTTGGAATGTATCTAAAGTCTGATCA
>JARQOC010000004.1:457532058-457837701 GCA_033576535.1 Allobates femoralis
AAGATGGAAGTCCGTGCGAGACGCGTTCACCAAATTCCTCGCAAAGACTGAAAAAAGTGGCTCATCACCCCTGAAGAAGAAATGTCCATTTTATAATGAACTACTCTTCACCCTCACCAGTCGCACTCTCCACCCGTAAGTACTTTAATTTCAACAGTAGTAGAAATACACCACAGGCAATAGCAGCAGGAGAGGTGTGAGAAGACAGCAGCCATGAGCAGCAAGGAGGGAGGACAGACCAGTGGAGGATGAGTGGGAGATTGTGGGGCACCGTGCGTAGTGTTCTGGCCTTACCCGGGCGCTGCTGTGGCGTCTGTGACTCCAAATCTGACAGAGGGGCACTACCTCAGCACTGCAGATTTATGACCAAATTTAGACATAAGCAGCAAATTCATTGAGGCCCATAACGTCATTATTTGTATTTTGTAATTTCAAAAGATATTCCACATCCAAATCCCACCACCCTTTACATTGAAAGTATGATCCTGATAGCTATGTTATGATTTAATATCGACCTCTTAATATGTAAGCACTCACTAAAATAAAAACTTTATTTTTGCAGAACTGAGGGCAATATAAGTAGGCCGAGCAATGTTGCAGAAGGCTCCGTCACGACAACAGATGACCAACCTGTGGCGAATTTGAGTGGCTCTCAGCCAAATACATCTCCCAGTATTTCACTTGAACCGGATGGGGGCAGTCAAAGTTCCTCTTCCCTTTCTGGAAACGCGGGTGCAACATCTACTGGTGAAGCTTCTACTACCATGCGATCACCGACCCCAACCCAGACAGCATACACGCGTAGGCCCAAAAACAACAAGCTAAACAGCCGACGTCCCATTTTGCTCAGGAGGCCATCAGCATGTTGCAAAGAGCTGAGCAAGAAGACCGGTTTAATAGAGTGGGGTCACATGTAGCTGTTTGAGTACGTGAAATCGGGCCAGATCGTGAGGCATCATTTCTGTCAGTTGTGTATGCCTTAATAGATGAGTACCGCTCCAAGCAGCCAATTCCAAGTGTGGGCACTATTATAAATGCCATCTCAAAAGTTTTTCACCCTGAAAGGGATATTAGTAGCGGGACCAATCCTGGCCCATCTAATGTAGGTCACCCGCAAATGACCTTGATGAATCCTGATCCACATGGTTTTCGGCCACAGCAGCAGGTTCAAGCAGAAAACTACATGTCTTATAGGGCCCAATTAAGCATGGACGACAGCTCGGCAAGTGTAGAAATGTCCGGACACTCCATGTTTGGAGGAGATGTGGGTCCTCGTCATTTTACCCGCTTGAATTGAGTGTCATTTAGTTTGTGGCATTTGTCATGTGGCATTGTTTCTCGTGTTTATACCTTGTTTTTATTTCTAAACCTCAGGTTTTACAGAGGGTGCAAAATACAGACAGCTGTGTATTATGATGTGTAAGGCATGTTCTTGGCCTATTTTTATGTATTAGACATTTTTTTGATATGTCCCAAATGTTTTGGATTCACAAGGTTCATTGTATTGTGAACAAATAAACAAAGTTTTGTAACGTTTGTTTGGCATATTTATTCAAGTTCTTTGGGTTCAATTTGTTAGCCGTGAAAGGACATTTCACAATGTCAATAAAAAGGGCAAAGTAACGTTAAGATATAAACAGTGATCGGGCTGGTTAACCAGAACAGAACGGGATGTGCCCCAGACCAGCCGGTGGATTCATCATCAAAGCGGATCAAGCTCTGGGTTTCCAGGTGTTTGTTTACAGTGGGGGTTGAATTCAATGTTTAAGCAAATAATGTATCCATGAAAACAGATGCTCAACCTCCAACACCGTTTTCGGCTTCAAATTGACTTCCATTGCCATTCTTCTCTTGATCACCTGCTAAATTGGTTAAGCATTTTCAATTTAGGGTAGGAGTTGGCACATGGCTAGCGCTGTACTGCCAGGACACGGCACCTTCAGGTGTCATGAAATAGTCAGCAAAGGTGTCTCTTACAGCCAAGGCAGAATTTGGCGGCTGACCCAAACCCCAATTGATAGCTGTCTGTAATAAAGGCAGCTGCAAACCTTCCATGGGCTCCGTTCCATATCGGCGGCCAAAATTATGAAGGACGCAGCATGCCTTTATTACAGCATCATTTGTGGTTGGGGATACCTGAATGGCTGAATGCAAGACCCTCCACTGACTAGTCATGATACCGAAGGTGCATTCCACGGTTCGGCGTGCCCGGCTTAGCCGATAGTTGAAGACCCTACGCCGGTCATCCAGTCCCCTACGTGGGTATGGGCGCAGCAGGTTCGGCATCAAAGGAAAAGCCTCATCCGATACCATCACGTAGGGGACTGCATCCGTGGAACTGGGCAAAGGGCTATCAGCAGGTAAAGTGTGTTGATCTTGGAGTACTTGCAGACCAATTTGTGAGTTTCTCAAAACACCGAGAATCCCCTGTACTACCATAGGCACCAACATCGATGGCAACAAATCGGTAATGAGCATCAGCCACCGCCATCAGGACCACAGAAAAATACTTCTTGTAATTATAGAAGCGTGATCCTGAACGAGGAGGCTGTTTCACACGGATATGTTTGCCATCGACTGCACCTATGCAGTTAGGGAAGTTGGCCACAGAGTGAAAGCCTGCCGCTACCTGCAACCAAGTCTCCTCGTTTTGAGAAAGCATCACTAAGGGCTGCAACTGCTCCCAGATGACAGTGCACGTCACCTTTACAATCTGTGAGATTGTGCTTTTTCCCACCCTGAACTGAAGATGTAGCGAACCATAGCTCTCACCAGTAGCCAGGAATCTGAAAAACAAAAAGAAAATTAAAAAAATTAATACACAGTATCTATAGTAGCTACAAATGAAAGCCATGTGAGCCTGCAATGGCCAACAGACGCGGAAGTAGCAAGTCAAAACTTCTCAACAACTTCCTGCTTGCAGTAAAATCATGGACACATTGATCCATTTGTACTTAGTGAAAAAATGGCTGAATGTGTCGATGATTTCACGTCAAACAGCTAGTTGGTGCGAAGTTTGACACATACGTTGGTATGAATAAAGTGGGCTTCTGTCTGCATTAACATGAGGATTTTTAGATTTGCAATGGTGTTCGAAAAAAAATGGACAGCATCAGATCCAAATGTAGCCACATGCAGCCCTCTGGACATCGGACTGATTGTGATGTGCACTAAATGCCATCAGATTTGGTCCGATCCAATTCGGGTGGATATGTATTTAGGTGCCAAAATCTGACACTGCTCAGATTGGCACGTGACAACAGGTTACAGCGTGGTAACCGGCTGCTACGATACTGTCACATCAACACAGGTCCTACACTGCAGTACAACACATTGGCAGACAGCGTGAGGACACCGCAAGCCAGGGCGAGCAACCGGGAGCCGGCATGCGACAGCGGGTGCTCAGGTACAGTTGACACTAAAATTTTGAGCAATTTTATGTCATGAGGACAGGGGAAAGGAGGGGGAGCACTGTTGGAGATGAGGGGGCCACACAGGGGACGTGAGGGGGCCACATAGGGGACATGAGGGGGACACACACAGTGCGAAGAGGGATAAAAAGAGGGGTGATGGGGGGACACACAGGTGAGATGTGGGTGAGCACCAGGGGAGAACAGCTGTGACAGGTGACAGCAACTGATCCAGCATAATGTAGGAGCGGATGGCTAGTTAGCATCTGACTGAAGGGATCATTTTTGATCCAATGCTGTGCTATTAAAATAGGGACCCCTTACCGTAATGTGATGAGCAGCCTTTCTTCCGCTCCAATAGCGTTCCGGAAGGGCGTGTTCTGGAGGGTCAGCTTGTTCCGCAAAAGCTGCAACAGCTCATCAAACGCAGCGATGGTCAGCCGGCAGAAGGACACGAATTTATCTGGGTATCTAAAACAAACCCACAAACCAAAAAAAAACATAAGTACAACAGAACAGATATAACAATCACATGTAATATATAATTCCCGTAAGGCACTTCCGTCACTTTAGGGTCAAATTCTGTCGTTGTGGACGTGGCTGCACACCAGCCACGCAACCCACAAAGCATTGCCCGCGAGGCGGCCAATGCGAGCCGGTGCAGGGGCGCAAGTAATGGCCGCGATGAGGCCATTGCGCGTCGCTCGCCCCGCCAACAACCGACGAGAGCCGAACGCCGTGGCCAAAAGTCAAAACAAGGGCACGCCCATAAATTCCTATAAACACCGCTTTCTATGTCTATGGGAAGAGAGACGCTATTCGGATTGGTCGCTGTGTGCTTCCGCCAACAATCATAATAGTGCCTCACTTCACATACACATAGATAGCAGTTTTTCAAGCGATGCATGGCCGGGCCCTTGTTTAGATTTGCGGCCACGGCGCTCGCCGACAGTGGTCGCCGGCCCATGAAAATCCAAATTTACCAATGTGAAGGAGTGACCGTGGCTGCAATGACTCGTCCTATCTATCTATCCATCTATCTATCTCTCTAGCTAGCTATCTAGCTGTCTATCTATCTATCTATTGATCTATCTAGATCTCGAGTACCAAAATAAAGGCTTCAGCACACCCCAAAAAGATGATTTAAGACTTGCTTGCCTCGATGGCATTGGATCAGCGACATTTTGGTCCTCTGTCTTTCTCTCTCCCCTCTCTCTCCCCCTCTCTCTCTCTCTCTCCCTCCCTCTCTCTCCCCCTCTCCCTCCCTCTGTCTCCCCCCTCTCCCTCTCTCTCCATATTGTAGACTCACGATTCTTTACAATCGGCCTCACAGCCTGTACAATTATAATAGCAGAGACGTTACAATTTTTGAGTATTGCTGTTACCTTCGTAAATCTTGGTAGAGCTGGGCGAAGTGACCCTTGCTTTCACGGCTCTGTAGGAGGGGATGCACCCACATTCTTCGAGGTTGCTGTACCTGTGTAAAAGGAAAGCAATCCAAAAATACACTTTAAAACCAGCATCATACATACTACGCCCCACAATGAAAGATCAAAGGC
Organism: Allobates femoralis; assembly: GCA_033576535.1. Lineage (NCBI taxonomy): Eukaryota > Metazoa > Chordata > Amphibia > Anura > Aromobatidae > Allobates > Allobates femoralis. The sequence goes on from JARQOC010000004.1 coordinate 457,537,028, forward strand.
CCCTGTGACATACTAATTTTTGCATAAGACATCGACTTGCTGATGCGAACTATGATACAACGAAGGCCACACTTTGGGGCAACCCCCATGCTTGGGTATGTGGCTTTTCGTAGAGGAGCAGCAGCTGATGATGCGTCAAATTAAATAACCAAGCCACACCCTGACACTACATGGCGCTTCTCTGCTGCCCAAAATTTAGACACTTATCACGGGAAAACAAAAGATATATATTACAGCACGGGAACAATCATGCGGCTGTACATACATGTTTAAGTGTAGCCACATTATTTTTTCTTACCTCATTCTCCTCCTCTTGCTCACATTGTAGCCAGTGGAGTATGCTTAGAAGCAACACCTGTTTGTATGGCCTCCGCAGGCGCAAGCGACGTGTTGTTGGCATGGTGGCTAGCACTGTGATGCCCGTATATACCAAACTGACTCACGCTGCTTGCTCACCCAATTTTTTTTTTTGGGTATTGTGGAACAGGAAGTGATGCGAGAATGTTTTTTTTTTTTTTTTTTTTTTTTGGGTGTTTTGAATGCAACTTTATGTGTAGACTCCATGCATACAGTGCACAAAAAAACAGTCTGAAAAAACGCCAAGAAAACCGCCGAGAAAACGCCGAGAAAAACGCTATAAAAACGGGCGGAAAACGTGGAAAAAACGCTTGAAAAACGAGGAACAATGCTGAGCACAGAAAACTCAGTTTCTGCTAATCTACACCGGTTTTAGGACGGTCTGCAAAGATGCAGAAACGTCAGATGTGCACATACCCTTACAGTAGATCTATGGGCAGCACTGCCCCCATCCTGCCCCCTGCCGGCTCCATCCTGCCCCTGCCGCCACCATCCTCCTGCCCATCCCCCGCCACCATCCTGCCCCCCACTGCCCCCCGCCATCACCATCCTGCCCCCCCGCCGCGCTGCATCCTGCCCCTCAATCCAGCTCCATCCTGCCCCCCCCCCCCGCTGGCTTTATCCTGCCCCACCCGCTGGCTCCATCCTGCCCCCGTTGCCTCCATCCTGCCCCCACGCCGCCTTCATCTGTCCCCCTCCGCTGGCTCCATCCTGCCCCCGCCGGCTCCATCCTACCCCTCCGCCGACTCCATCCTACCCCCCTGCCACCATCCTGCCCCCGCCTCCCACCATCCTGCCCCCCACTGGCACCATTTTGCCCCCACGCCGTCACCATCCTGCCCCCCCACCGGCTCCATCCTGCCCCTCCGCTGGCTCCATCCTGCCCCCCTGCCACCATCCTGCCCCCCCTCCCACCATCCTGCCCCCCGCTGGCACCATCCTGCCCCCCCGCCATCACCATCCTGCCCCCCCACCGGCTCCATCCTGATCCCCCCCGCCGGCTCCATCTTGTCCCCCCCCCCCCCGCTGGCTCCATCCTGTCTCTCCCCCCGCCGGCTCAATCCTGCCCCCCCTGCTGGCTCCATCCTGCCCCCCGCCAGCTCCATCCTGCCCCCCCGCATCCATCCTACCCCCCCACATCCATCCTGTCCCCCTGCCGGCTCCATCCTGCTCCCCTGCCAGCTCAATCCTGCCCCCCCCCCCCGCATCCATCCTGCTCCCCCGCATCCATCCTGCCCCCCTGATTTCTGGGAAGCTTTAAGTAGTCTAGAGTCTATCTAGAGTCTATCAAAGCATAATCCAGCCTACTGTAGGTGCTAAACCTAGGCAAAGGCTACCAAAACACCATCAGTATGCGAAACCACATTGCAGCCAAGCATCCCAGGAGGTGGGCGGAACACCAGAGTAACAAATCTGAGTCTGCAGTCACCTAGGCTATGTCCTTCTGAATCTGCAGTTCACGAAGCAGGTGCTCATACCTCCTACCCACAAGCTGAGGTTGCTCACACACAACAAACATCAACCGCATTCACTTCTTTGCCCCAGCAAAGTGTCCAATTGTCCTGAAAGCTTGGAAAGAAAGTGTAAATACACAGCCATGCATCCACAGGCACAAAACTAAACTTGCACATTACAAAATTGTTATCTGTGGAGATGTTGTTATTTAGGCTTGTGAGAACACAGTCTTTCTGTGATCCCTAGGCTGTGGCTGCCCCATGATACAGCGTTACCAGCTGCCACTATTTTCCCCAGTATGCCGTCCCTGCGTTAAACAAGCATGTGTTAAACAATCTGAACCATGCTCTCACCAATGCTGTAATCGGGAAAGTACACCTAACACAGACACTTGGACAAGTCTTTCATTCAATAAAGCACCTATTTTCCTTTGATCCCTTGTGGTCCTTTTCATCGTACAGTTTGTGCGGCTCACAAACACACCATCCATTTGGATTTGTTTCATTTATGTCACGGCACACTAGGTGAACCTGGTGAAGGGCGGGACAAAGGCGCAAAGTGGAACATGACACATCCTACCCATGGCAAGAATAGCGGTCCCAACTTCTTTCAAGGTTTCCACCTCTTCATATTCCACTTCCTCTCTCCCCTCCTCCTGCTTCTCATCCTCTGCAGAATTACCCTCACCATCACTGACAAGCTGGGAGCTGTGCAGCAGCGCATTGGCAAAGTGGCAACATGCTTATCTGTTTAGGTCAGAAACCACACACTGCATCAGAGCTGTGGCAAGCTTTAAAACAACAGAGTGATAAGTTGCTCTCCCCCACTGAACCACAACCCCAGTCTGGACGTTTGCGATATTGGGCGTAAACTGGTGGTGGCTTTAAAGGTTGGCAAGCTGGTACACGTGCCATGCATGGCTCATGTGCTGAACCTATTTGTTCAGAAATTTATGAAAACTTACCCTTACTTGCCAAACCTCCTTGAGAAGGTGCACCGTATTAGCACCCATTTCTGCCATGCCTCAATGGCTAGTCCTGTGTTTGAGACTCTTAACTGAGGCTCCATAGACTCCATTTGCATATTCAAATTCCTAGGGGGCAATGCACCATGGATTTCACAGTGTTTGAGCACTTTAGCCAGCTGCCCGCAGTGTTTTCCACCTGGTCTCTCTTAGATCAGTGAGTGCTTTGTGTAGTATTCCCACTTCAGCATATCTACTGTTTGTGATTAGAGGCCTTTGGGATGGTGTCTTCCTGTGTCAACCTTCATTCAACCCATAGAGCTAATTTTTACAAACTGTATGCACATTTTGCAGTGGACAAACAAGAACAGTATTCCTACTCCAGCCCAGCTACTATTTGTGATTGGAAGCCCTTGGGATGGTGTCTTCCTGTGTCAACCTTCACTTAGCCCATAGGGCTACTTTATACAAACCCTATGCACACTCTGCAGTGCACAAATCTGGTCCTACCAGACTAATATTTGTCATTGGAGGCCCTTGTCACAGGTTGTGCCATGTTTTGACTGAGATATGGGATATATAGTTTTGGAGCCCACGGGGTCGGGGTACTCGGTACCGGACCAGGGTATAACGGGGGGTTATCACAGCGGTCTTGGTCCGGACCGTGTCCCGAGCCCACAAGTAAAGGTTGGGGGTTATTTACAGGGGATAGAGTCGTGACGCCAACCGTGGTATGTGGTCAGGGTGACGACCGCTGCTGCAGAACCTCCAGGGATGATGGATGGCAGCCTGTGATGTGACAGCGCTTCACAGGCAGAGCCTGGTTCCCCGGGGCAGTAATGATGATAACAGTTTGTGAGGGAGAGTAGTGCTCAAGCGCAAGGATTACACAGACTCACAGTTTTGTAGCTTTCCAAGTCTTTACTGTAGATGACATTCAGCAGAGTGCTGTCCACGGAGTCTGTACCGGGGCTGTGTTGCTTCCCACCCTGTCCAGGTCCTCGGCTTCCTACTCCTGCACTGTGTGTGTGTGTGGCCCTGCTGTCGCTTTAGCTAGGCTACTGGCCCTGTCTCCCCTCATGGGTACCAACTTGCTAGGCTACTTGAGTTTTATCTTTATGTTCCTGACCCCGCCATATTGTTTTGCTGTGGTACAGTGAACATGTGGAATCTTCACTCATCCGGTGTTCTCCGTGCTGTTTGTGTCAGGCACAGCATTGGATCTGGTATCCTTTCTGTGCGCTCCTCCGGGGTGAGTTTAGGGTAACTCGTTGTCCCGGGTGTGTTCCTCTGCTTCTCCTTTTCCTCAGACCCTGGCTCGGCCTGGAACTGGACAGTGGACCATGCGGTGAGCCTAAAACAGCTCTTTTACATCCAGGTCCTTTCTTCCCGCACTGAACTAACTGCCACTTCCTCTCCACACCAGAATATATAGGGAAGCAGCTTTAGCTTCCCCTTCTAGCCTGGAGGCGCTAGTGTAGTGTTGTGGGTTGTTGGGGGAGTTAACCCATTGTGGTGGTGTTACTGTGGCACATGAACCCTGGGGTGCCATATTCCCCCTTAGTTAAGAACAGTACTCCAAGACTGTAAAAACAAATAAATAACATAACATATCAAAACAATTAATATATACAAAGTCTCAAAAGTAAAAATATACAAAAACCACTGAAATGCAAAAAGAGTCCAAAAAGTTCAAAACAAATCAGTCCTTCCGGGGATTTAATCTATTGCCTCCGGGGCTGGTAAATATGTACACTTAGTCTTTACCACAACAAGTTTCGTGGTAAGTTTGGTCCATAGCTAATAAAAGGAAAATGTTCAAGAATATGTAAGTAGTTCATACAGGACAGTCTCTGTAGGTACTGGGCTTTTAACGTTGCAACCTATTCTAAACACGTTGCTACGGGTGTCTCTGGTTTAAGTGCAGTAGGCTCCTAGGCCCTCAGGCCTCAGGTCACCACATAAGAGGCCAAGTTCTTACTCTCCATGGCTGCCACCTAACACCATGCTACTCTCACCTTTTTTCGTACACTTACACTTTATGAGTTCTATTTAACTTTATAACAACATATTTACATTCTAAATTTGATTCCACACTTTAATCTCTGTACCTAGCCGGTATCTGACCCTGGGTACTACGCTGTGATCTGCGTAATGCTGGTGTACTGGGTGTACTTAGCCTAATGGTGTGGGAGGATGTGTACCTACTTAGAGTATCCGTTACTATTGCGGATGGAGATCTCACAGTAGGACTGGCAAGCTCACTAGGACCAGGAATTGGTTCTTCCTCTTCAGGCTCAACTTCCAGTTCTTCATGTCTTGGGACTTCTTGTGGTATGGGTTCTGGCTTTGGTTCTATCATTGAAGGGAAAGCAGTCATGGGGACTACAACTGCTCCGTAGTAATGTGGCCATGTATTGGGGAAATCTCCTAAGATGGTATGGAACACATCCTCTTCTTTCTTGACAGGTTGGACCTGTATGGGTGAGGTTACTTGTGGTGTCTTCAGGGTTTCAGGACACGGTTTGAGATGGTCTCTTGACACAACTGCTGACGTCCTTCCTTCGTCTTTGCTGATTAGACACACTTTAGCATTGTCTAAATTTGATGTTAAGACTGTATATTGGGTGGTTTCCCACTGATTATCCAATTTGTTGGTGCATCTCTTTCTCTTGAGAACTTGCTCACCAGGTTGTAATGGGGTTGCTAGAGCTTGCTGGTTAAAGGTTCTCTCTTGTCTTTCTCTAGCTTCCTGGAGACTTTTCTCTACGCACTCTTGTACTTGGCGATACTGCTGTTGACGTAGGGTATCCCAATTGGATTCTTCAACTTCTGCATCTGGCTTCAGAATTCCCATATCTAAATCAATTGGCAGCTTACCGGGCCTTGCTCGCATAAGGTAAGGCTGGGGTGCAGTTTGTAGAACTCACCAGGACATGGTTGTACAAATCTACCAAGTCGGGTAATCTCTCTGGCCATTGATTTCTCTCTGACTCTGGTAAGGTTTTCAACAGATCAATCACAATATGGTTCATCTTTTCGCATAAGCCATTGGTTTGGGGATGATAGGCTGTTGTGCGGATCTTCTTACCACCGTACATGTTGCAGAATTCCTGGAAAATCTCTGACTCTAAAGCTGGACATTGATCTGCAAGGACTTGTTCTGGGTAGCCATGAGGTCTACAGAAATGTGTCTGAAATGCTTTTGCAGCTGTCTTTGCTGTCAGGTCCTTGATGGATACCACCACTTAGAAGCTAGAGTAATGGTCCCCTATGGTTAAGGCAACTTGACGTGGTCTAATGCAACTAACTCAAGTGGTTGCTTGGTTACTATGGACTGGAGTGGGGCTCTCTGACTCTGTTGATCCTTTCTTCTGAGGTTGCACAGGCCACATTTTCTACACCAATCTTCAATTGAGTTTCTCATGCCAACCCAGTAGAATCGCTCTCTTAAGAGCACCTCCAACTTCTTCCATCCAAAATGACCTGCACCGTCGTGGTAGGCTTCTAAGACCATTTTGACATCTCTCTTGGGTACAATAATCTGCAGACTAACTCATGTCTTTTAGGGTTAGTGTGCCTCCTGCAGAGCTTCCCTTGATATAGAAACAACTTGCTTCTTTCTTTCCAGAGTTGTTGGGTTTCAGCTAGAGCATTCTGATTAGGGTATGCACCTTGTTGTGTAAGCACTTCTTTCACTAGCTTCACAGCTGGATCACTATCCTGGGTGTCAGCTAATCCATGGTGCGCTAACGGGTTGAGATTTGCCTGCTGTTGTTTTTGGTAGATGCCGGGTTGATACTGTTCTACCTTAAAACGGTGAAAGGCCGGTAGCTCAATCTCTTCCAGCTCCTCCGGTTCCTCTTCCACGTCTTTCAGATGTGGCATCCGGGATAAGACATCTGCATTCCCATTCTTGTGGCCTGCCCTATATTTGATGACAAAATTGTAGTTAGACAGCCAGGCTTTCCATTGCTGCTCCAACGCACCTAATTTTGCCGAGTCCAGGTGGGTCAATGGGTTATTATCAGTGTAGATGGTAAATTCTGCAGCTACCAGGTAGTGCTTGAAACGCTCGGTTACAGCCTAAACTATTGCCAATAGTTCTAACTTGAAGGAACTGTAATTCACAGAGTTTCTTTCCGTAGGCTGGAGTTTCCTGCTTGCAAAGGCAATAACTCTCTTTGCCTTCTTGCTTCTGTGACAGTACTGCTCCCACTCTCACGTTGCTGACATCTGTGTACAGAATGAAGGGTTGATGGTAATCCGGACACACCAGAATATTATATCACAAAGACAAGTGTGAGCAGCCTATTATTATGTCTGCACCCAGGGTATCTTCAGTATTAAATCATAACGACAGGGTGGACAGCAGTGTGAGCAGCCTCTACTAATTTATGCACCCTGGTATCTCCAGTATGTGATCAGAAATACAGGGTGTACAGCAGTATATGCAGCCTCCTCTTAACTAAGCACTCATAGTATTTCCATTATTAGATCAGAAAGACAGGGCGGACAGCAGTATGAGAAGCTTCTTCTTACCTCAGCACTATTTAGCATCTCTAGTATTAAATAAAAATGACAGGGCTGACAGCCCAGCCTTCATTTACATAAGAATTCCTGATATCTCCAGTATTAGATCAGAGAGATGGTGTACAGTAGTGTGAGCAGCTTTTTCTTACCTCAACACCCCAAGTATCTCCAGGATTAGATCAGAAAGACAAAATGAACATAAATGTTAGGTCCTTTTCTTACATCTGCACTCCTCTCTTGTCCAGTACTAGCTTAAAAACACAGTGAGGACTGCAAAGTAAGGGCGCCTATACATAGGCATTTTTTAGTATCCGGCAGAGATCCATTGCTTTTTTAAAACTGGAATGCAAGCATGATCCAGTTTGTGTCCATTGATTTCCAATGGGCACTCCAGCACTTCCCTTTGCACCCTGTTGCATCCACTTGCTGCAGGATGCGGCTAAAACATTTTTTTACAAGACCAACAGCAACATGTAGCCTTTTTTGGTTCAAAAAATCCAGCTTCCGACTGTAATACTGCGGCATGATTTAAAATATGTGTCAAAAGGTGCCAGATCTGCCAAGCCAACTGAGCATGTGTCGGCACACATGTAAAATTCGGGGTCTGTACCAAACACCTGAGTGTTCGGACACTGACCCAAAACAGGGACTTCACTGAGGTCTGTTAATAAAGCATTATACTCACCTGTCTCACCAATGTGATCATTGCCGGGTCCATTCATTCACCTCATGTAATATTCATGCATTGACTGCTGAACTGCCAATCACAGACATCCATTGCCTGTAACAGCAACGATGATTGGTTTCTGGTACAGTGGGTGAAGCGCAACAGCCAATCACAGATGCAATGGCTGGTGCACAACAGACAATCATAGATGCTGTCACAAAGACTGGGTGTCTGTGATTAGCTATTCAGCAGGCAGTGCAGAGTGGACCTGTAAATGACAGCAGCACCAAGGCAGGTAAGTCTAATGCTTTAATAACAGACGTTTCAGTGAAGTCCCTGTGCGGGGTTGGTGCTGAATACTCAAGTATTTGGTACAAACCCAAAACAGGCACACGAATCCGGACAATACTGGATGTAGCCGGATGAAACTTTACCAGTTTTATAACAGAACCCGACTTAAGGCCAAAAACCCTACCTGGTCAGATGTGATTTTCACCTGATCTACGTAAAATTAAAAAATGCCTATTTGAAGGTGCCCTCAGCTGTCCTTTCTTACATCCCTGGTATCTCCCAATATTAGATTAGTAAAAAAGGGTGGACAGCAGTGTGAGTGGCCTTCTCTAATCACATCGCCCATGGTATCTCCAGTATTAGATCAGAAAGACAGGATGGACAGCATGTGAGTGGCCTTCTCTAACTACATCACCCATGGTATCTCCATTTTAGATCAGAAAGACAGGGTGGACAGCCGTGTGAGTGTCCTTCTCTAACCACATCACCCGTGATAACTCCAGTATTAGATCAGAAAAACAGGATAGACAGCCGTGTGAGTGGCCTTCTCTATTCTCATCACCCATGGTATCTCCAGTATTAGATCAGAAAGACAGGGTGGCTAGCCGGGTGAGTGGCCTTCTCTAACCTCATCATCCATGATATCTCCAGTATTAGATCAGAAAGACAGGGTAGACAGCCATGTGAGTGGCCTTCTCTAACCTCATCACCCATGGTATCTCCAGTATTAGATCAGAAAGACAGGGTAGACAGCTGTGAGTGGTCTTTTCTAACCCATCACCCATGGTATCTCCAGTATTAGACCCGAAAGACAGTGTGACAGCCGTGGTTGCCTTCTCTATCTCATTCACCCATGATATCTCCAGTATTAGATCAGAAAGACAGTGTGGACAGCCATGTTGAGTTGCCTTCTCTAACCACATCACCCATGTATCTCAGTATTAGATCAGAAAGACAGGGTGACAGCCAACGTGGTGGCCTTCTCTAATCTCATCACCCATGATATCTCCAGTATTAGATCAGAAAGACAGGGTGAACAGCCATGTGAGTGGTCTTTCTAACCTCATCACCCATGGTATCTCCAGTATTAGATCAGAAAGACAGGTGTGGACAGCCTGTGTGGCCTTCTCTAACCTCTTCACCCATGTATCTCCAGTATTAGATCAAAAAGACAGGTGGACAGCATGTGAGTTTGGCGTTCTCTAACCACATCACCCATGGTATCTCAGTATTAGATCAGAAAGACAGTGTGGACAGCACTGTGGAGTGGCCTTCTCTATTATCACCCATGGTATCTCCAGTATTAGATCAGAAAGACAGGGTGGACAGCCGTATGAGTGGCCTTTTCTAACCTCATCACCCATGATATCTCCAATATTAGATCAGAAAGACAGGGTAGGCAGCCATGTGAGTGACCTTCTCTAACCTCATCACCCATGGTATCTCCAGTATTAGATCAGAAATACAGGGTGGACAGCCATGTGAGTGGCCTTCTCTAACCTCATCACCCATGGTATCTCCAGTATTAGATCAGAAAGACAGGGCGGATAGCCGTGTAAGTGGCCTTCTCTAACCTCATCACCCATTGTATCTCCAGTATTAGATCAGAAAGACAGGGTGGACAGCCGTGTGAGTGGCCTTCTCTAACCTCATCACCCATGGTGTCTCCAGTATTAGATCAGAAAGACAGGGCGGATAGCCGTGTGAGTGGCCTTCTCTAACCTCATCACCCATGATATCTCCAGTATTAGATCAGAAATACAGGGTGGACAGCTGTGTGAGTTGCCTTCTCTAACCTCTTCACCCATGGTATCTCCAGTATTAGATCAGAAAGACAGGGTGGACAGCCATATGAGTGGCCTTCTCTAACCTCATCACCCATGATATCTCCAGTATTAGATCAGAAATACAGGGTGGACAGCCATGTGAGTGGCCTTCTCTAACCTCATCACCCATGGTATCTCCAGTATTAGATCAGAAAGACAAGGTGGACTGCCGTGTGAGTGGCCTTCTCTAACCTCATCACCCATGGTAGCTCTAGCATTAGATCATAATTTCCACTAGGAGCACATCTCCCAAAATATACGAAGGAGGGCCAAGCTTCCAACTGCACATTTGCAAAAGCACCTGTGCTGATAACACTTTAAGAATATTTTGTGTCAATGTAACAAGACAGTGGACATTTTATTTCTACCATGATTACATTTCCAGAAAAAAACTATATGATTTGTCAATTAAAGGTAATTACAAACTTATTTATATTGGCATGAATAAAAATGTGGAAGTGTTACTTTGGAAATTCACACCAGTTTGGACAATGGTGTACTCTTAGCTATATTGGTATAATCAAAACTTTTTTTCATCTAAATATTAAAGAGTATTTGATAGATTGTAAGAGAAATAGGGTTGCATGGTACTTCGATCACTAAAGAATATCAAATTTCATAAAACATAAATTACAGTCTAAGAGGTGGGATTCCCACTTTTGAGATGCATCGATCCTATGGATATGCAATAAATGACTGTCAGTAAACTCAAAGATTACATGGAGCCTGACATGAACAAGACCTGATCATTTTCCCACTCAAGTAAGAAACATTCAAAGAATTGTGACTTCAGTGTTCCCTCGGAGCACAGAAAGTGCGTTATCCCTGCAAGACAATGAACAGACATGCAAATAGCAGCAAAGCTCTTAGCATCCTGGATCTGTAAGTATTGGATCAATCTGGAAAAGTTCATTATCAGCAATGGTATATGATATTTCTGAGAATATTGCAGGTAAACATGGCTTAATATTGTATTTACACCCAGTCTATATGTCTAAACAGAATTCTAAGAATAAAAATGAATAATTATCTGTTTGACTTTCTGCTCTGCTACGTAAAGATTAATTGTTTCAGTGTCCTTTATATTTATTGTGGGCTCATATAGTTATAATATTAATGCTAGAGGTGATACCAAAATGTTTATGTAATTAATCAGTACAGATATATTTTTTTCAAATAAATCATATAAAGTTTTACCAAACATACAATAAAACAGCTGCATTATTGTTTTACAATTTCCCTATGTATTAAGTAAATGTAGACACAAAGGGACTGTGTTAAAAACTGTTAGTTGCCCAAAATGACCTAAAAAATGAAGCAATGGTGTGAATAGGCAACAGACACGCTTTGCCTTTAGACAGTTTCATAAAGTGATTCCATAAATTGTGACTGTAACAGATGGTGCTGCTTCTTTATATGTAACAGAGCTACATGGAAATATGGAAATACTTGATAACTTCTATATTACATAATGTATGAGAGTTGCTTAGGAATTTGTCACACAACATAATAAGGGATATTGATGAAAAATTAGAATCATCATTATTTATTTCCTAGATATGAATACAATGATTTTATATTTTCAATTAATTTTTGTATACTTACATTTTAAAACATAGTGATAAAAATAGGCTAAAAGTCTCTCCCTATGTAGATGAAGAATATGGTGTCTATATAAAATACAATTGAATTGATAACATTGTTAGAAGAAAAGAATGAGAAAGATTAGACAATTTTAAATAAGAAATAGTTTACATAATTCCTTGTATTGGAGATCAGTTTTCATTAGATCATGTATGAATAGAAATCACCTGCCTGTAAACTATTGTATGGATATAAGGGGAAAGGAGAGATTCTTTAGCTAATACTGAAGCGAACATGAATAGCAAAAGAGATATATTTATTCTACAAAATCCAGTGTTCTATATAAAATTGACTCAACATCTGGAGAATCTGTTTTTCTATAGACTATAATATTAATATAGCTTTAACTATTTTTATAATATTATTATTATGTTGTATGTAATGGTAATTTTTTTGTTCTGTTTGAAGATGTTCTTTTGCATTGAAATTTAATGACAATACCTAGATGATAATCTTGACGTCTATAATCTTGCATATATTTTACAATACTTTAGCCTACTTGAAAAAGAGAAAGAAAAGCATTCATTTGTGTAGAATTCTATTAAAAGAAATCCGATATATATATATATATATATACATATATATATAAAATTAGGCATATCAATCGATGCTCAGGATAAAAAAAAAGTACTCAGAGTAATGGTTGCATATCAAAGAAATATGATATGTATATACACATATATATATATATGTATATATATATTTGTATATACTACATATATTCAGATACACACAGGTGTATATGTAGCGTCGATGATATACACTATATATATATATGACAATAACAGCACCAATTATCAAGAAAAAAATAAATTGTAGTGCAATGTTTTCCCAGCCTCAAGTCCAAGGGTGATTGACATGGTTGAGAAAATTAAAAAAACATCACACAAAAATAAAAGAAATGTGGACTTTATTAGTCCAAATGGTGTGGTGATATTCCGGCTGTGTTACCCTCTCTCTTTCTGCTTGAGAAAGGCTAACACAGCCGAAATGTCACCACACCACTTGGACTAATAAAGTCCACATTTTCTTTATTTTTGTGTGATTTTTTTTTCATTTTTTCTACTATATATATACATAAGCACATATATGTGCATATATCAGATTTCATATAATAAGAATTTTATATATACAGTATATACAGTATATATATTTACATATCTATCTATCTGGATAGATAGACAGACAGTCAGACAGTCATTACAAACAGAGTGATCTATTTTAAGTGTTTATTTCTGTTAATGTTCATGATTGTGGCATACAGCCAGTGAAAACCCAAAGGTCATTATTTCACAAAATTAAAGTATGGAGGGTAAAGGGTTAAGAACCATGCTGCCGTATCCTACGAGACATTAAAGGGTGAATATAATATTGATTTATTAGTCAACGTGTTTCAAGACCCCTAAAGATGCCCTGACACATGGTAATAGTACATTGATCTGTGATGATATTCTAATTCATTGAGATGCACTAGTACATGTGTGGGTACACATCAGACTTCCCACAATAAGCACATACAGGTATATATATATATATATATATATATATATATATATATATATATATATATAATATTATAGATATATATATACATATATATATACATATATATATATATAGATATATATATATATACACACAGTATATACATTTATATATATAAGTAAATATATACATATAGATGGATAGATAGATATAGATAGATAGATAGATAGATAGATAGATAGATATGATAATGAAAAAGAGAGCAGCATGGCTGGTGTAGCAGGGTGCAAAAATCTATCCCAGCATCACTTCTTCTGCAGGATTATCCAGACCATAAAAATGGATTACAGCACTCTTTGATAGAGGTATTGTAGATGCCTTTATTGGGCCATCAGGGTAGTAATGCAACATTTCAGCCCTAGTAGGTTGGAATAAAGCCTACTAGGGCTGAAACGTCGTATTATTACCTTGATGGCCCAATAAAGGCATCTTCAATACCTCTATCAAAGAGTGATGCAATCCATTTTTTATGGTCTGGATAGATAGACTCATACACAAGGTAAATATGTAGTAGGTGCCGGGCACACCTTTAAGATAGGATTCTATTTGTTGATTATTTTAACTAATTCCCCTCTCCACAGAATTGTTTTTTAATATGCTGAGTAACATGTCTGAGTGCCGACTCATGTTAATATATTGTAAAATATAAAAGATTTTCAGCTTTTCCTAAATGTCTTCTGAATTATTCTTATATAATCTTGGAATCTATGTTGATGATATTACAGCGTTTTGTCTCATTTCTGAAAATATTTGGGTATTAGCTTTGGCAGATAAACAGCATTCCATACTCTCCTGGAGTCCAGGGGCATCTCTATGCTGCTGCCATTACCTCTGTTGTTAGTCCTCAGTGCTGAGATAATGTAAGGAGGTGATTAATTTCATGTAAGGAGGGCTGCGGCTAATCACAAAGCTCAGCTGGACAGCAGTCTTGTGCAATGAAACGCTGCAGACAAACAGCATATACCAGGACTCTGGTGGAGAGTTAGTGTTTGACCCCAGACAGGAGTAATAGTCTGTTATTCTATAACTTCCAAAGCTAATTCATAAAAGTTTGTAAAGGCTTTAATGTTGCCAAATACAAAATGGTAAAAAAAAAAAAGTGAACTGGAATATAAGTTTATATACATGTAATGTGTAGGAGCATGTTCACATTTGTCATTAAACAGCAACACCCAATAAAAAAATAAAAATGAGCAAATACCCTAAAAGAAGTAAATACATACCAATAATGCATGTAAATACAATAAGGTACTTAATTAAGGCCCCTTTCACATCAGCGTTTTTTTTAAATCGCGGCAGATGCGGTGAAAAAAACGCATCAGCCGCGATTACCGCATACCGGCTGCACTTGCGGCACGGTTGCGGCACAGTTGTGGCAAGCCCCATACAATGTATAGGCGGGCTTGCGGCCGCAAGCCCGCCTATACATTGTATGGGGCTTGCCGCAACTGTGCCGCAACCGTGCCGCAAGTGCAGCCGGTATGCGGTAATCGCGGCTGATGCGTTTTTTTCACCGCATCTGCCGCGATTTAAAAAAAACGCTAGTGCGAAAGTACCCTAACATTTGTTTTTACCAATAAAATGTAAAAGTCATCCAACCACATCAGGGTGACCCATATTAGGACAGTTGTAGCATATAATATTTAAAACCTCATCACATATCTAGTGATGTGAAAGTACATAAGGATTGAGCAGGACCAGGGCCCAACATGGACACTCGGCAATGGAAAGCTATATAAATATAATGTCCAGCTCAAAGAATGGGAGCACGCCCTTGATTGCATTACTGCAAAAACAATGATAATCAATAGAAATGAACTAAAATATTATGTTGTATATATGTAATGTATAGGAACATGTTCACACTGGCCATTAAACAGTAACATTCACAAAAATAATCAGATACCCCCAAATAAGTAATTAAGTAGCAATGATGCATGCAAGTAAAATAGAATACTTAGTAAACATTGTTTTAATTAAAAAATGTAAAAGCCATCCCACCAAATCAGGGTGACCCATATCAAATGGAAAATGACATGACATGAAGTGACATGAAGTTACATAGGTTACTGCACAGATAGAAGCACATACAATTACATCGTACAGAAAAAACATATATTAAGATAATTATGAACTATCTATGAACAAATATGTATTGATTGCACAGTAGGCATTAGAAATATTTGTATAAAGCAAAATATACAATTAAATTAACACATGAAGCAACAAAGTGTCCCAACCTATAACACAAATGCATACAGCAACTGGTCTATCAAGGAGATACATCTATATAAACAGGAAGTTTAGCAATAGAGAGCGTGAAGGCCACACCTGCCACCTTGTGGACATTGTACGTATTACATGGCTCTGTGTCATACACTAATAAAGAAAAAATGAGGCCCGTTCTCAATCTCTTTAAAGACAAGTGGCCCACTGGTCACAGAGAGGGACATCAAGAAATCAGTTATAATTTGCAAGAAATGTTTTAGTAAATATCTCCACAAGAAAAGCCTAATAAGTTACCTATTGAAGGTAACAGGTTGTCTGTGTAATGAATTGACAGGCTGGGCTCTCCACAATAAGGGAGTTAGTAACAATGAAGTATAAAATATAATGGTTACTATGATACTTGCAGAAATACAATAGCTACAGAATATTTAAATTATTCTGCACTAGAGATGGGTAGATTATGGACTCTGGTCCATCAGTCAGGTCAGTAGTCTCTAGTTGCTGGATGGGAGACTGGGAACGTGTCACCTTCTGAGATCCCTGGTGTGGCTTTAGATTAGCTGGACTGGTGCAATTTCATCTATGCATCCTGCACAATGATGACATCACGCCTCACCATTCCTGGGATATGCCCATCTCTGTTCTGCACATCTCAAAATGCAAGAACCATTATAAAAGATAATGCCTTAAAGCGTAACCGTTGTTTAAATTTTTATTTAATAGTAATCTAGAGCAAATGATCATGATCAACTTTTATGTATGCTTTATTAAAGAAATCAGAAGGGAAACCATTAAAAAACCTATCCACAAGATGTCCTCAGCAGGCTAGGTGTGAAGCTTATTCTCAGTCACCTCTGTCTTCAGGGGCATGGCATAATAGAGATGATAGCCTGTCAAATTACCTTATGCTGGCAGCTCCATCCACATGGCTCTGCTGGGTTATCACAGAGGACAGAGTAGAGGCCATGTGAACAGATGATTTAGATAAGATCTCACAGCAGCTGTTAGAGATCAGCATGGCTCCAGCATGTGGTAATTTGACAGATTTATCATCTCTATTGTGAATGCAGTTTAGACCATGACCCCTGAAGATGGAGGTGACTGAGAATTAGCATCACACACAGCCTGCTGAGGACATCTTGTGGAAGTTTATTTTGGTGGTTTTCTTCCTGATTTCATTAATAAAGTATACGTGAAAGTTGATTATAATCACTTGCTCTACATTACTATTAAACAAAAATTTAAATGATGGTTATGTTTTAAACATTTAGTTTAAAGAAAAAATAGTGGGGAAGTTATTAAAAAAGTGAGCCAGCTTTCCTCCCAAACTGACCAGGATTTCTGTCCATAACATGGCCACTAATGGAGAAACATGTGCCCAGCTTTGTTCACCAGCCTCCTCCTGTCGTGAAACACCTCACAGAGAAACTGCTTTTCTATAGGAGGAGACTGGTGGACAGGTCTCGTCGCATGTTCCTCCATCAGCAGCCATTTTATGGGCAGAAGTGTTGGTGAACTGGTGAGGAAAGCTGCATTAAGAAGAGATAAAGACAAAGTCCTTTAAAGTACATATTTATATTTTAACACATTTCCAGTTTATTTAAAAAATGTATTGTTGAGTGAAAGTGTAAACATATTACATCTTTGATCTGTTGTTGGCATAATCTGATGCTTTCTCATTGCTGTTAGTTGCAGTTGGAAACAATTCAATAATTATGTTGCGAGATACATCACTATCAGCTCAGCTGATCTCCTAAGATAGAGCGATAGATATCACATTGCTGTATAGCATCTTTATGTTGTTGGTACCAAAATGTAATCCTTTCTCTATATGAAACTGAGTCTTTAGAAGAATGAATTTCTTATGTTTCTGCCATTTACTATCCCAGCTAACTAATCTCGATGTTTTAGTTTCAGTGTGTAGAACTGCCAAAACACCTAGGTGGCACTCCCACTGTTTAGAGGTTGTGTTTCAGTCTGATCTCTCTTACTCCCTACATTCAATGAATTACCTTATTTGTGATATCATTCCTTATCTTGATTACTTTAACTAATGACTCATCCATGTTCATCTCTGACTCTCCCCCACATTGTTTTTTCACTCCCTATAATATGGAGTTCAGATTTCTAACTCTTACCCAACTGCCAAACCTGTACATTACATTCCTCCTACCACATCTACGATCCTTCCTGCTGGTCTTCTCTTCACTTTGCCTGCAGCAGTGATGAATTATATGTCCCATGTGAGCAGCAGGCCTGTATAGTAAGACGGTCCTTCAAACCGTATTGGAATTGTTTTTCAATGTCTTATTGAATCTGTACATGAACCATCTGAATTTGCTATATAAGAAATTATTTAATTAATGTTACTGCACACTGCAACCACTTCCATTATATTGTACTGTCCATAACATAACAAAGTAGCTTCAGAACTGAGTGAAATGTATTCGTTTTTAAAATGATCTCTTTTGCAGAGGTATTAACTTATAATGTTTTGATTCTAAGTTTTGCTAAGACCAAGGGGATGTCAGTAGAGGTTCTTCACTGAAGAAATTAACTTTTTCATCTTGCAAAATATTAATACATCATAAGCAGGAGGTGTTGATGCCAAAAGAAGAGAATGCCCCGATAAAATATCAGATCCAGCTTTATCTGTGAGGTATGAAAAGACTTGTGTTGACTTGTGTTGTACAGCAGAGCTGTGTGTTATTATGGACACCCCATTTCACAAACAATAGTTTTGTGAGATAGGAGTAGAGCAATACTGTATGTCACTGCAAGTCTACCACTTCAAAACCACCCAGAATTCCCTTTAACGGGCTCTTAGATGAATGATGAGTACAATTATCTTTTAGATAAGTGATCACTTTATTAGTTTAAGTCATATAATAATTCATAAAAACATTAAAATAACTACATAAAGGTACCCTAGTGATTACCAATAATTTATAACCAGGTCCAGGGCTGAGACCAATTATGTTGACATTATACAGTATACATTGTGTAATACCAGTTATACCAGGTTCATAAGGACATACTACTTAGTTCATTTAACACAGTGTTTTGGCTACAAAAACTGCAACAGCACTCGCGTAAAAATACGCAGCAAATACGCAGTGTGTGAATGCACCCTTAAATTCGCAGTGCTGTCAGCTTCACTCAATTCCCCCTCCCTCCACACTAACTACAATGTGCTGAGAGTTGCAAGAGGTGCTAGTAATAACATAGAGCTCTGCTACACTCTTTTCTACTTGTATTTCCAATATGTTCTAGCAGTGAAATAATTGAGGAGAGCTCTCAGTCATTACAGGTTTCAAACAGAAAAGTGTGGTCTAACAATTTCTAGGGGACAGGGGGCTCTTTTTTACCTCTGCATGAGCCCTTCCACTTATGATGGGTGAATGTGATATAAAGGTAAAAGTGAATATGTCATAAAATAATCTCTGCTAATGCCTTTTTAGTCTAGGCTTAAATTATTATTATTATTATTATTATTATTATTGTTTTTTTTATAGTTCAATTTATTACATGGCACTTTACATATGAAAAAAGCTTCCCATGAAGGGTCAGTCTACAAGAGATGGATGAGGATACAGTAGGTGAGGGTAGAGCTGGTTATGTGTTGGTATAGGGTGATATAGAGGACTAACTGTGGCCATGGTCACACACAATTTGCGTTTTTTTTTAGCACTCCTAAAACCACTTGCATTTTTTCAAGACTGCCAAAAAATGTGCCTTGTGTGTGTGAAAGCTTTGAAAACGTTTTTGCAAATAGTAATTTTTTCACCAAACACCCAAATAACAAAAAACGCATGCCATAAAAATTTGTGATTTTGTTGAAGGAATTTTTTTTTCCGTTTTCTTGCCGACCAAGGAGGGGGGGGGGGGTGCTATCATAAAATTTTTTATTTAGGGGGGCGTGGCCAGCTGATGAAGGAGTAGGACGCACGCCTGAGCCGCTCCGCTCCTGACTCCCCATAAACCGCCATTAATACCTCTCCACCGCCGGTCCCACGCATATGGGCAAGGCACGGAAGACGCAGGGAGCCTCCGGCACCGATCTCCCCAGCAACAGCGGTAATCTAGACCGCTTTCTCCGTTCCTCAGGCTCCGCCAGCCACACTCACAGCGGATCTAAGATGGCGGCGTCCTCACAGCACAGAGGCAACGGAGCGCGGGAATCCAGTGATAGAGGCAGCCGCTTCACTCCCCTGCAACCAGACTCCGATGAAGACTCAGCCCAGATGGAAGACGCTGTAAATCTTCCCCCCACCGAGCTAAGTAAACTCTTGAAACTTCTTCCCACAAAAAGGGACCTAGACAGGCTGGCTAGCAGGCTGGAGGGCTCATACAGGAGAGAACTGCAGTCCCTCAAAACAGAATTTACTGCACGTGTAGAAGATGTGGAGGCTGTGCAGGAGGGTGCATTGTCTGAGCTGCAGGCACACAGAGAGTTATTGGAGATGCATACAACTATGATTGAGGACATTCTTTATGGGCAAGAAGACATGGAGAATAGAAATAGGAGGAACAATATTCGCATAAGGGGGCTCCCTGAGTCTATCTCCCCAATAGACTTAAAATCCAAGGTACAACAGTTATTCAACACTATTCTGGGGGAACCCACTGATTCAGAGATCGTCATGGACAGAGTTCATAGAGCCCTGGCCCCTCGGCCATCTGCTGAAGCTAGACCTCGCGATGTAATCTGTCGCCTGCACTATTTTACCACCAAAGAAGCTATTATGCAGGAGGCTAGACAACAAGGTCCCATCAGGTTCCTGGACACTGAGATCAATTTGTTTCCAGATCTGGCGAGACGCACGCTGCAGCAAAGAAGGGGTCTGAGGCCTCTCCTGACTCTCCTTAAGGACAGTGGCATTGTCTACAGATGGGGCTTTCCCTTCCAACTTCTAGCCCAAAAGGATGGAAAATCAGCTTCATTCCGTAGAATTGGTGACCTCCCTGCTTTTCTGAAGACTTTTGATCTTCCCTCAATTGAACTACCAGATTGGCCTCCGTCCCATCATCTACCTGCACCCCCGCTTCGATGGCAGGAAAGGCGAAGACCCCGGAATCAGGCGGATCCGAATACTTGAAAGTCTTCGATGATGTTTCCACATGGCCTTGGCCTGACTTGGCCTGAGTCTTTAATCTGACTACTCATTTCGGTCCTTTAGACTACAACGGCTCCCCTTCCCCCAGAGCCTCCTCATCCCTGTAGATTAACCTTTCCTTACCCCTCTTCCCTATCACAACCCATCCTTCCCCTCCCCCCTCTCTCCCTTTCCTTTCATCTCTCCCTTACCCTCATCCCAATCCCCATTATTGATGAGCCGATATATATATTAATGACCGGCGGTGTTGAGTGTTGAATGTTAATTATCAGTTTTTCAGTTAAAGCGGTTTTTTTTTGGGATGTAGCGGGAGGCAGGAGTGGCCACCTCTTTGGCTCCCGAAATCCCCCATGTGTGCAAGACAGATGTTGTTCTGTCTTAACTCGCACAAGACGAGTCTCGTGTTTTCTATGACACAGTTGTTATGTAATGTGTATATAACTTTTACCCTCACCCTAATTCCTTTCTCTTCTTTCCTACTTGCTTTCCTATCTAATTTCTTCTCTAGGGACAAAGTGCACCTTGCTTCTGCACCAGGCGTTGTGGTAGCTGATGAATATGGCTGATCTAAAATTTTGCTCATTCAATGTGAGAGGGCTTAATATCCCGCAAAAAAGGCGTCGGGTCCTGTACTCAGCTCACAAAAGACGAGTGCACGTCCTGATGTTACAGGAAACCCACTTTCGCTCTGGGTCGGTGCCCAAATGCGAATCACCTCTATATCCTCTGTGGTTCCATAGCACCAATCCAGAGTCGAAATCAAAGGGAGTGTCCATTGGATTCCACAAGTCATTTGTCCCCTCTATATTGAAACAAAAAATAGACCCATCAGGTCGCTATATATTTCTCATGGTATCAGTTTCCAATCGCACATATGTAATTGCAAATGTCTACTTCCCAAATAGGAGGATACGACAGTTCGGAGTGGGATTCAAGTCGGAACTACGTGGCTTCGCTGACTCGGCCCAGATCATCTTAGGAGGGGATTTCAATTACCCAGCTGACCCTGTTCTGGATGTCTCCAGGGGTAAGTCTAGCCAATCTGTACCGTCTCTCCACCGCCTTGGGAAACAATGGGAGGGACTCTCATTGGTAGATGCCTGGCGCATACTAAATCCAGAAGTCAGAGATTATACATACTTTTCGTCAGTACATTCCAACTATTCTAGAATTGATAGATTCTACATATCCCACTCCCTGTTGGACTCCCACCTGCGTTCAGAAATAGACAACATTATAATGTCGGACCATGCTCCAGTATACCTATCCTTGAGTCTTTGTGAGGACACGCCTAGGGAATATTCCTGGCGCCTAAATGAGAATTTATTACGTGACCCTACATGTGTTGCAGATATCGAAAAAGCCATCTCTGAATTTTTTGAGGTCCACAAATCAGACCCTTCCCCGACATCGACAAAATGGGAGGCCCTCAAGTGTGTCCTCAGGGGGCTCTTCATCTCTCATGGATCACGTCTTAAAAAATCTAGAGCAAGCGAAATAACTCAATTGTTGAAACAGATCTCTACCCTTGAAGCCCAACATAAGATAGACTCTTCCCCAGAGACGCTAGCGTCCCTCTCTACCGCCAGACATAAACTCTTAAACATACTTGATGCTAAGGACAGGTTATTCCAAAATAGACTTAACTCCCGTTTTTATTATCTAGGCAACAAAAGGGGTAAACTATTAGCCAGAGCTCTAAACCGCAGAGAGAATAGGACTACGATACTACACATGAGAGACTCTGCAGGGAAGGTGGTTCACAAGACGAGAGACATCCTGGCAGGTTTTCGCCAGTTTTACTCTGAATTATATAATCTGAAGGGACCTTACAAAGACATGCCCCTACCTTCTCTAAGACAGAAAATGGCCGCATATCTCGGTGGATGTGGAATGCCTACTTTACCGAAGTCCGCTATAGATGCGTTGGCCAGTAAATTCTCGATCAATGAAATTGAAGACTGTATTAAATCTTTGAAGGTGGGGAAATGCCCAGGCCCTGATGGCTTTTCCGTCAGCTTTTATAAGAGGTTTCAGACGACATTGGCCCCCAAATATCTTGAGGTCTGCAACGCTATAGCAGGAGGTGAAACATTTCCGTCACAGGCTCTGATGGCGCATGTGGTTGTCATCCCAAAGCCAGACAAGGATGCCTCTCTCTATGGGAACTACCGCCCTATATCCCTAATCAATATAGACATCAAGATTTACTCTAAAATGCTAGCAAATAGACTAAAAATTTATCTTCCAGACCTAATTAATGCTGACCAGGTGGGGTTTGTCCCTGGGCGTGAGGCGAGGGACAATACCATCAGATCCATTGCCATAATAGATGGAGCCAGGAGACGTGGACTGCCCATGTGTATCCTGTCGTTGGACGCAGAGAAGGCCTTCGACAGGGTACACTGGGGTTCATGATGGAGTCTCTGCGTTACCTGGGGCTTGCGGACCCCACTCTCCACAGTATCAACGCTTTATATTCTAATCCCACAGCACGTATCAGAGTCAATGGCTCCCTGTCTGAGCCTTTCACAATTAAGAATGGTACCAGGCAGGGATGTCCTCTGTCCCCCTTTCTATACATAATCTGTATGGAGTCGTTGGCCTCATCGCTCAGGGGCAACCCCTCTATTGGGGGAGTGGGTGGGGGAGCAAGAGAGCATAAAGTAGCCCTATTTGCTGATGACCTCCTCCTGTATATCACAAATCCCCTGATCAGCATACCGAACATCATGTCTGAACTAAGTAATTATGGCCTCTTAAGCAATCTAAAAATTAACATGTCCAAATCACAGATACTCAACGTATCACTCCCACACCTGGTAGCTCAACTCCTGAAAGAGGATTTTTCATTCAAGTGGTCAGGAGACTCCCTATCCTACCTTGGCATCAAAATAACTCGTGACCCTACAGAACTTTATAGATTGAACTTCCTTCCAATGATGTCTAGACTGGAGGCAGATCTGATGAAGTGGAATAAAATATCTCTATCATGGTTAGGAAGGATCCATGCGGTAGGAATGAATCTCCTCCCACGTATCCTTTACTATTTCCAGACCATCCCCCTTAGGCTCCCTGCGGCCTACTTTTCAAGATTAAAATCAAAAATACTGAACTTTATATGGTCACATAAAAGGCCAAGGATCTCTTTCCGCATCCTATGCAGACCCATAAAAAGGGGGGGTCTGGGATTATCAGACTTCCAAACTTATCACTCAGCTTCCCTGGGGGGGTGTGTCCTGGATTTGTTTAGACAATCAGACAAGAAACGATGGGTGGAGGCAGAGTCCTTGTTCTCGGATAACCCCCCTCAAGCCCTGGTGTGGTGGGAGAGCGCGACTTTGCCTAGGGGTGCCCCGTTCGTCACCTCCCAACTGCAAATTTTTCTCCGCAGTCGCAATCCCCATCTACATCTAACGTCTTGGCCGGGCCCAATGACACCAATTTTTGGGAACCCTCAATTTCCAGTTGAAAAAGGTAGGTCTCTTTTTCTGAACATTCCTAAGGACACGCACCCGACAATTTTCAACTACTTGACACCCGTTAGTATTAAAACTCTACATGCCATGTACCCAGATAAGGAACCGTCACCTGACGCCTGGTTGTTACATGCCAGATTAGTAAGCTATATAAAATCTCTCAAGCAGGACTTAGTATTTCGCCCCTTGACTGCATTTGAGCGGAGATGTAGGGAGGGGGTGCCCTTGGAGCACACGGTATCAGTTCTATATAACTGGTTTCGAGATACTGAAATAGAAGAATCTTCTAGGGATCCTCCTTTTGTGCGTAGGTGGGAGTCAGACCTGGAGAGACCTCTTGCCCCACATGAGTGGGAAACTGTTTTTACCTTTTCCAACAAAGCTTCTATATCGGCAGATGCCCAGGATAGAAATTACAGGGTGGTGGCGAGATGGTACAGATGCCCGGCAGACATAAACAGAATATATCCAGAATCATCACCTGAGTGTTGGAGAGGATGTGGGGGAGTGGGTTCCTATCTCCATATCTGGTGGAGCTGTCCACTCATTGGTGTGTTCTGGGCCGGGTTGGCGGACCTATATAAAAGAGTAACATCCGACAATATAACACTAACTCCAGAGCTGGCTCTCCTGAACTGCACAAACATGTCTATATCCAGATTTAAAAAGGTCTATTGAGGCATTTTTTAACCGGAGCTAGACACCTAATTTCAACCCACTGGAAACAGATGATTTGTCCCACGTGTATGGATTTAATGGAGGAGTTGAACAAAGTGTGCAGATTAGAGGAACTTATCAACTTCTCGATGTTTGATCCACAATATATTGACAGACACTGCAAAATCTGGTCCCCGTGGATATTGTATCGAGAGACTCCAGAGATGCGTATATGGCTCACAGGGGATGACAAGAACAATTGAATGAATATACCATATATTCAACAGTATAACCCACTCAAGAATATGTTAGGTTGAGCAGGTTCAGTCTATCTAGGCCTTTGTCTACCTAGTCCCTTCAGTCCTTTGCTAATCTTTCCTCTTTCTTACTCTAGTTTTACATTCCTTACGGATTATGAGTCTTTCTTACCCTCTTTCTCTTCACTTCTCTTCTTATGTTCTTCCTCTTTCAGTTTTTATATGCATTTAACCTGTTATTTTTCCCCAATAAACAATCAGCGGGTTAGATGGTCATTACCCACTCTACTTACTAAGCTCCATCTTAATGTATGTATACAAATAATTTGGGAGCTGTTTAAAAGAAGATTCATGTATCTGTGGTGTAACCACAGTGTTGTTATTTGTTTATTCATATTCTTTCAATAAAAATTGATTTACCAAAAAAAAAAAAAAATTTTTTATTTAATTTTCCTGCTTATATAGGGGGGGGGGGTTGCTGCTGAAAAACAAAAATTATTTCCTCTAACTGCTGGGCCGTTTCCAAAAAACGCTACCATTAACGTATGTGTCTGTATGTGCCAAGCTTTGACGCTTGCGTTTCCCATTGGGTCCCATGTTAAAAAACGGACGTGCGTTTTTTTACAGCAACCAAAAACGCTGCATGCAACGTTTTTTGGGCTGGGGGAAAAAAACGCAGGTTTGGCTCAAAAACGCACGTACACTCAAATGTACCCAGCGTTAACGCACCTGCGTTTTTTTTAACAGTGCAAAAACGCAGAGATGGCCAAAAAACCGCATGTGTGTGAACATGGCCTGTTACTGCTGATTGTAGGCTTGTTGGAAGAGCCAGGACTTCAGGTGTCGAGAGTCTGATGTGTTGGGGTACACATTTTCAGATTATTGGAGATGCACGGGAGAAATCTTGTGTGCGACTGTTGGAAGAGGGGATAAGAGGGGAGTAAGGAGATCCTGTGAGGGGGTTGTGTGTAGGTAAATACTGGGAGACCATGTCACAAATGTTTGGAGGAGACACATTGTGGATGGCTTTGCATTTCATGGTTAAGGTTTTCAACTGTTGTCTCTGGGCAATGGAGAGCCAGTGAAGAGTTTAGCAGAAAGGAGAGGCTGGGGAATAGTGGGGAGACGACTGTATTAGTCAGGCCACAGAATTTAGGATAGATTGGAGGGGTACAACAGTGCTAGAAGGCAGGCCAGAGAGCAGGAGCTTGCAGTAGTCAAGGGGGAAGATGATTAGGACATGCACTAGTGATTTTGCAGAGTCTTGGTTAAGAAATGTATAGTTCCGGGAAATATTTTTGAGTTGGAGTCAGTAAAAGGTGGAAAAGGCTTGGCTATATGATTTGAAAGAGAGAATGTGGCACCCCAGGGGTTAAGTGCCACAGAAACAACACCATGGGTTAACTCCCCACACAACACCTGACACTGCACTAGCACCTCCAGGCCAGAAGGGGGAGCAAAAGCAGCTCCCTGATATATTCTGGTCTAAGGAGGAAGTTGTTAGTTGATAGTTGACAGTTGACAGTTCAGTTGAGTGCAGGGAGCACTAAGAGGAGTACCTGTAAATGGGAGCAGTGCTAAGCTTCTGACAGGGACCACTGACTACTTTCAGGCCTGAAGCCAGGGTCTGAGGAGAGGAGTACAAGAAAGAGAGGAACATATCTGGGAGACTGAGTTACCTCATAACAAGCCCCAGAGGAGCGCAGAAGCTGGATACCGGATCCGAAACTGTGACTGAAACACAGAAAACACCGGGATAGTGGAGGTTGTAGATCTACACTGTATCTCAGCGAAGCAACACGGCAGGATCAGAAGCACACAGAAAGACTCAAGTTGCATAGCAAAGGGGGTACCTTAGGGATGAGCGAGTCTACTCATTACTATTCGTTACTCGCTGAATAGCAGGGTACTCGGGCTACTCGTTACTCTGCGAGTTTCCTAGCGACTACTCACACAGTAACGAGTCCAATGTAAATCAAGGGAAATGCAATTCCTCTGCTGCTGGACCCTATAAAGAGGTCTGGCAGCAGAGGAAAAACCTGCAATTCCCTAATTCATTGTTTAGAAGCCTGCGGTAAAAATCCGTAAACTGTAAATGAAAACCCGAGTGTCCCGGATTGCCCCAGTCTGGGGCAATCCAGTACCATAGAGGCTCATGTTACTGTGCGCCAGATTGTCCCGGACCGGTTTTGGCTGATTTTATAACCGAATTGTCCGAGATTGCCCCGGTCCGGGGTAATCCGGTGCCCCCTAACATGGGACTATATGGTACCGAATTGCCCTGGACTGGGGCAATCCAGGACAATCCGGTTATAAAATCTGACAAAGCCGGTCCGGGTGAATCCGGGGCAACATAATATGGGTGTCTATGGTGCCTGATTGTCCCGGATTCGTATCCAAAACTGGATTGGTTCAACAGGACACCCGCTGTCAGGAGCGAGTAAGGGATGAGCGAGTCTACTCCCATATTCTGTATTCGGTACTCGCCGAATACAGAATATGTAAAATGTGAACAGCCAGTCCAGCATGTTTGCCAATCATAGTTAGTAATGCCGCAGCCATGTTGGTGAGTGGTTTTGCGTAATACCTAATTTTTTCAGGGCCAGTGCGTTGCTATTCCACTTAATAGCTCGCATGGTTCCTTATATCTGTGAAGCAGCCACCACCGCAGTCCACGGTGGTGACTGGTTTTGCGTTAATGCCTAATTTTTTAATGACCAGTGCGTTTCTATAGCACCTAATAGCTTACATGGTACCTTATATCTGTCACGCAGCCAGCACCGCAGTCCACGGTGGTGACTGGTTTTGCGTAGTACCTAATTTTTTCAGGGCCAGTGCATTGCTATATCAGCTAATAGCTTGCACGGTTCCTTATATCTGGGAAGTCATGCCCAACAAGGCACAGAGTCAGGTAGCCAGCTGAAGATTGATATATCCACCTTCCTGTCGAAATCTCCCAGTATGGAAAGAAAACGTGTCTTGAAGCCGGAAGAGCAAGACCACATAAAGTCTTGGATGGCTGATAAGACCTCAACGACTTGTTCTAGCAGCACCCAATCTTCCTTGACCACACAGTCTACTGGCGCTAGAGACAATGCTGGGTCATCAAATCCTCAACCTGTTCCCATTTCCTCACCCCATCCACAGCCCCAGGAAAATTTAGACCACAACCTTGGGCACTCTGAGGATTTGTTTGGTTCATATGATACATTGCTTGACTCTGGCCTTTCAGCGTCCAACCTTGACGATTTACGAGAAGAAGACTTATTCTCTATTCAGGGCCACATTTTGGAATCACCATGGCCAGAAGAAAGCCACTTTCAGCCACGTCATACACCATCTCAGGAGGTGGATGATGATGATGAGACACTGTTGTCATCTGGCCAGCCTAATACATCGCGTAATCCTGAAGAAATTGACGACGAGGTGGTGGATGATGAGACCACAGATCTGATCTGTAATGTTGCCATGCATAGCCAGCACAGCAGCATAGAGGAAGAAAGTGTATATGTACCACCTACAAAGGCACAAAGGCCTACTGCTTTAAACAGAATGCAAACAGTGTCAACTGTTGCCCTGAGCAATCCCTCTGTGCCACAAATCAAGCTTGGAGGTCGTTCAGCAGCTGTCTGGAATTTTTTTAAGGATAGCCCTTCAGAACCAAATGTAGTCATCTGTATGATCTGCCATACAAAGCTAAGCAGAGGCCAGGGCTAAGGCAACACGAGCACCACAAGTATGAGTAAGCACATGGCAGCTAAGCACCCTACTCGGTGGTCGCAACAGCAGGGTACCAAATCAGTGTCTTCTGCTCAAAACACTGCCATAATACCTGTGATCCGTCCTTCACAATCTACTGCAGATGAAGGAGGTCCTGCTCATACTTACTGCTCACAAGCTGTGGTTGAAGAGAGACAGGACACAAGCCCAGCCACTTGTCTGTCAGTGCCAACCGTCCAATTGTCCGTGCCACAGCTCTATGAAAGGCAGCGGAAATACCAATCTTCGCACCCACTCGTCAAAAAAATTAACGCGCACATTGTGAAGATGCTTGCTCTTGAGATGTTGCCGTTTAGGTTTGTGGGTACAGAGTCTTTTCATGAGCTGTTGGCTGTTGCTGCACCACGATACTCAGTTCCCAGCCGCCACTACTTTTCACGTTGTGCCGTCCCCGCGTTACACCAGCACGTGTTAAACAACATAAAGCGTGCACTGACCAATGCTGTAACTGGGAAAGTCCACCTAACAACGGACACGTGGACAAGTAGTTGTGGACAGGGACGATACATCTCTGTCATGGCACACTGGATCAACCTGGTGGAGAGTTGAGACAAATTCTCAAAGTGGACCATCTGAGATACTACACACGCCACGAATAGCGGGCACAACATTATTTAGTGTGTCCGCATCCTCATATACATCCACTCCATAGTCTTTATCCTCTGCTTCCTCGGCCACTGCTGACTTGCCCTCGACATCACGGCCAAGTTGGGAGCTTTGCAGCAGCGCCTTAGCAAGGCGACAACAGGCTCTGCTGAAGCTGATGTGTTTAGGTCAAACACCGCACACTGCAGCAGAGCTCTTGATCTAAAGCAACAGACTGATGAGTGGCTCTCCACACCAACTACAAACCGGTCTGGTCGTCAGTGATAATGGCCGTAACCTCGTGGCGGCTCTACAGTTTGGTAACCTGGCTCACATGCTGAACCTAGTGGTTCAGAAATTTTTGAAAACCTACCAGGAGATAACAGACCTACTTGAAAAGCTGCGCCAAATTTGCGCGCATTTTAGACATTCTTCAACAGCTGTTGGCAGTCTTTTAGCGCTTCAAAAGCACTTTAATTTGCCCAACCACAGACTAATTTGTGACATGCCCACACGCTGGAACTCATTTCATATGTTTATCAAGGATTAGTGAGCAGCAGAGGGCAAATGCAGAATATCAGCTCCAACATGCCCATCAGACCGAGTCTCAGCCAAGACACATGACAACTCTCGAGTGGGTGTGGATCGCAGACATTTGCGAGGTGCTAGATAACTAGCTAGATAAGCTTGTAAGCGGTGATCAGTCTGTTATCAGCGTAACTATACCGATGCTATGTCTGCTAAAAGAATCGCTCATGAATCTAAAAACTGAATGTTTGAGAGCCCAGCGGCTGGCTATGGAGCCAGATTTAAATATCGCTGATCCTACCCAGCACAGCCAATCTCATCAGGCAATATTGGGTCAAGAAGAACATGCTGATGAAAACGAGGAAGAAGAGGACTTCTTTTTCGATGGTACCAATGGGAACACTGATTCTCCCGATTGTACTCCCAACCCCAGCTTTATGTTGGTACAGCATGGGTGGCCTGGAGAGGAGGAGGCGGAGACTGACTTGGAGGCCACGATGGGTATTGTTCATCCTTCTGGGGATACTGAACATTTGAGTCTTTGCAGCTTGGCACACATGGCTGACTTCATGTGTAATTGTCTGTCACAAGACCCATGCGTGATTCAGATATTTAACAGCAACCTATACTGGTTGTCCACCTTTCTGGACCCATGTTATAAGGACAAATTTACTTTGCTGCTGTTGCAGTCACCAAAGGGCTTTAAAATTGATTACTTCAAGAGGGCTGTTGTGGAGAATTTGCTGACAAGATCACCCTCAGACACCACTCACCCCAGAGGTAACAGCTCTTTGCAACAGCAGCCATTGATCGGGACACACATGCCCACCATCTCCAAAAGAGGTGGTGGGAAGATGTCCACAAACTGGGCAATGTTTAATAAACCATCTAATCAGCAACGTCTTGTTGCTTCGGTTACCATGTCTAGGAGACAGAAATTGAACAACATGGTCAACGATTATGTAAGTGACAGTACCTGCTTCCTTACTGTCCCTTCAGTTCCGTTCAATTACTGGGTCTCAAAACTTCACACTTGGACAGAGCTCTCCTTATATGCCTTGGAGGTGCTGGCCTGCCCAGCTGCTAGTGTGACTTCAGAGCGGGTTTTCAGTGCCGCTGGGGCTATTATCACTGATACATGGACACGGCTGTCTCCAGAGAATGCAGACAGGCTGACTCTGATAAAGTTCAATAAAGACTGGATTTCACCACAGTTCTTAAGCCCTCCATACGACATAATACAAAGCTAAAGTCACACAATCAAAATAAATTTTATATAATGATTAAAGTGTTAACCTTCATCCCCTTACGGCCAGAAAGTATGTCCATCATCTTTCACGACTACCCTACTTCTGTTCCTGCAACATGTTCCTCAGCATGATCATAAACCTACACACAAGGTTACAATCATATATATAAAAGCCAAAGCCACTTCCGTCTTCAAGGGACAAAAATTACGTCACATGCCGGAAGTGGCTTGGGCGCTACACCAGCTCAGCGTGGACCAAAATGGTGGCCGTAAACGAAGCAGGACTCAGCCAGCCCCGCCACGCTTACGGCCTCCCCTACACTGCCGAAACCACACCCACACATCACGGGCGGGAGATGACCGGCGTTAGCCGGTCATCTCCCGCCCGCCACACACCACTTCGGGATACGACCGCCATTACCTCCGGCTGCTTTCACAAGTGCAGGCTCCTCCCCCTCACTTCCGGCAACCGGGACTGCGCAATGGCGGCTGCACGGACCCCCCTCCACTCCTTCACTGCCACCAGCCTATGGGGCTCAGCCCTCTGCCGGACGGCAGGAGGCCAAGTGGCCCAAGGGATACGGACACCGCTGCTGTGCAGCCTACACCGAGGGAGAGAGGTATGCAGCCTGTAGGAGGAGGAGAGGTGGCGTGATGTCGCCGCTCCAGTCTCCTCTCTCCTCTGCCCTCCAGCCTCCCCTGTCCTCTGCCCTCCAGCCTCCCCTGTCCTCTGCCCTCCTCACCCCTCCAGCCTCCGCTCTCCTCACCCCTCCTCACCCCTCAAGCCTCCACTCTCCTCACCCTCCTCACCCCTCCAGCCTCCGCTCTCCTCACTCCTCCATGTGCAATGTACTGTATGTGTATATATGTGTGTGTATGTAGGCACTTCTGTCACTATGTCCGCACTTCCGTCACTATTTCCGCACTTCCGTCACTATGTCCGCACTTCCGTCACTATGTCCGCACTTCCGTCACTTTGTACACACACATACACACACACACACACACTCCGCTATACTTTCCACTGGCCCTGTGTCTGCCGCCTGGATCCTCAGTTGACATGTCGCCGCCCCCGAACTGCTGGATCCAATATAGTGTCCAAGAAGTCTCGCCAAACTTCCCGGACGCCAAATTGGATCCAGTCGTCCGGGACCGCCGACATACTTTGTCCAAGATGGCGTCCGGGAAGTCTCGCCAGATTTCCCTGACGTCATATTGGATCCAGTTGTCCGGGGTGGCGACATGTTGACTCAGGATCCAGGCGGCGGGGAAGACGCAGGGCCGGTGGTAAGTATAGCGCAGTGTGTGTATGTGTGTGTGTGTGTATGTGTGTGCTGACCACTCTGCCCACGGCGCTGCGCTGACCACTCTGCCCACGGCGCTGCGCTGACCACTCTGCCCACGGCGCTGCGCTGACCACTCTGCCCATGGTGCTGCGCTGACCACTCTGCCCACGGCGCTGCACTTACCACTCTGCCCATGGTGCTGCGCTGACCACTCTGCCCACGGTGCTGCGCTGACCACTCTGCCCATGGTGCTGCGCTGACCACTCTGTCCACGGTGCTGCGCTGACCAATCTCACCGCACTCACTGCTAACCATTGAGCCATCCCACTCACTGCTAACCACTGAGCCATCGCACTCACTCCTAACCACTGAGCCACCGCACTCACTCCTAACCACTGAGCCACCGCACTCACTGCTAACCACTCAGCCACCGCGCAGTGCTAACCACTGAGCCACCGCCCAGTGCTAACCACTGAGCCACCGCCCAGTGCTAACCACTGAGCCACCGCCCAGTGCTAACCACTGAGTCACCGCGCAGTGCTAACAACTGAGCCACCACGCAGTGCTAACCACTGAGCCACCGTATACTCTGCTACACACTGAGCCACCTGTATGCACACAATTCATTTCACCGCACTCCCCTAACTATTAGTAAATAAACTATATATGGATTCTAGACTACCCGATTCTTTAGAATCGGGCCGCCATCTAGTCATTTATATTTCCCATCAAATCCACTTCGGGTGATGAGTCCTCCTTTGTTTGACATCTTGAACAATGCAGCCCCTTTTTGGAAACCACAATAGTAAGCATGCACACTGGGCATTGCATGTACTATTTTGAAAGTACTCTCACAACGAATAAATGGCCCCTGAGGCCTGCTTCCTGTATACTGTGCAATACAGCCCTTTGGGCTAATTTTTGGAAACAATATGACTGCCTGCACACTGGGCATTGCATGTGCTATTTTGAAAGTACTCTCACGGCAAATATATGGTCCCTGAGGCCTGCCTCCTTTATACTGTGCAATACAACCCTTTGGGCTAATTTATTTAGGCGCCAAACCTATGCCTGCACACTGGGCATTGCATGTACTATGCTTCAAGTACTAGCAAGGCTATATTATGGCCCCTGAGGCCTGCTTCCTTTATACTGTGCAACACAGCCCTTTGGGCTAATTTTTGGAAACAACATGACTGCCTGTACACTGGGCATTGCATGTGCTATTTTGAAAGTACTCTCACGGCAAATATATGGTCCCTGAGGCCTGCTTCCTTTATACTGTGCAATACAACCCTTTGGGCTAATTTTTTTAGGCACCAAACTTATGCCTGCACACTGGGCATTGCATGTACTATGCTTCAAGTACTAGCAAGATGATTCTCTGCCCACTGAGGCCTGCCTGATTAATTCATCAACAGCGAGAGACAGGCCCATGGCCAATTTTTTTAAAACAACAGGCTTGCACATTCAGCTGTGGAATGGGAACAACAAGGACAGTAGTCAAACTATTGAGAATTATGAGGCCCTAGACAGGATGATGGGTGGTTTTGTCATGCGTTACCCATCACACAACCCCTATGGCATTTAGCTAGCCTCCTAATGCTACTTACACACTCAGCTGTCACTAGATTGCCTACATCATCACTTGCTCCTATGCCACTTATGGTATCTCAATTCGTACATGGCATACTAGTAAAGTTTTGCCGCTAATACATGACAGTACTTCAAAGAGTGTTTTTACACTCGTCATGGCCAGGAGCAGGTGCACCCATGTTTTATACATGTACACCATATGTTTTGGAAACTGTTCTAAATTAGGGATGACCAGACTCACTGCATTATTTTATGTATGTTGTGAGACAGTGCGGGGGATCATATGCGAGGGGCGCTATGTTTCCCCCAGAATGCGCACTGTCACGTATTGAGCCCGGTATAGGGTGTGAGAGAAAGGGACGGTCCGCTCCCTCCGCTCCGGGTCTTGCAAGGTCCCGGAAGTAGACACGGAGTTAAAAGCCTGGTCAGGAGGCAGGGCGGGGTTCCCTGTACACAGAATTGTGCCTTAGCTGCAGGAGCAGCAGAGAGATACACAGGAGAGGTCTAGAGTTCCAAAGGACCGTGTGCTAGATTAACACGGCCTAGCCCGGAGGGCTGGGAGCTCGGCGTGACCTATAACGGAGGCCTTTGGCCTGGAGGACCCGGGGTACGTTATATGAACTGTGTCTTGTGTACCCGGCTGCGACCCGGATTCCGGCTGACTGTGCCATCGCTGTGTGTACCAGCAATAAACACCGGGTCCTGTTTGAACCACTACCGGGCTCTACGTGTTTCCTGACTTGCAATCCAGGCGCTGCCCCACATATGGTGGAGAATGCGGGCAAGCAGGCCGGCCCAATGAAAGTGACTGTTTCATGAGGCCAATGAGCGGCGCCTGAAGTGAGAGGAGCAGCCGTCAGAATAGCTGCCAGTCTTGCGGGGTGCCCGGCCCTGTATGTCCATACTTAAGCCAGCCACGCTACAGTTCAGGCCTGCCGCTGATATGGAGGAAATCCTAAGGCAGCTGGTACTTACCCAGCAGCGGCAACAAGAACAGCAGGAGCAGCAGCTCCGACAGCAGGAGCAACAGCAGAAAACAAATGAACTGCTCCTGCAGCAAATTGCGATCTTACGAGACCCGCCAACAGCACCTCCCCCGGAGCGGCGTGAGGCCCGGGACCGGGTCCGGTCGGCCCTGCGGAAGCTGAGTCCGGAAGACGACGTAGAAGCCTTCCTCACCGTCTACGAGCGCACTGCAGAGCGAGAAGGCCTCCCGCCGGCTCAGTGGGCTGAAGTCGTCGCGCCATTCTTGATCGGCGACGCCCAGAAGGCCTACACCGACCTCAGTTGGGAGGATGCCCAGGACTACGCCAAACTCAGAGGTGAGATCCTTGCGAGACTGGGGGTCAATACTTATGTCCGAGCCCAACGGGTGTTTTCCTGGTCCTATGTGGAGTCCAAGCCGGCTCGCTCCCAGGCGTATGACTTATTGCAGTTGGTGAAACGGTGGCTCCAGCCTGAGAGCTTAACTCCGGGACAGATGGTGGAAAGGGTGGTGGTCGACCGGCTGGTTCGGACTCTGCCGGTTGCGATACAGCGTTGGGTGGGGCAAGGGGACCCGGGTACCTTGGACCAGGTGGTTAGCTTGATAGAGCGATATACCGCTACCGAGGAGTTCATACGGGACTCTGCCCCACTGCGGCAGTTACGCCGGCCTCCGGAACCGGGTAGAGGTATTCGTTCATCTACAGGGGACTCTCCTAAAAACGTACCCGCTGAGAGGATACCCCAGAATGGGGCTGGCAGGAAACCAGGCTCCCCAAGAAGGAGCTTCCGACCCGGCGCTGCCACCGCTACGTGGTGCTGGCGGTGCAAAGGACCGGGACATGTGGCTGCCTACTGCCCACTAACAGTGGAACCCATGGACTGCGGGTTCACACGCCGGCTCTCGATGTATGCCAGCCCCGTGTTCACCGCAGAGGGAGTGGTTTCCCTAACGGCACCACATCTGTGCCCGGTGCTCGTAAATGGACACAGAGCAGAAGCTCTCTTGGACTCTGGCAGTTTGGTGACGCTGGTTCGTGCGTCCTTAATCCCCGGGTTGCAACTCACTGGGGGATTGGTAGGGGTCCGGTGTATTCACGGGGACCTACGCGAGTATCCGACCACGGAAGTAACTCTATCCACTCCCTGTGGAGAGGTGACTCACGTGGTCGGAGTGGTAAAATCTCTACCCTACGGGACTGTGCTGGGAAGAGACTTACCGTTGTTTTGGTCCTTATGGGGAAGGAGGAGTAACCCTTCTCTGAGGCCAGGGAATCCGGGTGCTGAGCCCGACGACCCTGAGACCGGGACACCTGCCGTAGGGGTCGCCAACATAGGGCTAGAGTGTCACCCCGATAGGTTCCCGCTAGACGTATTGGCAGGGGAGGTCGAGGAGACCCCACCGCTTCCAGAGTTGGAAGTATCCCGGGGAGCGTTTGGGACAGCCCAGCTACAGGATCCCACACTGACCCGGGCCCGAGAAAGGGTAACTGAAATAAACGGGGTAGCTCAGCATCCGGGGGCAGAGAACGTATTTCCACGCATGGTGCTTAACCAAGAGTTACTCTATAGGGTGGACAAAATCCGGGATGAGGTCGTGGACCAACTGGTAGTACCGCAGCCACACCGCCGGGCGGTCCTAGAGATGGCCCACTCCCACCTGCTAGGGGGCCACCTTGGGGCTAAAAAAACGCAAGAACGCATCTTGCGGAGGTTCTTCTGGCCGGGCGTGTATGCGGATGTCCAGAGGTACTGTGACTCTTGCCCGGAATGTCAGCTGACCACACCCATTGCCACCTTCCGTAGTCCATTGGTACCTCTACCAGTTATAGAGGAACCTTTTGAACGGATCGCAATGGATTTGGTGGGGCCTATAGTGAAATCAGCCCGAGGCCACCAACACATACTCGTGGTTGTCGACTACGCCACCCGGTACCCGGAGGCGATTCCGTTACGGCACCCCACGGCGAAACTGATTGCCCGGGAGCTGTTTGCCATGTTCTGTCGCCTAGGACTACCTAAGGAAATCCTCACAGATCAGGGGACTCCTTTTATGTCCAAAGTGACCCGGGAACTGTGTAAATTGCTCAACATAAAACAGCTGCGCACCTCGGTGTACCATCCCCAGACAGACGGGTTAGTTGAGCGGTTTAACAAAACCCTGAAGTCCATGCTAAAAAAAAGTGGTAGCAAAGGACGGAAAGGATTGGGACATGTTATTGCCCTATCTAATGTTCGCCATCCGGGAGGTACCACAGTCGTCCACGGGGTTTTCCCCCTTTGAACTGTTGTACGGCCGGCATCCTAGAGGGCTATTGGATGTTGCCAAAGAGACGTGGGAACAGGAACCCACTCCCTATAGGAGCGTGATCGACCACGTGGCGAAAATGCAGGACCGGATCACAGCGGTCCGGCCGATTGTAAAAGAGCACCTCATGGATGCCCAGGGGGCTCAAAGCCGCAGGTATAATACACGGGCCACCGTTAGGACCTTTGAGGTGGGGGACCGGGTATTGGTCTTAGTGCCCACCACAGAAAGCAAATTATTGGCCAAATGGCAAGGGCCCTATGAAATCCGGGAAAAAGTAGGGGAGGTCAATTACAAGGTATACCAGCCCGGGAAAAGGAAACCCGTGCAGCTATACCACGTGAATTTGCTTAAAGCGTGGAAAGACCGGGAGTGCCTGATCACGGAGGCATCCGATGTACCCGGGGACCTTTCCCCTTCGGCCCCAAGGGATGCCGAAGGGGTACGAATAAGCGACACCCTCACTAAGGCCCAACGACGGGAGGCTCGAAAGTTGGTACAGCAGAATCCCGATGTGTTCTCTGACCTGCCCGGGCGCACTTCGGTCATTCAGCATGACATTGTCACTGAGCCCCGGGTAAAAGTGCGAGTGAAACCGTACCGGGTACCCGAGGCCAGACGGCAAGCCATTGCGGCCGAGGTTAAACACATGCTTAAGCTAGGGGTGATAGAAGAATCCCGGAGCGAATGGGCTAGTCCCATCGTGCTCATTCCAAAGCCGGACGGATCGTTGCGTTTCTGCAACGATTTCCGGAAGCTGAATGAGGTGTCCAAGTTTGATTTATATCCCATGCCCCGGGTGGACGAGCTGATTGAAAGATTGGGGCAAGCCCAGTACTTCACAACGCTCGATCTGACAAAAGGTTACTGGCAGGTGCCGCTAACAAAGGCGGCCAAGGAAAAAACCGCCTTTGTTACTCCGGAAGGTCTCTATCACTACGTCGTGTTGCCGTTTGGGTTGCATGGAGCCCCGGCCACATTCCAGCGGCTCATGGACATAGTGTTAGAACCTCATCGGAAGTACGCGTCCGCCTATCTAGATGACATTATCATCTTTAGTCCGGATTGGCATACCCACTTATCCCAGGTTCAGGCCGTGGTGGATTCCCTCAGGACAGCGGGCCTGACGGCAAATCCAAAAAAATGTGCCATGGGGCTCGAGGAGGCCCGGTACCTGGGGTATGTGATTGGGCGAGGGGTTATCAAACCCCAAATAAACAAAATCGAGGCCATTCAAAATTGGCCCCGACCGGTGTCTACCAAACAGGTGAGGGCGTTCCTCGGCATAGTTGGGTACTACCGACGCTTCATACCCAACTTTGCTGGGCGAACGGCGGCCCTGTCCGACCTGTTAAAAGGGAAGAAAACGGCGTTGGTGCGTTGGACTCCCCAAGCAGAGGCGGCCTTTCAGTCCATGAAGTTGGCCTTGTGCGGACAGCCCGTCCTCATCAGTCCTGACTTCACACGCGCCTTCGTTGTACAAACAGACGCCTCGGAGGTGGGGCTGGGGGCTGTGCTGTCGCAGGAAGTGGACGGAATCGAGCATCCGGTCACTTACTTGAGCCGGAAATTGTCCCCGGCGGAAAAGAATTATAGCGTAGTGGAGAAGGAGTGCTTGGCCGTTAAATGGGCCTTGGAGTCCCTACGTTATTATTTGCTCGGGCGACAGTTCCGGTTGGTTACGGATCACGCTCCCTTGGTCTGGATGCGAAATGCCAAGGAACGGAACGCTAGGGTTACCCGGTGGTTCCTGTCCCTCCAAAACTTCAATTTTACGGTGGAGCATCGGGCTGGCAAGTTGCAGGGTAATGCGGATGCCCTGTCCCGGGCACCCTGTTTGATGGCTGGGGTTCATCCCCACAAGTTTGAACCGAGGGGGGGGTGTGTGAGACAGTGCGGGGGATCATATGCGAGGGGCGCTATGTTTCCCCCAGAATGCGCACTGTCACGTATTGAGCCCGGTATAGGGTGTGAGAGAAAGGGACGGTCCGCTCCCTCCGCTCCGGGTCTTGCAAGGTCCCGGAAGTAGACACGGAGTTAAAAGCCTGGTCAGGAGGCAGGGCGGGGTTCCCTGTACACAGAATTGTGCCTTAGCTGCAGGAGCAGCAGAGAGATACACAGGAGAGGTCTAGAGTTCCAAAGGACCGTGTGCTAGATTAACACGGCCTAGCCCGGAGGGCTGGGAGCTCGGCGTGACCTATAACGGAGGCCTTTGGCCTGGAGGACCCGGGGTACGTTATATGAACTGTGTCTTGTGTACCCGGCTGCGACCCGGATTCCGGCTGACTGTGCCATCGCTGTGTGTACCAGCAATAAACACCGGGTCCTGTTTGAACCACTACCGGGCTCTACGTGTTTCCTGACTTGCAATCCAGGCGCTGCCCCACATTGTCCTTGTTTTTACAGTACATCTTTTACTGTTATTCTTAAAAACAGAGTATTTGTTCATGTTGGTTTGACTGTATTTACCATATGTAAAGTTTTGTTCAAAGGCCAGAAAGACCGCTGTAATACTTGGTTTGTTGTGGACAAACAACATAATGTTGCAGCACAACATCTGTGCTGATGATCTGGCCTCTTACTTTATGTAGAAAATAGACAACATCCGCCAGGAAAGCAACTCCCAGCCTCAAAGCACTAACATTCTTACCCACATCTTCTCCAGCTCACTCTCCACATTTGACCCAGTTACAGAAGAAGAGGTTGCCAGGCTCCTCTCTTCTTCTCATCCCAATACATGCACCACTGACCCCATTCCATCACACTTACTCCAGTCTCTCTGTCCGGTGGTCACCACTCACCTAACCAAAATCTTCTACCTCTCCCTCTCTTCTGGCATCTTCCCCTCCTCCTTCAAACACTCGATCATTACTCCATTATTAAAAAAAGGTTCTCTCGACCCATCCTGCACAAATAACTACAGACCAGTCTCCAACCTCCCCTTCATCTCTAAACTCCTGGAGCGCCTGATCTACTCCCGCCTCACCAGTTACTTCTCCGCTCAGTGTCTTCTAGATCCATTACAGTCTGGCTTCCGCCCTCTTCACTCTACAGAAACTTCCCTCATCAAAGTGACCAATGACCTACTGACAGCAAAACGTAAAGGCGACCTCTCTCTCTGCTTATTCTTCTACATCTCTCTGCAGCTTTTGACACTGTTGACCACCATCTACTACTCTATATGTTGCACTCCATTGGTATAAAGAACACCGCCCTCTCCTGGCTCTCTTCCTATCTTTTTGACCGCTCTTTCAGTGTATAATTTGCTGCCTCTACTTACCCCCCTCATCCTCTCACTATTGGGGTCCCTCAGGGTTCAGTCCTTGGACCATTTCCCTTCTCTGTCTACACAGCCCTGATTGGACACAGCATCAGCAGATTTGGCTTCCAGTACCATCTCTATGCTGATGACACAAAATTATACACTACAGCTGCAGTGCTAACCTTACCCCTGCGGTGTTAAAGAACAACAAGGTCTATCTAGCTTCTATTTCCAACCTCATGTCGGCTCTCAATTTAAAACTCAACCTCTACAAAACTGAACTTCTTTTGCTCCCGCCCTCAACTAATCTCCCTAAATCTGACATCTCTCTCAGTGTGCGGTACCACGATAACTCCTAGGCAGCAGGCTCGCTGTCTGGGTGTCACGTTTGTCACAGATATCTCACCTCCCACACAAAATATCTCGTCTGTTCTTGTCGCTTACACCAGAAGAACATGTCTAGAGTCCGCCACTTTGTCTCCATGGAAACAACTAAAACCCTTACTGTGGCCCTAATCCACTCCAGCCTTGATTATTGCAATTCACTATTAATCGGCCTCTCCCTCTCTAAACTTTACCTTCTACAGTCCATCCTTAATGCAGCAGCCAGGATCACCTAACCTGGCCAATCTTTACTCTGATGCCTCCACTCTGTGCCAGTCATTGCATTGGCTGCCTATACACTGCAGGATAAAAATCAAATTGCTTGTTCTCACCCACAAAGCTCTTCACAATGCAGAGCCCCCCTACATCTCCTCCCTCATCTCTGTGTATCACCCCACCCATTCTTTACGTTCTACAAATGACCTTCGAGTAACATCTGCACTAATCTGATCCTCCCACCCCGGCTCCAATACTTCTCCCGAGCTGCACAAATTCTCTGGAATGCTCTACCACAAGA
The DNA here is from genome assembly GCA_033576535.1 of Allobates femoralis. Taxonomy (NCBI): domain Eukaryota; kingdom Metazoa; phylum Chordata; class Amphibia; order Anura; family Aromobatidae; genus Allobates; species Allobates femoralis. Next base: position 457,578,528 of record JARQOC010000004.1, read on the forward strand.
AATCAGGACCATCCATAACATGCATGGCTTCAGACGCTCACTAAAAACACATCTTTTCAAGGCGGTCTATCATGCTCCATTACAAAATTCCTTTGTACTGTACATAGCCCATTCACTATCTCTCTCGACATACATCTTCTTCAAATTCAAACAAACCCAAAAGTTCTACACAGATTGTCTGTCGACCACTCATGTAACTTTATTTCTATCCCCCATTTCCTCAAGATGCCTGGACCATCAGTGTTTTAAGCCCCTGTACTTTGTATAACCTGCTATCTCGTTGTAGATTGTAAGGTCTTGATCAGGGTCACCCTTATTATTTTTTTTTATATATTGTATTGTATTTTTCACATTGAATGTATGCTTATTGTATAGTTTCCTATTATTGTACTGTTTTCTTTATCTATTGGAATTAATGTGTTATATTGTGTATTTTCTTACTGCATTATACTGTGTATTTTCATCTATTACCCACTGTATTGTAAAGCGCTGCAAAATATGTTGGCGCTATATAAATAAATATTTATTACTATTATAACAATAAAGAACAACATTCACAGGCTGTTTCACAAAAAACTTTACTTATTGTGAATTGTGATGTAATCAAAAATATTTACAGAACTGTGAATTCCCTGGATGGGTAGCAGTGGCCCTGGTCAACATCAGGGTGTGCAGCGTTGCTACTGCTCGGTGTGGTATTCGGATCATGGCGGACATTGGACCTTAAAGAGCTCCATAAACTTGATGGCACATTTGTTGCAGATCTGGAGGGTGGACTGCAGACTTCAATTGTTGGGCTTGGTGGAATTCATGGTAAACGTGGCACTTCCAAGCCACTCATTGAGGCCTGAGTGTAGGTGGGGATACCAAAGTGGGACTTGGGCTCTGTGTTCCTCCCATAGCACCTCTCTGGTTCATTCTCTGATGCAGTGGTGGTTTCTGCACACAGGGGACACTTGCACTACTTTGTCCTTGATGTTTGAAGACAGAGCTAGTAATGGGCATTTGACAAAATGTGGAGGGGGCCTCTACCTGAGGGTAGGGGTACCCATATGAGGGCATAAATGTTTGTGCCTGGCTAGGCAGGTTGACGCCCTGTTAATGGGCATGGCTGCAGTACTTATTTGGGTTTGGGTCAGAGAACCCATATAGCCACGTTGTGTATGGCCAATGTTCCAGGAATGGACATTTTCTGTGTGCCTCATATGTGGCAGGTTCATATCTCGCCTTGAACCGCTTGTTTGCCTGATGTAATGTGCGGTTGTGACACTTAAGGTATGTGCCCCGGCTGGTAAGGAACAAGGGAGATTTTGATCCAAGCTGCCTTCTGGAGGAGGACTGTGGAAAGGGCGCTGGGTGGCCCTAGATTGTTGGGCTGGCTGCATTTTGGGGCCCATCATTCCGGCTGTATGCACAGCCTTCTGACAGCACGCAATTATGTATGCCTGCTGCTCAGTCGACATGCTTTCCATCTCCCTGGACAGTGTGTTGAGATACAGTTGTGGCCAAAAGTATTGACACCCCTGCAATTCTGTCAGATAATACTCAGTTTCTTTCTGAAAATGATTGCAATCCCAAATTCTTTGGTATTATTATATTCATTTAATTTGTCTTCAATGAAAAACACACAAAGAATTGTCCTAAAGCCAAATTGGATCTAATTCCACACCAAACACAAAAAAGGGGGTAGAAAAAAGTATTGGCACTGTTAGAAAAATCATGTGATGCTTCTCTAATTTGTGTAATTAACAGCATCTGTAACTTATCTGTGGCACCTAACAGGTGTTGGCAATAACTAAATCACACTTGCAGCCAGTTGACATGGATTAAAGTTGACTCCACCTCTGTCCTGTGTCCTTGTGTGTACCACATTGAGCATGGAGAAAAGAAAGAAGACCAAAGATCTGTCTAAGGACTTGAGAAACCAAATTGTGAGGAAGCATAGCAATCTCAAGGCTACAAGTCCATCTTCAAAGACCTGAATGTTCCTGTGTCTACCGTGCGCAGTGTCATCAATAAGTTTAAAGCCCATGGCACGGTAGCTAAACTCCCTAGATGTGGACGGAAAAGAAAATTTGACGAGAGATTTCAACGCAAGATTGTGCGGATGGTGGATAAAGAACTTCGACTAACATCCAAACAAGTTCAAGCTGCCCTGCACTCCAAGGGTACAACAGTGTCAACCCGTACTATCCGTCGGCATCTGAATGAAAAGGGACTGTATGGTAGGCTAACCAGGAAGACCCCACTTCTTACCCCGAGACATAAAAAAGCCAGGCTGGAGTTTGCCAAAATTTACCTGTGAAAGCCTAAAACGTTTTGGAAGAATGTTCTCTGGTCAGAAGAGACAAAAGTAGAGCGTTTTGGGCAAAAGCATCAACATAGAGTTTACAGGAGATAAAAAGAGGCAATCAAAGAAAAGAACATGGTCCCTACAGTCAAACATGGCGGAGGTTCCCTGATGTTTTGGGGTTTCTTTGCTTCCTCTGGCACTGGACTGCTTGACCGTGTGCATGGCATTATGAAGTCTGAAGACTACCAACAAATTTTGCAGCATAATGTAGGGCCCAGTGTCAGAAAGCTGGGTCTCCCTCAGAGGTCATGAGTCTTCCACCAGGACAATGACCCAAAACACACTTCAAAAAGCACTAGAAATGGTTTGAGAGAAAGCACTGGAGACTTCTAAGGTGGCCAGCAATGAGTCCAGACCTGAATCCCATAGAACACCTGTGGAGAGATCTAAAAATGGCAGTTTGGTGAAGGCACCCTTTAAATATCAGGGACCTGGAGCAGTTTGCTAAATAAGAATGGTCTAAAATACCAGCAGAGGATTGTAAGAAACTCATTTATGGTTACCGGAAGCGGTTGATCGCAGTTATTTTAGCTAAAAATTGTGCAGCCAAGTATTAGGCTGAGGGTGCCAAAACTTTTGTCTGGCCAATTTTTGAAGTTTTGTGTGAAATGTTCAATGTTTTGCTTTTTGCTTTATTCTCTTTTGTGTTTTTTCATTGAAGACAAATTAAATGAAGATAATAATACCAAAGAATTTGTGATTGCACTCATTTTCAGGAAGAAACTGAGTATTATCTGACAGAATTGCAGGGGTGTCAGTACTTTTGGCCACAACTGTAGGTATTGGACTGAATCTGTACATTTGAACTGAGATCCGTCAAGTCAATGTGGAGGAGCTGCAATCCGTCCGAGGGATTACAGTCATATGTACCTCATCAGGATGAATACTCCTATCTGGTCCTCTCTGGCTAAGGCGTGCAGGCCGAGGACCAACTCGACTGGTTGCACTTGAGTCAGAGGATTCAGGTAGGGGAAAACCTGTCGCACTGGCTTGTGCGTGGTTCATGTGTTGACAGGAGCCTGCAGTAGAGCCAGCATGCTATGCTCCTGATGGTACTGCAGCCTGGCCAAAATTGTCACCGCTGTCATCTTCAGGGATTGTTTCCGGCCCCTAGGAGCCTGGTGAAGAAGGGTACTGCAGGGTACGACCTTGTGTCCTGTGGATGAGAGAGAAAACCAAAAATTAGCACAGATCTGTAAAGGCAAAAGATCAATCACAATTGGGAAAGAATGATGGTTAGGCAAAGTAAAGGCACATGAACCATTTTGGACAAGATATTTGTACACATTAACACATTATCTACCAATGTCCTTTTTTTGGGACAGCTAATCTTTTGCTTATCGCATGTAATATTTTTCAATTAGGTCCAATTTTTTTTGTTGTGTTTGTAAAATGAATGTTTTCAAAACAGAAAATCCTGTCATTGTCATTTTTAATTGAATATTTCTCCACCCAAAGAGATTTCAAAACACCTATTTTCGCTTATTAAAATTGCTAATTTGGCAAGTAATGTGTTAACTCCTCAGACAAACAACTTCTGCACACCAAGACATTCATTGTCAGTTTTGCAGTGACTCAAATTGCCACTTTACACGTCCCAACATCGTTTCGATGATGGATACAAAGGCGCGGGAGCGCACATTTTTTGGACAGAAATCCAAGATCACATAGGAGATGTTACACAGCGCGATATCGGCAGGCAACACAACTGCGATGTCTACGCCCTCTTGTACGGGCGACCCAGGAACGACCATTTAACATGGGAGAGAATAGGGGAAGTTATACTACAAATCGTTGTTGGGCTGTCACACAGCACGATCCTGCCAGATCGTCCATCTAATATCGGGCAGTTGGAGAGCGTGCTCATTTCTTCCCCGATATCGTTTTGGCATCGTTCTTGCATCGAATTGTACATTCACACCGCACAACGCACAAACGATATCGGGGCCAATGCACGAAACACGTGCAAGTGACTTTTTGTTGAAGTTGGACGACGATATCGCTACGTGTAAAGTGACCAAAACACTTACCCTCTTGCCAACATGCACAGTTTAAGAAGTAGAGCATGTTGGCATACTTGTATGGTGTTTTAGTCGGCCCACAATCCCGGCGAGCCTTTCTTGTGCTCTCATGTGCTTCCGGTAACAGTCCCTTATTTTCCTCCATTTACATATCAAATATTTGCCTGCAAGGAAATATGAAAATCAACATGGACTTATTGTGTGTGTGTGTTCGATAAAGAGACATTTGGCCATTGTCTAACCTTAGGAACCTGTTTAGAAATTTCAAAAACCCCATTGCCTGCCGAACACAACAATTACACCGAGTTATACACCAGTTTGTGGCCAGGGTGAGAGTGTCTGGTTAGGTCCAACCAAGTTTAACCCGTTTACGACTAATGACGAGTATACTCGTCATGAAAAGATGTCAGTTCCCGCATCATGACGAGTATACTCGTCATGACTTTGAACTGTCACTGCTTCTAAACGAACAGTGACAGTTCAATTCTAAAAGCTGTCAGTGACAGCCAAGGGTTAGGGGAAGGGTGTGGGGACCCTTGTTAACCCCCCCCTGCCCAGGACCCCTCCGATCGGCAGTGTAAAACTGAAACTGCCGATCGGAGCGATTCAGACAGATTTACCCCTCCAGGTCTGATTGGAGCTCTCCAATCAGATCTAGAGGGGCCGATCGGCGGGTGCCCTCCCCCTACTCAGCCCCCTCCCGCTCCAGGACACATGCGACCCCCCCTGGATCATATTTATCTGCCGGCGGGCTGCACACCCGGCGCACCCGCCAGCCATCACCTAAGGCTCCAGCCCCCGCTCCATCCAGCCTCCCCCCCCATGTCCTGTCCTGCCCCCCCTGTATCCAGCCCCCCCTGTGTCCGGCCCCCCCCTGTGTCCGGCCTGCACCCCCCCATACCCGTCCCGCCGTCCACCCGCCCTCCTCCTTCTCTCCTCCAGGCTGCTTTCTTTTCTGCCGGCGGGCTCATGCGCCCGCAGGTCCAGGTGCAGGGCCCCCTCCCCCTGCTCGTACTCCCCCCCTTCCCAGCTGGTACCCCATCCAACCCCCTGCCCTTCCCCCCCAAGCCCCGCTCACCTATTCCGGCGGGCTGCACGAGCTCGTCGGCCTCCGCTCCTCCTCTGCAGCCTCCGGGTGGCCTCTCCTCTTCTCAGGGGCTTCTCCTCCTCATCTATCAGTGGGTAAGTATGAATGAATGAATGAATAGATGGATGGGTGGATGGATGGGTGGGTGGATGGATGGGTGCGTGGATGGATGGGTGCGTGCGTGGATGTGCGTGCTTGGATGTGCGTGCGTGGATGTGTACGTGCGTGGATGTGTTTGGATGTGCGTGTGTGGATGTCAGCGTGCGTGCGTGGATGTGTGTGTGTGTGGATGTCAGCGTGCATGGATGTCAGCGTGCGTGGATGTGCGTGCGTGGATGTGCACGCGTGGATGTGCGTACGTGGATGTGTGAGTACGTGGATGTGTGCGTGGATGTGCTTGGATGTGGATGTGTGCGTGGATGTGTGCGTGGATGTGTGTGTGGATGTGCGTGGATGTCAGCATGCGTGCGTGGATGTCAGCGTGCGTGAATGTCAGCGTTCGTGGATGTGTGTGCGTGGATGTGCGTGCGTGGATGTCAGCATGCGTGGATGTGTGCGTGTGTGTATGTGCATGCTTGGATGTGCGTGCGTGGATGTGCGTGCGTGGATGTGCGCGTAAGTGGATGCGTGCGTGGATGTGCGTGCGTGGATGTGCGTGCTTGGATGTGCGTGCTTGGATGTGCATGCGTGGTTGTGTGCGTGCGTGGATGATGGGTGCATAGGTGGATGGATGGGTGCAACAAGGGATCAAGTGTCCTCTTGTTATAGTCTCTGGGATCATAGTCATGGTGCACTGTATAACAGATCATTGTCATACAGTGCACCATAACTCTGACCCCCGAGACTGTAGGAAGAGGACACTTGATCCCTTGCTGCAATCTCTGGATTGAGCAGAGGCGATCGAGCGTCATGGGACCTTCGTTGTGGACTACGTCGGAGGCGATCGAGCGTCGTGGGACCTTCGTTGTGGACTACGTCGGATCTTTATAATAAAGATGGAGTCCAAATTTTGTTTGTGTTTTTTTTTCAAATAAAAAGATTTTTCTATGTGTGTATTTTCTGACTATTTACCAGAGATTCCTAATGGCGGGTCTAACATTGGCCCTATATTATGAATCTTGGGCTTAGTGCCAGCTGCCAATAAAAAGCTGGCATTAACCCCTTTATTACCCAGTTTGCCACCGGCACCAGGGCAACTGGAAGAGTCTAGGTACAGCGCCAGAAAATGGCGCTTCAATGAATGCGCCATTTTCTGGAGCGGCTGCGGGCTGCAATTCGCAGCATGGGAGGCCCAGAACGCTTGGGCCTCTCCATGCTGCGGATTCCAGCCCCCAGCTGCTTAGTTGTACCTGGCTGGACCAAAGATATGGCGGAGCCCCACGTCATTTTTTTTTTCTAGAATTAGTTCTAGGAAAAAAAAGGCTTTGCTGTATTTCTGGTTGCCAGCCAGGTACAACGAGGCAGTTGGGGGTTGGTGGGAATCCGTAGCTGCCAAGTTGTACCTGGCTGGACTAAAAATATGGCGGAGCCCCACGCCATTGTTTTCTAGAATTAGCCCTAGAAAAAAAATAAAAATGGGCTTCGCTGTATTTTTGGTTGCCAGCCAGGTACAATGAGGCAGCTGGGGGTTGCTGGCAGTCCGTAGCTACCAAGTTGTACCTGGCTGGACCAAAAATATGGCGGAGCCCCACGCCATTTTATTTCTAGAAGTAGTCCTAGAAAAAGAATAAAAATGGGCTTCGCTGTATTTAGATGCATAGTGAACACTTTGAACCCCAGGTGCTTCACAGATTGATCCGTAAAAATGAAAAAAGAAAATTTGTGTGTAAAAAAAAGTACTTTTTCCTTCTTACGGATCAATTTGTGAAGCACCTGGGGGTTCAAAGTGCTCACTATGCATATAGATGCATTCCTTGGGGGGTCTAGTTTCCAAAATGAGGTCACTTGTGGGGGAGCTCCAATGTTTAGGCACACATGGGTTCTCCATATGCGACATAGTGTATGCTATTAATTCCAATTGTTAGCGGACACCATGTTGGGTACGGAGAGCCCCTGTGTGCCTAAACATTGGAGCTCCCCCACAAGTGACCCCATTTTGGAAACTAGACCTCCCAGGGAACTTATCTAGATGGGTGGTGAGCATTTTGAACGCCCCAGTGCTTCACAAATTAATCTAAAATTGATAAAAGAAACTTTATATCGAAAAAAAGTACTTTTTCATTTTTACGGATGAATTTGTGAAGCACCTGGGGGTTCAAAATGCTCACCACCCATCTAGATAAGTTCCCTGGGGGGTCTAGTTTCCAAAATGGGGTCACTTGTGGGGCAGCTCCAATGTTTAGGCACACAGGGGCTCTCCAAATGCGACATGGTGTCCGCTAACAATTGGAGCTAATTTTTCAGTCAAATTGTTAGCGGACACCATGTCGCGTTTGGAGAACCCCTGTGTGCCTACACATTGGAGCTCCCCCACAAGTGACCCCATTTTGGAAACTACACTCCCCATGGAACGTATCTAGATGGGTGGTGAGCATTTTGAACACCCCAGTGCTTCACAAATTAATCTGTAAAAATGAAAAAATAAACTTTTTATGGAAAAAAAAGTACTTTTTCATTTTTACGGATGAATTTGTGAAGCACCTGAGGGTTCAAAATGCTCCCCACCCATCTATATAAATTCCCTGGGGGGTCTAGTTTCCAAAATGGGGTCACTTGTGGGGGAGCTCCAATGTTTAGGCACACAGGGTCTCTCCAAATGAAACATGGTGTCCGCTAACAATTTGACTGAAAAATCAGCTCAAATTGTTAGCGGACACCATGTCGCGTTTGGAGAGCCTCTGTGTGCCTACACATTGGAGCTCCCCCACAAATGACCCCATTTTGGAAACTAGACCCCCCCAGGGAACTTATCTAGATGGGTGGTGAGCATTTTGAACTCCCAGGTGCTTCACAAATTCATCCGTAAAAATGAAAAAGTATTTTTTTTCCATAAAGATTTTTTTTTTTCATTTTTACAGATTAATTTGTGAAGCACTGGGGCATTCAAAATGCTCACCACCCATCCAGATAAGTTCCCTGGGGGGTCTAGTTTCCAAAATGGGGTCTATTGTGGGGGAGCTCCAATGTGTAGGCACACAGGGGCTCTCTAAACGCAACATGGTGTCCGCTAACAATTTGACTGAAAAATCAGCTCAAATTGTTAGCGGACACCATGTCGCGTTTGGAGAGCCCCTGTGTGACTAAACATTGGAGCTCCCCCACAAGTGACCCCATTTTACAAACTAGAGGCCCCAGGGAACTTATCTAGATGGGTGGGGAGCATTTTGAACCCCCATGTGCTTCACAAATTCATCTGTAAAAATGAAAAAGTACTTTTTTTTTCCACAAAAATTTTCTTTTAGCCTACATTTTTTAATTTTCACATAGGGAACATTATAAAATGGATCCTAAAAATTTTTGGGCAATTTCTCCTGAGTACACTGATACCTCATATGTGGTCATAAACCACTGTTTGGGCACACAGCAGGGCTCAGAAGGGAAGGAGCGCCATTTGACTTTTTGAATGGAAAATTAGCTCCAAAAGTCAAATGGCGCTCCTTCCCTTCTGAGCCCTGCCGTGCGCCCAAACAGTGGTTTATGACCACATATGAGATATCGATGTACTCAGGAAAAATTGCCCAACAATTTTTAGGATCCATTTTATCCTGTTGCCCATGTGAAAATGAAAGAATTGAGGCTAAAAGAACATTTTTGTTGGAAAAATTAAAATGACCATTTTTTCCCTCCACTTTGCTTTAGTTCCCGTGAAGCACCTGAAGGGTTAATAATCATCTTGAATGTAGTTTTGAGTAGCTTGAGGGGTGCAGTTTTCGGAATGGTGTCACTTTTGGGTGTTTTCTGTCATGTACATCCCTCAAAGGGACTTCAAATGTGATGTGGTCACAAAAAAAATGGTTTTGTAAATTTTGCTGGAAAAATGAAAAATTGCAGATGAACTTTGAACCCTCAGGGTATGTGCACATCTGACGTTTCTGCATCTTTGCAGACCGTCCTAAAGCCGGTGGAGAATGGCAGAAACTGAGTTTTCTGAAGTCAGCAGTGTCCATCGTTTTTGTAGCGTTTTTCCTACCGGTTTTATAGCGTTTATACAGCGTTTTGTCGGCGGTTTTCCGGCGGTTTTTCTTAGCGTTTTTAGGCCAGTTTTTTGGGCACTTGTAAGCTAGAACCGCTGGAAAAACGCTGAAAAGAAGTCACTTGCTCTATCTTTGAAAACCGGTGGAAAACCGGTGTAAAAACTGAAAACGACCAAAAAAAAAACGTTTTAATGTACACAGCGTTTCCTAAACTCCATTGAGTAGCATGTTAATCCAGCCGGTGGCTAGGATTAACATAAATTAACATAAAACTCAGCGGAAACCGTTCAAAAACAGCCCACAAAACTACTGATGTGCACATACCCTTATAATGTCCGAACGAAAAAAAATTTTTTTCCAAAATTGTGCTGATGTAAAGTAGACATACGGGAAATGTTATTCATTAACTATTTTGTGTCACATACCTCTCTGGTTTAGCAGAATAAAAATTCATAATTTGAAAATTGCAAAATTTTCAAAGTTTTTGCCAAATTTTTGATTTTTTCACAAATAATCGCAAAAATTATCGACCTAAATTTAATACTAACATGAAGCCCAATATGTCACGAAAAAACAATCTCATAATCGCTAGGATCCGTTGAAGCGTTCCAGAGATATTAGCTCAAAAAGGGACACTGGTCAGAATTGCAAAAAATGGTCTGGTCATTAAGCTGCAAAGTGACTCGGTCCTTAAGGGTTAAGTAAGCAGAAAGGGCCAAATGACCTTAGCCAAAATTAGGGAGACTAATCTGATTCGGCAAACATGTCGACTGATCGCACAACCCAAATGAGTCACGAAATGTGCTAACAATTACTTACGGTGACGATCTTGGCCAGATTTATTCAGCCTGTTCCATCCGTGGAGCACCCCAGCACAGACATCATCCCACAGCTGTATGTTGTGCGCCATGTTCGCATGTTGGTGGGAGCGCTGATCCCACAAGGGAGCCCGTGCTTCTACCATTTGGATGAGGAGTGGTGTGTCCAGCACATCCTTGTCACCTGCTCCACGAGACGTTTTGGTAGCCTGAAAGATAATAAAGAGACAAATCAAACATTTAAATTACAGAATGTTGAATGTCCAAACACATTATGATTTACAGCTGGGGCGGGGAACATTTTTTCTGCTGAGGGCCATTAGAAAATTTCTACAAACCTTCGGGGGCCATACAAAACTATCAACTAGAAAATTACCTGCTATATTTGGTTAAACAATGAACTCACCCTTACTGAGGTGTCTGGGGCTGCTTCTCTTTGGTGTGGGTGATATTGGTCATGTATGTTGCTTCTCAACTGCTTTTCCAGGTTTGCTACACCCCTAGACATCACAAGAGAGGCTTGGAGCATATACTTCACTGGGAAAGCTGAGGATAGGACATAGAGATGAATGGGGAACTGGATTTCAAGGGCAGACAGACGGCAAAATGCGTCTGCCAGCCTGAGCACTGCAGTCCCTAGGAATCTGCACGAGGACAGCAAAAGCGTAATCGAGGGATGCATTCGGCCATGGGGCCTGAGGTTCCCTACCCCTTATTTACAAAAACACTATGGAAAACTTCTTACACGTCTACCCCCACCTCCGGCTTTGGCGCGACAACTGTGGGATGGGCCGTCTGTCTCTCCTCCAGATGACTCCGACCCCTGGCCACAAAAAGAACAGTGTCAGTACAGAAGGCCTACTACAATACACATGCAGCCAAATGGGGGGGACCACATCAGGGTACTTACATGATCCTCTCTGCCACCAGCCACATGCTCCTCTTCTTCAGGCTCCCATTCCGATTGGGAGGAATACTGTATAGGACAAATTGAAATAAAATCACTACCCAAACACGTTAAATAAAATGCTCAAACAACGAAGACAACCACACAACACCCACCTCAACCAGTCCAAAGGTTCGTCTAGACATGTCGCAGACTCGCAGTTCTTAGCCTTCCAACCAAGCCTAAATATCTGCACATAAATAAACACATATATGAATAGGCACCATAAATGTCCATGTACTTAAACACAGAGTACATATGAATAGCGAAGAGAACATGTTAAGGCACACCAAAACAACCAAGTTCTACAACAATAAACTAACACACATCACACAGCGAAAAACACACACACTTGCAGAGGACAACAACTGGTAGAGGTCCATCAGGGTGCCCATGCATTCATAGCCATGAAGCTAATGGGGCTGACAGCTGTCTATGCATGAACACTTGCACGCCTGTGCATGCTGCAAGTAGACCGTGTGCATGTACATGCATACATGCCTGAAAATGCTGCAAGCAGGCCGTGTGCATGTACATACATACACACACGCCTGAAAATGCTGCAAGCAGGCCGTGTGCATGTACATGCATACACGCCTGAAAATGCTGCAAGCAGGCTGTGTGCATGTCAATGCATGCATGCACGCCTGAACATGCTGCAAGCAGGCTGTGTGCATGTACATGCATACATGCCTGAAAATGCTGCAAGCAGGCCGTGTGCATGTACATACATACACACACGCCTGAAAATGCTGCAAGCAGGCCGTGTGCATGTACATGCATACACACCTGAAAATGCTGCAAGCAGGACGTGTACATGTACATGCATACATGCCTGAAAATGCTGCAAGAAGGCCGTGTGCATGTACATGCATACACACCTGAAAATGCTGCAAGCAGGCTGTGTGCATGTACATGCATGCACACCTGTGCATGCTGCAAGCAGGCCGTGTATATGTCCATGCATGAACACTTGCACGCCTGTGCATGTTGCAAGCTGAGCACGCACATGGTCAGGTATGCTGGCTTGCATTTTGGTACAGATGAAGCAAGCCACCACAATTTAAAACTGCATATAAATACTGCAGAACATTGCCCACTGTGTACTCACCAAAATTAGCAGATGCAGGCAAGGTGGATAAAGTGTCCTATAATAGCTCCTGCTGGGGAATCTGCCCAAAGAGCAAAATGTCATCGGGAGATAGGGTTGGAGGTGCTCTCAAACCACAGTGGCGCAGCCGCAGTCATGCATTACCAATCTGGGAACCGGTCCGGTTTTTGATACGATTCCGGGACAATCTGGCACTATAGACACCCGTGTTACGTTGCCCCGGATTGACCTGGACCAGTTTTATCCGATTTTTAAAACCAGATCAAACCGGATTGTACCGGTCCGGGAAAATCAGTGCCCCCTAACATGGGACTCTATGGTACCGGATTGCTCCGGATCGGGGCAATCCGGGAGAATCCGGTTTTATTTTACAGCTACCGGCTTTTTAACGTTGGGTTCTAAACAATGAATTATGAAATTGCAGGTTTTTCCTCTGCTGCCAGACCTCTTTATCTCTTTATGGGGTCCAGCAACAGAGGAATTAATCGCAATACTCGCTTCCCCATTGACTTAAATAGGACTCGTAACGAGTTACGAGTCTAGAGGGTCCGAATATTTTACTACTCGCTCATCCCTAGGGTACCTGTGAAGAGAAACAGGGCCAGCAGCCTAGCTAAAGCAGAAGCAGGGCCACACACACAGCACAGCAGTGGGAAGCTGAGGAACCGGACAGGGTGGGAGCAACCCGGCCCCAGTATAGACTCCATGGACAGTACTCTACTACAAATTCTGCAGTAAAGCCTTGGAAAACTTCAAAACCGTGAGTGTGTGTGATCCTTGTGCGCAAACCCTGCGTACCCTCACAAGCTACCATCATCTACCATCATCTCAACTACTACCCCTATCCTACAACATCCATAACACTATCTATAGAGTATTGCTATCACTGCCCCGGGGAATCAAGCTCTACTCGCGGAGAGCCATTACATCTCCAGCTGCCAAACATTATCCATGGAGGTTCTGAAGCAGCGGTGGTCCCCTCACTGACAACCCGTGGGTGGCGTCACGACAAACTTCCCTGTAAATATCCCCCCATTTATTGCGGAACCCGGGACACGGTCCGGACCAAGACTGCCATGATATCCCCAGCAGTACCCCGGTCTGGTACCGAGTACCCTGTCCCAGTGGGCTCCACAAGAGCAGAGTTGGAGTTTACACCAAGGCAGCATGCTTGTGGGACTGAGGATAGTGAGCAGCCACTGACTTTGATGGTTAGGTCAGGTGGAGGTGTAAAGTGAGATGAGGGAAGATGATAAATTCTGTTTTGTTCATGTTCAGTTTTTGAAATCTAGAGAAAATAAGAATGAAATATTAGACAGACATTATGGGCGTTTGGTTAGTATTGAGCTATCAGGTCCAAAGAGGCAAATCTGCATAGGAATTATACTGAATGCCATGGAACTCTATGAGCTTTCCCAGGCTAAAGGTATAGATGGAGAAGAGCTGGAGTCCTAAAACTGAACCTGGGGACACCGACAGATAGGAGGTGAGAGGAGGAGGTAGAGTGAGAGAGAGATGCTGAAAGCTTGGTCTCTAAGGTATGAAGAGTTCCAATATAGAGTCAAGCATGTGATACCAAGATATGTGTGAATCTGTAGCAAAAGGGAATGATTCATAGTGTTGAATGCAGAAGACAGGTCCAGGAAGAGGAGAACAGAGTAGTGTCGCCTGGCTTTGGCAGTTAATAGGTCACTGGTGACTTTAGTTAGCAGAGCTTAATTGTAATGATGTGGTTGGAAGCAAGATTGTAGCTGATCAAAGTGGGAATAGGAGGAGAGGTGGATGACAGTTCAAGATGGGCATGTTAGAAAGGCATAGGAAAGGAGTGATATGAGGCAATAGCTAGAAACAGAGGGTGGGTCAATGGAGGGCTTTTTTGAGGATGGGTGAGATTGAGGCATGCTTAAAGCATGACGGGAAGACACCAGTTGTTAGTGATAGGTTGAAGAGATGGGTTAGGGCTGGATTGAAGACTAAAGGCCCTGTCACATGTGTCAATGTCGCTAGCGACATCGCCGAAGAGTGACGCATCAGCGATGTCGCTACCGATATCGCAAGTGCGTCGTGCTGTGTGACAGCGCGATGCAACTGCGATTTATCGCTGGTCACATGTTGACAGGTTTACGAGGATGACTGTAAACCTGTCAAGCTGAAACCAGCGATTAGGTTGGATCACGCCGTCTGACACCGCAATAGCGATGTTGGCAGCGATCCAGCCTATTCCTCAGTATTGCTGCGGATCGCTCGCTGGGTTGATCCCAGCCCAGCGAGCGATGACTCCGCCCGCATCGCTGCGGCGTCATTGGCAACATCCTGCCGTGTGACACCAAGGCTGCGATGTCGAAAGCGAGCGCGCACCCGCACATCACTTACGACATCGCAGCCTTGGTTGACACGTGTGACGGGGCCTTAAGTTGAGGTTTGAGATAAGGAGTGATGTGAGAGTGTCAAGTTCACAGGTAGTGAGAAGTGATCTGGAGAGTAAAGAAAAAATGTTTCCTTTGTATTGGTGGAGAAACTGAGTTTAGAGGAAGAGGATTGAGTAGTTATAGGGAGGGGCTGTGGGTTATTTTGGCCAAAGATTTCTCTGTTGTTTTGATCTGCTTAAAACAATGAGACAAATGCGTTATCCGAAATGAGAGGAGAGGGAGGAGGTACCATTGGAGCAGAGGAATGAATTGAGAGTGTTAAATAGCTATTAAGGGTTGTAAGACAGGGAGGATTTGAGAAATATGTTTTTTTACAGCAGTTAGTGTGGACTTGAAATTGTTGAGGGACTGTTTATAATGATGAAATGCTCATTGGAGAGGAATCTCTTCCTTCACCGCTCAACAACCTTGGAATCCTGCCTCAGTTCTTTTGTCAGGCTGGTGTGCTTGTTAATTGGGCAATTTTTTGTATACGAAAAGCTGCAGACATTGTGGCATTATATGAAGCAGCAGTATCTGCATCATGTAATGAACCTATGTCTGCAAGAGGGAGAAGGGAGTGTGTAGATTAAAGTGTTTGAGATGTCTGTTGAAAGTTTGTTGCAGACATTCCAAGCGAACCATAGGGCTCCTGTTAGAGGGCTGGGTAAAAGAGTTTAAGGTTAGAAAGAAATTAAAATCTAATCTTTATACACTAACATATCCACAACCGAGAGTAGGAATTAAAGAATAAAACTGACACTTTTACACTTTTTTCAGCTCTGCTGTCACTCTGCAGCCACTCTTCCATGATTTGGTCAGTTTAACATGATATATTACTGATTAAAATTCTTCTTTAAAGACTAAACTTCTGAAAATCTAAACCAACAGAACATTGTCTTTGTAGATTTTGTGCCAACAAGACATTTTAGGAGATTACAGTTTGAAGCCTGCACAAAAATACAGATTTTATAGAAGTTTAAAACAGCTAATAGAAGGATCAGTCTAGTGTGACTCCTGCCTTAAAGTCATAGCACAGACTGACTGAGGATATGGTGAATCATCACCTAAACTCTTGACAAATTGAGTTTGAAATCATTTTTTGGTATGGCTGTCCCTATAACTATACTAATGAATGCTTCTTGGTTTTTAGCTTGGAAACAACAACCTCTAAAGCATTGACAAACATGACTACTAACAGACACAGTACAGTTTTTATTTTTACCTTGCAATGTTCCAAAAGAAATGATATAACCAAAATCATGTGTTTTTGGGTTGTCAACAATATTTATGCCCATTGCAAGCATCTACCATCACTCATTTAAATGAAATAGTGCAAAAGGGGAAAATAATAAATGCATCAAACTTTTTCATTGCTTTACAGGTTCAACAACCCCAAAAAAATTCAATCTAAAGGCCGGGTTACATGCTTCAATATCTCAGCGATCTGACCAACGATCCGACTTCACCCACATTGCCGGAACGTCGTTAATAGATCACAAGTGAGGTGTCACACGTACAGGTATCATGAACGACACAGGAACGATATCGCGATAAGCGAAAGACACTTGCGGTCATTTGATCGCCTACGTCCTTCAGTTCCAAATAGGCGAAGTCATAAACGACATCGTTATCAAGGTGTCACACACACTGATGCTGCAGGTAGGATGGACGATCAACGACTGATTTAAGGTCGTGAACTTCCATTCAACGATCAGCCGACTTATCGTTGAACGTATCTACGTGACATACGCAACGATGTCGATACGACGTCGTTGCTGTGCCCCCAAAGCCGTGACGTGCCAACAATATCATTAACGATATCGCAGTGTGTAATGGGCCCTTAAGGCTAGGGTTACACTTGGAGGGTGACCCATGTTCCCGATCCGCTAAACACATAGCAAAGCCTGCTGTAATGGCTAGCGTTAACATCGCTTGCTGCCTGGCAACGATACTCCATAGTAACCCGTAGTTTACCTTGGATGTGGCCACACACAGAGTCACAGGAAGTGTACTTTAGCTGAGCACACAGGAAAACATTGCAGACAACATATTGATATTGTAATTTGGATTGTACACCGGAGCAAGTCTCTGAGGGTACAAAATATAGTGTGTTGCTGCTAAAAGGCTGCGAGGGAATTACCGTGTTATATCCCCCCTAAACGTTGTACAAATGATTAGTTAAAGGAGCCCAGCGCTAGTTTATGACCCTCTGGTAATGGCTTATACTCCCCAGTAATATTAATCAGACGACTATTCTTGATTGACCATTAGCCGGATGTTGATCTATCAAACAAGAAAACCCAAGATTTAACTGATTGATATACAGGAAGAAATCAAGGATATCGTAGAATCTATACAAAGGAGAAGACTGGACTATACAGAAAAGTTATTTTTGAATATACATTTATTTTAAACTAGCTGTGAGACCGATGCAAATGCATCGGGATTCTAGAACGTGCATTAATTTGATTATAGTAGTTATAGCTGTTAGCCTGATGCAAATGCATGGGGTATCTAAAATATGTTTATTGTTTTTTTAAAGATTTTTAAATAATAATCGCATCATCAATAGCAATAATATAAGCCATAGCATTATTATTAGCAGTAATAGCAGTATTAATAGCATTATTAGCAGTATTATGAGCATTAATAACAGTATTAATAGCATTAATAGCATTATTATTGGCATTAATAGCATTATTAGCATTAATAATAGCATTAATAACATTATTAATAGCATTAATAGCATTATTATTAGCATTAATAGCATTAATAATAGCATTATTATCATTAATAATAGCATTAATAACATTATGAATAGCATTAATAGCATTATTATTAGCATTAATAGCATTAATAATAGCATTATTAGCATTAATAATAGCATTAATAACATTATTAATAGCATTAATAGCATTATTATTAGCATTAATAGCATTATTAATAGCATTAATAGGATACATATTAGCATTAATAGCATTAATAGCATAATTAATAGCATTAATAGCATTATTAATAGCATTAATAGCATTATTATTAGCATTAATAGCATTAATAATGGCATTATTAGCATTAATAATACCATTAATAACATTATTAATAGCATTAATAACATTATTATTAGCATTAATAGCATTATTATTAGCATTAATAGCATTAATAATGCCATTAATAGGATAAATATTAGCATTAATAGCATTAATAGCATAATTAATAGCATTAATAGCATTATTAATAGCATTAATAGGATAAATATTAGCATTAATAGCATAATTAATAGCATTAATAGCATTATTAATAGCATTAATAACATTATTATTAGCATTAATAATAGCATTATTAGCATTAATAATAGCATTAATAACATTATTAATAGCATTAATAGCATTATTATTAGCATTAATAGCATTAATAGCATTATTATTAGCATTAATAGCATTAATAATACCATGAATAGGATAAAATATTAGCATTAATAGCAATAATAGCATAATTAATAGCATTAATAGCATTATTAATAGCATTAATAGCATTATTATTAGCATTAATAGCATTAATAATAGCATTATTAGCATTAATAATAGCATTAATAACATTATTAATAGCATTAATCGCATTATTATTAGCATTAATAGCATTAATAGCATTATTATTAGCATTAATAGCATTAATAATACCATGAATAGGATAAATATTAGCATTAATAGCATTAATAGCATAATTAATAGCATTAATAGATTAATAGCATTATTAATAGCATTAATAGCATTATTATTAGCATTAATAGCATTAATAGGAGAAATATTAGCATTAATAGCATAATTAATAGCATTAATAGCATTATTAATAGCATTAATAACATTATTATTAGCATTAATAGCATTAATAATAGCATTATTAGCATTAATAATATCATTAATAACATTATTAATAGCATTAATAGCATTATTATTAGCATTAATAGCATTAATAGCATTATTATTAGCATTAATAGCATTAATAATACCATGAATAGGATAAATATTAGCATTAATAGCATTAATAGCATAATTAATAGCATTAATAGCATTATTAATAGCATTAATAGCATTATTATTAGCATTAATAGCATTAATAGGATAAATATTAGCATTAATAGCATAATTAATAGCATTAATAACATTATTAATAGCATTAATAACATTATTATTAGCATTAATAGCATTAATAATAGCATTATTAGCATTAATAATAGCATTAATAACATTATTAATAGCATTAATAGCATTATTATTAGCATTAATAGCATTATTATTAGCATTAATAGCATTAATAATACCATGAATAGGATAAATATTAGCATTAATAGCAATAATAGCATAATTAATAGCATTAATAGCATTATTAATAGCATTAATAGCATTATTATTAGCATTAATAGCATTAATAATAGCATTATTAGCATTAATAATAGCATTAATAACATTATTAATAGCATTAATCGCATTATTATTAGCATTAATAGCATTAATAGCATTATTATTAGCATTAATAGCATTAATAATACCATGAATAGGATAAATATTAGCATTAATAGCATTAATAGCATAATTAATAGCATTAATAGATTAATAGCATTATTAATAGCATTAATAGCATTATTATTAGCATTAATAGCATTAATAGGAGAAATATTAGCATTAATAAGCATAATTAATAGCATTAATAGCATTATTAATAGCATTAATAACATTATTATTAGCATTAATAGCATTAATAATAGCATTATTAGCATTAATAATATCATTAATAACATTATTAATAGCATTAATAGCATTATTATTAGCATTAATAGCATTAATAGCATTATTATTAGCATTAATAGCATTAATAATACCATGAATAGGATAAATATTAGCATTAATAGCATTAATAGCATATATTAATAGCATTAATAGCATTATTATTAGCATTAATAGCATTAATAGGATAAATATTAGCATTAATAGCATAATTAATAGCATTAATAGCATTATTAATAGCATATAATAAACATTATTATTAGCATTAATAGCATTAATAATAGCATTTATTAGCATTTAATAATAGCATTAATAACATTATTAATAGCATTAATAGCATTATATTTAGCATTAATAGCATTATTATTAGCATATAATAGCATTAATAATACCATGAATAGGATAAATATTAGCATTAATAGCAATAATAGCATAATTAATAGCATTAATAGCATTATTAATAGCATTAATAGGATAAATATTAGCATTAATAGCATTAATAGGATAAATATTAGCATTAATAGCAGAATTAATACCATTAATAGAATTATTAATAGCATTAATAGCATTATTATTAGCATTAATAGCATTAATAATAGCATTATTAGCATTAATAATAGCATTAATAACATTATTAATAGCAATAATAACATTATTATTAGCATTAATAGCATTAATAATAGCATTATTAGCATTAATAATAGCATTAATAACATTATTAATAGCATTAATAGCATAATTATTAGCATTAATAGAATTATTATTAGCAGTAATATCATTATTATTAGCATTTTATTTTTTAATTATTATTTTTTATTAAATTATTTATTATTTTTTATTTATTTTTTTATTATATTTTAATTATTTTTTTTATTATTAAAGGGATCCTGTCACCCCCAAATCACCTCTAAACCTATTAAAACCTGTCCCTAGAGCATATTAACACTGTCCCTACACTCCTTTTAGCTCCTAAATGGCATTAGTCAAAGTGAATATAAACGTTTTATAAGTACCTGATTAGTCATGATAATGAGTGACTATGCTATTCATAGTCACTCATCAAGGCAGCCCCTCTTCTTCATATCACGCCTATTCAGGCGTGCTCGTCAGTCTATGTTCAAAATCGCGCCTCCCTGCGCGCCTCCCCTCTCTCTCATAGCGTCCGGGCTTCACTGTAAGCTGTATGACGCGATTCGCGTCATTCCCGGCGCCGGATGACGTATTTGCAGCCGCGCCGCGCTGTCAGCTTCAAAATACGCACTGCGCATGCCCATGCGCATGCGCAGTGCGGGACTTGAAGCTGACAGCGCGGCGCGGCTGCAAATACGTCATCTGGCGCCGGGAATGACGCGAATCGCGTCATACAGCTTACAGTGAAGCCCGGACGCTATGAGAGAGAGGGGAGGCGCGCAGGGAGGCGCGATTTTGAACATAGACTGACGAGCACGCCTGAATAGGCGTGATATGAAGAAGAGGGCTGCCTTGATGAGTGACTATGAATAGCATAGTCACTCATTATCATGACTAATCAGGTACTTATAAAACGTTTATATTCACTTTGACTAATGCCATTTAGGAGCTAAAAGGAGTGTAGGGACAGTGTTAATATGCTCTAGGGACAGGTTTTAATAGGTTTAGAGGTGATTTGGGGGTGACAGGATCCCTTTAAATTTATTATTTAGGCTGAGACCCAGTTCTCTTTCAGGTCGGCTGAAAGGGCTGATATAATTAGCATATATTTAATTTTTTTATTATTATTTTTATTGAATTATTTATTATTTTTAATTTATTTTTTAATTATTTTTAATTATTTTTAAATTATTTTTTTTATTATTTAATTTATTTATTTTTTTAAGTGAGAGTGAGACACAGTTCTCATTCAGGTCCGCAATTTTTTTTTTTTTTTATTATTATTTTTATTTAATTATTTAATATTTTTTATTTATTTTTTTATTATTTTTAAATTATTTTTAAATTATTTTTTATATTATTTAATTTATTTATTTTTTTAAGTGAGAGTGAGACACAGTTCTCATTCAGGTCCGCATTTTTTTTTTTTTTTTATTATTATTATTTTTATTTAATTATTTAATATTTTTTATTTATTTTTTTATTATTTTTTAATTATTTTTAAATTATTTTTTTTATTATTTAATTTATTTATTTTTTTAAGTGAGAGTGAGACACAGTTCTCATTCAGGTCCGCATTTTTTTTTTTTTTTTTATTATTATTATTATTATTATTTTTATTTAATTATTTAATATTTTTTATTTATTTTTTTATTATTTTTTAATTATTTTTTAAATTATTTTTTATATTATTTAATTTATTTATTTTTTTAAGTGAGAGTGAGACACAGTTCTCATTCAGGTCCGCATTTTTTTTTTTTTTTTTTATTATTATTTTTATTTAATTATTTAATATTTTTAATTTATTTTTTTATTATTTTTTAATTATTTTTTAATTATTTTTTATATTATTTAATTTATTTATTTTTTTAAGTGAGAGTGAGACACAGTTCTCATTCAGGTCCGCATTTTTTTTTTTTTTTTATTATTATTTTTATTTAATTATTTATTATTTTTAATTTAATTTTTTATTATTTTTAAATTATTTTTAATTATTATTTTTATTATTAAATTTATTTATTTTTGTAAGTCAGAGTGAGACGCAGTTCTCATTCAGGTCCGCCTTGTTTTTTTCCCCATTGACATACATTACCGGTGTGTCGGCGATTTTATGGCCGGCCATAGCATTAATAACATTATTAATAGCATTAATAGCATTATTATTAGCATTAATAGCATTATTATTAGCATTAATAGCATTAATAATACCATGAATAGGATAAATATTAGCATTAATAGCAATAATAGCATAATTAATAGCATTAATAGCATTATTAATAGCATTAATAGAATAAATATTAGCATTAATAGCATTAATAGGATAAATATTAGCATTAATAGCAGAATTAATACCATTAATAGAATTATTAATAGCATTAATAGCATTATTATTAGCATTAATAGCATTAATAATAGCATTATTAGCATTAATAATAGCATTAATAACATTATTAATAGCAATAATAACATTATTATTAGCATTAATAGCATTAATAATAGCATTATTAGCATTAATAATAGCATTAATAACATTATTAATAGCATTAATAGCATAATTATTAGCATTAATAGAATTATTATTAGCAGTAATATCATTATTATTAGCATTTTATTTTTAATTATTATTTTTTATTAAATTATTTATTATTTTTTATTTATTTTTTTATTATATTTTAATTATTTTTTTTATTATTAAAGGGATCCTGTCACCCCCAAATCACCTCTAAACCTATTAAAACCTGTCCCTAGAGCATATTAACACTGTCCCTACACTCCTTTTAGCTCCTAAATGGCATTAGTCAAAGTGAATATAAACGTTTTATAAGTACCTGATTAGTCATGATAATGAGTGACTATGCTATTCATAGTCACTCATCAAGGCAGCCCCTCTTCTTCATATCACGCCTATTCAGGCGTGCTCGTCAGTCTATGTTCAAAATCGCGCCTCCCTGCGCGCCTCCCCTCTCTCTCATAGCGTCCGGGCTTCACTGTAAGCTGTATGACGCGATTCGCGTCATTCCCGGCGCCGGATGACGTATTTGCAGCCGCGCCGCGCTGTCAGCTTCAAAATACGCACTGCGCATGCCCATGCGCATGCGCAGTGCGGGACTTGAAGCTGACAGCGCGGCGCGGCTGCAAATACGTCATCTGGCGCCGGGAATGACGCGAATCGCGTCATACAGCTTACAGTGAAGCCCGGACGCTATGAGAGAGAGGGGAGGCGCGCAGGGAGGCGCGATTTTGAACATAGACTGACGAGCACGCCTGAATAGGCGTGATATGAAGAAGAGGGGCTGCCTTGATGAGTGACTATGAATAGCATAGTCACTCATTATCATGACTAATCAGGTACTTATAAAACGTTTATATTCACTTTGACTAATGCCATTTAGGAGCTAAAAGGAGTGTAGGGACAGTGTTAATATGCTCTAGGGACAGGTTTTAATAGGTTTAGAGGTGATTTGGGGGTGACAGGATCCCTTTAAATTTATTATTTAGGCTGAGACCCAGTTCTCTTTCAGGTCGGCTGAAAGGGCTGATATAATTAGCATATATTTAATTTTTTTATTATTATTTTTATTGAATTATTTATTATTTTTAATTTATTTTTTAATTATTTTTTAATTATTTTTAAATTATTTTTTTTATTATTTAATTTATTTATTTTTTTAAGTGAGAGTGAGACACAGTTCTCATTCAGGTCCGCAATTTTTTTTTTTTTTATTATTATTTTTATTTAATTATTTAATATTTTTTATTTATTTTTTTATTATTTTTAAATTATTTTTAAATTATTTTTTATATTATTTAATTTATTTATTTTTTTAAGTGAGAGTGAGACACAGTTCTCATTCAGGTCCGCATTTTTTTTTTTTTTTTATTATTATTATTTTATTTAATTATTTAATATTTTTTATTTATTTTTTTATTATTTTTTAATTATTTTTAAATTATTTTTTTTATTATTTAATTTATTTATTTTTTTAAGTGAGAGTGAGACACAGTTCTCATTCAGGTCCGCATTTTTTTTTTTTTTTTATTATTATTATTATTATTATTATTTTTATTTAATTATTTAATATTTTTTATTTATTTTTTTATTATTTTTTAATTATTTTTAAATTATTTTTTATATTATTTAATTTATTTATTTTTTTAAGTGAGAGTGAGACACAGTTCTCATTCAGGTCCGCATTTTTTTTTTTTTTTTATTATTATTTTTATTTAATTATTTAATATTTTTAATTTATTTTTTTTATTTTTTTAATTATTTTTTAATTATTTTTTATATTATTTAATTTATTTATTTTTTTAAGTGAGAGTGAGACACAGTTCTCATTCAGGTCCGCATTTTTTTTTTTTTTTATTATTATTTTTATTTAATTATTTATTATTTTTAATTTAATTTTTTATTATTTTTAAATTATTTTTTAATTATTATTTTTATTATTAAATTTATTTATTTTTGTAAGTCAGAGTGAGACGCAGTTCTCATTCAGGTCCGCCTTGTTTTTTTCCCCATTGACATACATTACCGGTGTGTCGGCGATTTTATGGCCGGCCACCTGGTTCTATTTGTCGGCCCTAAAATCGCGGACACACCGCTAATGCATGTCTATGGGCAGTCAGCTCGAATTCTGATTGGTCGGCGTTCAATCCGAAATCGGGCTGACTGCCCATAGAGATGCATTAGCGGTGTGTCCGCGATTTTAGGGCCGACAAATAGAACCAGGTGGGCGCGCATAAAATCGCCGACACACCGGTAATGTATGTCAATGAGGAAAAAAAGGCGGACCTGAATGAGAACTGCGTCTCAGTTTTGAGGGGCTCTTCTGATTGGCTGAGGGCAGTATACAGCGACCAATCAGAAGAGGGCCTCAGATCTCATTAAGGTAGAATGGCGGATTTTTCGTCCATTCTATCTTAATGAGAAGGAAGAGGACGTCGGAGGTGGAAGTTAGCGAAAAGAAGACAGAAGATCCCCGGGCCGGACGAAGAGGCGGAGATGGCTGAAAGAAGCGAGAAGACCCCCGGGGCCGGAGGAAGAGGACGCCTGGCCGGACGGAGGATCAGATGACAAAGAAGACATGTAAGTATGTGCGGACATGGGGGGGCTGTGTGGACATTAGTGGGGGTTGTGTTTTTGCGGGGTGGCTGTGCGGACATGGGGGTGGGCTGTGCGGACATAGGGGGTGGGCTGTGCGGACATAGGGGGTGGGCTGTGCGGACATAGGGGTGGGCTGTGCGGACATAGGGGGCGGGCTGTGCGGACATAGGGGGCGGGCTGTGCGGACATAGGGGGCGGGCTGTGCGGACATAGGGGGCGGGCTGTGCGGACATAGGGGGCGGGCTGTGCGGACATAGGGGGCGGGCTGTGCGGACAGAGGGGGCGGGCTGTGCGGACATAGGGGGCGGGCTGTGCGGACATAGGGGGCGGGCTGTGCGGACATAGGGGGCGGGCTGTGCGGACATAGGGGTCGGGCTGTGCGGACATAGGGGTCGGGCTGTGCGGACATAGGGGTCGGGCTGTGCGGACATAGGGGTCGGGCTGTGCGGACATAGGGGTCGGGCTGTGCGGACATAGGGGGCGGGCTGTGCGGACATAGGGGGCGGGCTGTGCGGACATAGGGGCGGGCTGTGCGGACATAGGGGGCGGGCTGTGCGGACATTGCTGGGGGTGGGCTGTGCGGACATTGCTGGGGTGGGCTGTGCAGACATTGCTGGGGGTGGGCTGTGCGGACATTGCTGGGGGTGGGCTGTGCGGACATTGCTGGGGGTGGGCTGTGCGGACATTGCTGGGGGTGGGCTGTGCGGACATTGCTGGGGGTGGGCTGTGCGGACATTGCTGGGGGTGGGCTGTGCGGACATGGGGGGGGGTGGCGAATTGTGGGTAGCGGGGAGCGGAGGCGGCAGTGCCGCCTCCACTCCATGGTCCCCGGGTAGCGATTTGCGGCTCAGGCAGCGACTCGCAATGGCCTCGCGGCCATTGCTCGCGCTACCTGAGCGGTAAATCGCTAAGGTTGTAGCCGGGCCTGTGGATTGATTTTGGGCCAGCGGCTCGCAATGGCCGCGAAGCGGCCATTGCGAGCCCTGGGCCAGCGACTCGCAATGGCCTCGCGGCCATTGCTCGCGCAGCATTGGGCGCTTCGCGCCCAATGTTAAATTCGTATCCACATGACGACATCGGAAAGTGCGCGCGAAGGGTCGCTTTTCCGATTCGCGATTATATAATAGATATACATTTATTTTTAAATTACATTTATTTTTAATCTACATTTTTATAGCATTATGTATTACATAAATTTTTTAATTTTAGTATACAAAATTACCTTTTAATAATTCAGTATACAGAACAACCTTTTTATATTAAATAAACAACCGGTTGACGGTCAATCAAGAATAGTGGTCTGATTAATATTACTGGAGAGTATAAGCCATTGCCAGAAGGTCATAAGTTAGGCATTGTCCACACACCTGCGCTTCAGTAGTTAGCGCTTCTTGCGCTAAATACTTAGATTCTGGCAGAGAAGCGCAGGTGCGTGGATGCGGCCGCTTCTAGCAGACGCTGTCCCTGGTTACCCGATCTGTATCGTGGTAACCAGTTCAGACAGCAGCCTGCATAGTCACCGCTTATCCTGGGCGCACAGGGAAACGCTGCAAGCAGCGTTTCCCTGTGCGCTCGCAATAAGCGGTGACTATGCAGCCTGCTGTATAAACTAGTTACCACGATACAGATCGGGTAACCAGGGACAGCGTCTGCAGAAAGCGGCCGCACACATGCACCTGCGCTTTTCTCACAAAAACTAAGTGTTTAACGCTGACACGATAAATACTGAGAGCGCAGGTGTGTGGATATGGCCATTGATATTCCCATTATTTCAATTTTAATGTCCTTTCATTTGACAACTAAGCTGTTGTTCCTTTTGCAGATTTTGAGTGCAGCATAGGTTTATTGACAAGGTACATAGATGAGGTACCTTTGTGCCATTGTGGTGTAAGGGTGCGTTCACACGCTGTGTATTTGCTGCGTATTTTTACACGAGTGCTCTTGCAGTTTTTGTAGCCAAAACCAGAAGTGGCTGACTAAAACCAGCAGTGGGTGATTAAATACAGAAGTGGAGCACTTGTTTCTATAAGGCCGGCTTCACACCACGGCCAGATCCAATCTGGGGCTGTCAGGGGTGAACCTGACAGCCCCAGACCGGATCTGGACACAGAACCGGATGGCCAAATATGCCTTCTGTTCCGGTGTGTAGCCGGATGCCTCAATTGCAGCCACAGCTGCTGATAATTCAAGATCGCGGCCAGCAGGGAGCTAGCCGCGGTCCTGAAATTACAGCAGCGGGCCCCATAGACTCCCATGTTAGGGAGCGGCGGATTGCCCCAGATCTGGGGGGATCAGATCACACCGCGGCAACAGCACTTGCGTAAAAATGCACAGAAAATATGCAGCATGTAAATGCACCCTAAAAATGTGTGTGTATATATCCAAAAAAAAATGCAAACTTAAAAATAGAAGACTATGCAGTGAGGCACTTTTCATTTATCTACATTTAGCTAAAGTAAGTGTAGATGTGAGCATCTTGAGAAATGATTGCACCTATATGACCAGGTGCACACATACCATCCGTTTTTGCCTTAAATCCGTTTTTGGGAACATTTTAGACATTTCTTTTCAAAGTCCAAAAACGCATAAGCGTTAACGCATGTGTGTGTGTGTTTTTTTAAAAAACACATACGTTTTTATGCAGCAGCCCAAAAACGCTGCTAACTGCGTTTTTAGGGTGCTTTCAAAAAATGTATGCTTTATTTAACATGGGGCCCTATGGGAAATGCATGCGTTAATGCATGGCACATATAGGCACCTGTGTTAACGCATGCGTTAACGCATATGCGTTTTTCATGAAAAAATTACTAAGTCCCAAAATTTGCCAAAAACATCCAGGACCCCAGGGGACACTACTGGCACCCTTAGAAAAGTGGAACTGCTTTTTTAAGGGCTTAAAAAACGTATTTGTATGAGTGAACAAGGCCTATATCATTCACAGTTGTCCTTTCCAAGTTTCCAAGTCAAACGTATTCCATATGTTTGAGTCTGTGCGTAGCATATTCCACATAATGGTGTTCACACATCTTTATTTGCATGTATTATTTTACGGAAAATCTGTTAGCTCAATAGAGAAGATTTATTAGGAAACACCAGTGTCTTAATGCAAGATAACAAAGAAAAATATTAAAATATATTGAACCAAATGTGTTAAACGTTGCATACTTTTTTTTAAAAAAAAGAAACCTTTTTGGGCTGTATTAAAGACATAAAGTTAAGTCAATGCTTGCTATGGCTGGGGTCACATTAATTAGTGAAATTGCGTTCACCGCATCCAGATCCAGATGCAGTGAACGCAATTGGCTTCAGACAAGCCGCAATCCGGTAACCGGATTGCTGACTCCGCAATCCGGTAACAGGATTGCTCCGGATGTGTAATCATCATGAGCAAACTGTGAAATCTGTGAATAAAGCTTTATTAATGGAAAAAATTATGCCCTTCATGTCTCTAGGGGTTGCCCACCCCCCCAGAGACATGCTACCTACTTAGTTTGGCAACTAATAGGTTAATATCTTATGTACAGTAAAGCCGACTCGTGTCGGCTCTGTACATTTTTATGAGTGAAGCCGCAGCTCCCCTGTGAGCAGCACTCATACTATACCTAATGTACATATAGTATGTGCGCTGTCCAGAGTCCTGAAGGCTTATACAGTAGATCTATGGGCTGCGCAGCACCATAGATCTACTGTAAATGCCTGCAGGACCTTGGACAGCGCACATACTATAAGTACATTAGGGATAGTATGAGCGCTGCTCACAGGGGAGCTGCGGCTTCATTCATAAAAATTAACAGAGCCGACAGAAGTCGGCTTTACTGTACCCAAGATATTAAACTATTACTTGCCAAACTAAGTAGGTAGCATGTCTATAGGGGGGTGGACATGAAGGGCATAATTTTTTTCATTAATAAAGCTTTATTTTACACTGAAGCACGTTGCTTATCCCGGCGGCAGCCGGGATAAGCAAAGTATATACGGTTACCGCATTGCTCAGGATTACACATCCTGAGCAATGCGGTTACCGCATTGCGGGGCACAGAACCGCTCCGAAAACTGCAACCTGCATGATTTTTCACACAGGCTGCAGAGCGGAGGCGGTAACCGGATTGCATGTAAAGCAATCCGGATTTTATAATAGGTTCCTATGAGGAGCGTTTCCTGCGCCAGTTTTGAGCTTTTTAAAAGCTCAAAACCGGATCAGGTTTAAAAAAAAAAAAAGGAAGTGTGACCCTAGCCTATGTGTAGCTGTAGATATATGCCATTTTTCTCGTTTTTCTGGCTTTGGGAATAAATAAAAGCAATCATCAGAAAATGAATTTTGAAATTTTAAATTGATCACAGGTTTTTTACACTCATATTTCCTGTCTTTTCAGGAAGTGTTTACAGCAAAGCTTCTTAACTCTGGAGTCTTGGGTTCAAATCCCACCGAGTACAAGAACTGTAAGGAGTTTGTATGTTCAAGCAGGAGTACAGCATGAATGTTTTTAAGGCTGAAGAGGTGCGGGGAGGGGGTGCATGAAGGTACAGACGACAGGTCCTGTTTCGCGGTTTGCCCGCTTCTACAGGAGACCTGTAGAAGCGGGCAAACCGCGAAACAGGACCTGTCGTCTGTACCTTCATGCACCCCCTCCCCGCACCTCTTCAATAAAGAAAGCACCTACGAACACACGGTGAGTGCCGCCTATTTGTTTTCTATACTTGGACTGTAAATGCTTGACTGGCTGATGCAGGCGTAGCACCACCAGGTGGCTGGGGATAAGACAGCGGTCTGTCTTTATGGAGAAATAAGAAAGACCAATAGCCCTGAAGGTGCCCGGTGCCCCTACCTTTCTATACACGTTTTTAAGGCTGAAGGCACACTGGCGCAAAACTCGCATGAGTGTAATGCGTGAAAAAATCGCATTGCACTCAGACCTGTATCTTTAAATGATACTGGTCACATCAATGCGATTTTCACGCATTACCCTCGCTTTGCAAGGGCTATGTAAGTGCAATCACAGCTTGCTGCGATTTCACGCAATTCCCTCATGCGAGGGGCCAGAAAAGGTATATGGGTGCGAGTCAAACTCGCACCCACACAGCACATGGTGCTATACTCGCACCATGTGCTGTTAAATTCTCGTTACCGGTTTCCCAATACAGTAATTCATCATCTTGTACCAGTGCAAGATGATTATGATAAACCCAGCTGCTGCTCACCTATTTTAAATGTAGGGGGTTAAACTGCACATACAGCATCTGTGCTGCATATGAGCTCAGATGCTGCATATGCGGCAATATACCCCGGTAATAAGGGGTTAATATGTGGCAAATAACTTGTTACCATGTCTCTAGTGAGTGACCACCCTCCTTAGAGACATGGTGCCTAAATTCATTGGTGGTTCAGGGTTTAATGGCATAAATATCTGCTTTTCCGGCTTTTTGTAATTAATTCAGAAAGCCAGCGGCTCTTGCTGTCAGCGCGCTATACTACACAATTTACGAATGCACAGTGCTGGGCAGCGTGCTCTATAAGGAGCTGGCCCAGCTACTTAAGCAAATTGCATAGTGAAGCTACCACTATCCATGGTGCTTAGGATGCCAGCATCACCACCATTGTCTGCGCTCCAGAGTTTAAATGCGCACAGACAATGGAGGTGATGCTGACATCCTCAGCACCATGCATAGCAGCAACTTCACTACGCAATTTGCTTAAGTAGCTGGGCCAGCTCGCATAGAGGACACTGCCCAGCACTGTGCATACGCAAATTGCGTAGTATAGTGCGCTGACAGCTGGAGCCGCCGGCTTTCTGAATTCATTACAAAAAGCCGACAAATGCCGCAGGGATGAACAAAGTGTTAATTGTGTATTAAAACTTTAAATATGAATATTAGCTGTGGCTAACATGTCTCTAGGGGGTGCCCACCCTCCCTAGAGACAGGCTGTCCACTTCTGTCAGCATGTTAGGGGTTAAATTACCCATTTACAGTATAGCCGGCTATTGTCGGCTTTGTACAAATTTGTGAATGAAGCCGCGGAGTCTCACATTAGAGCGGATAATGTACGTAATGTACGTATAGTATCAGCCACTGTCCAGGGTCCTGAAACCTTTAACATTAGGTATATGGGGGTGCGCACCCCCATAGACCTAATGTTAAAGGTTTCATGACCCTGGCTGCCGCCGGGATAAGCAAAGTGTTTAATGTTGTAAATAAAAGCTTTAATATTCCTAATAATTGTGCCCATCATCTCTCTAGGGGGAGCCCACTCCCCCTAGAGACATGCTATCTACTCAGGTGGGCATATAATGTGTTAATATTGCTTGTACAGTAAGCCGGCTCCTGTCGGCTCTGTACAATTTTGTGAATGAAGCCACGGCTCCACTGACAGTGGTGCGCATACTGTACGTAATGTATGTATAGTATGTACGCTGTCCGAGGTCCTGAAGGCTTTTACAGTAGATCTATGGCGGTGCGCAGCCGATAGATCTACTGTAAAAGCCTTCAGGACCCTGGACAGCGCACATACTTAATTCACAGAATTGTACAGAGCTGACAGGAGCCGGCTTACTGTACAGGAGATATTAACACATTATATGCCCACCTGAGTAGGTAGCATGTCTCTAAGGGGGGTGGGCACCCCCTAGAGACATGATGGGCACAATTATTAGGAATATTAAAGCTTTTTTTAAATATCTTACAGTCTGCT
Source organism: Allobates femoralis (assembly GCA_033576535.1). Lineage (NCBI taxonomy): Eukaryota > Metazoa > Chordata > Amphibia > Anura > Aromobatidae > Allobates > Allobates femoralis. The sequence goes on from JARQOC010000004.1 coordinate 457,610,614, forward strand.
CATCCCTGCGACAGCAGGGATGAGCAAACTGTACGGTAACCGGATTGCTCCAGATTACACATCCGGAGCAATCTGGTTACTGGATTGCGGCTTCAGCAACACATTTTACATGCAAAATGTGTCTAAAGCTAATTGCGTTCACCGCATCCGGATCTGGATGCGGTGAACGCAATTCTCTATTAAAGTCTGACCCTAGCCAAACGAAATGTTCGGCGGCGGCTATTAGCATTGAAGCAGATACAGTACGTAAGTACATACTATATCTGCTTCAATGCTAATAGCCGCCGCTGAACATTTAGTTTTAATAAAAGCCGGTAATCGCCGTATATTACGAATTAATGCAGTTTAACCCTTGCTGTGCCCACCTAATGGGACAACATGTCTATAGGTAGGGTGGGCACTCCCTACAGACATGTTGCCCACATCTTTTAACTGCGGCAGCAGGGATGAACAAAGTATCCGGCAACCGGATTGCACATTCAGAACAATCCGGTTGCCGGATTCTGGTTTAGGAACAACTTTTGTTCCTAAAATATGTGGGAAGGCAGTTGCGGTTACAGTATCCAAATCTGGATGCGGTAACCACAATTAAAATTCCAAATGTGACCCTAGCCTTACTTTAAATGATACCTGTTCTTTCACAGAAAACCTTTAGAAAAATATGGCCTCTTCGCTCTCATTTGCTTTCTACTAGCATTATAGGAGCAGCAAATTTGTTCTACACCCATTTTCCAGGAGAAATGTTATTTTATAGTAGATTAAAGTGAAGGTTTTAGATGTTTTTGTGAAAAATAATGCCTACTGGCATTGGCATACAATGTTGATCCTGGGATTTCTCCACTTTCCAGCTCAGGCAAGGAAGGATTATTTCCATTATTAGTAAATTGGTTATTTGCCTTTAAAGAATGTTTTTTGTATTCCTCTAGGGCCTGTTTCACACATCCATGACACCATAGGAATGTGGGCGTACCTGTGCAGCGCTGCAAGAACAGAGGCATGACAGAGTTGTGTATTCCGCGCCCCAAACACTCTGATTAGACAACGCAATAGCGTCATGATTGGCCAGCCTGCGCAGGAAGGCTGGCTAATACATGACGCCATTACAATTGTGTAGTGTGAATGGACAGCTCTTTAAATATGGCGCCCTGTGCAGGGACAGCCAATGGTTACACAGTAGTCACCACCAATCATCGCTGATGGGGCGCAGTATCCAGCACGCTGTGGCACGCCTCTTGGAAATCACTAGGCGATGCAGATTCCATCCTTATCGCCCGTTCACATGCCAATACCAGGGCAATTCACCTTCTGGGTTGCCTCTGATTTTAGAAAAATGCTCTGAAACCGCAACCCAGAGCAACTGCGAAAATCGCAATCACTTTCCCAAATTACACGGCTCAACTTTGTAGCAATTTCAAGGCAACCATGACAAAAATCCTGATTGCCTTTGAGTTGCTTCACCGCAGTTGCGGCGTGTAAAGGTACCTTTAGGGTAAGTGTGCAGTGATTACAAACCATTTGGGAATCCGGACCGTCGCCAGAAAATGATCAATTTCCTTCCCTGCAGGTTGCACACAAGATTTGCATAAATAGAAAACTCCGCCTTTATATCCAGGATAGCTTTGCCAAAGGTATATTTACACCCATCCTTCCCCCTCAATTTTTGAATATAAGCAGAATCCCTCTGAGCAGGCACTATCCTGGAAAGATGTTCCAATTGTTCTCCATCCTCAAAGAATTTCATTTCATTCTGCGGTTTTCATAGCCAATTCACGCACACTGTTCTGCGCTGTCTTCAGTCATTCATGAGCCTCAGGGGTCTGCACTACACCTCCTCAGCATCCTCCAATGCCTTAATTAGCTTCTGATCCCTCCTGCCTGTTTCTGCCTTTACTTGAGAAATTTCATGAAAAATAGCCCTCTAAGGTAAGCATTCAAGGCTTCCCACACCACCAAGACTGAGGCTGTCCCGCTATTAAGTCAAAAATATTCCTGTTTGTCTCCCTCGATGTGATCATCCAAATCAATTAGTTGAAGCCAAACAGGGAGCACCCTTGATCTGTCTTTGTCAGTCCCTTCCAACACCACCTTAACAGGAGAGTGATCCGATATCGTTCTGGCCATATACAACACCTCCATAATAAGACTCTGCAACAAGTTGCTTTGCAAGAGATGGAGTTCCCGCCCCCCTCTCTGGGCCCTGCACACATAGAGCCCCGTCGCCTTCAGTCCATCTCAGACACAGGTCTTGCTGGTTCCTGCTCACTGGTAAGTATACACACTAGTCAGGTTTTTTAATACAACAGTTAGGACCGCGTCAGAGATGGGTACACTTTGAAGTTAGTGACGTGGCTTGATATAACTTTTTTTGCGCAAAAAAACGGATAGACTAAGTACCCTGTATTTGTTATACTATTTTTTATACTGCACTTGCATTTAATACTTTTACTGCAGTGTACTGTTGTTTTTGGTCGCATTTAGCTTTTTGTCTCCAAATATGTTGGAGGTGTGAACATGTCCTTACAGACTTGTTCTCTGTGTGCAGGACTCATTTGTTTCTAATTAAGTTGCCTCTTGCTTTGCAAGAGATGGAGTTCCCGCCCCCCTCTCTGGGCCCTGCACACATAGAGCCCCGTCGCCTTCAGTCCATCTCAGACACAGGTCTTGCTGGTTCCTGCTCACTGGTAAGTATACACACTAGTCAGGTTTTTTAATACAACAGTTAGGACCGCGTCAGAGATGGGTACACTTTGAAGTTAGTGACGTGGCTTGATATAACTTTTTTTGCGCAAAAAAACGGATAGACTAAGTACCCTGTATTTGTTATACTATTTTTTATACTGCACTTGCATTTAATACTTTTACTGCAGTGTACTGTTGTTTTTGGTCGCATTTAGCTTTTTGTCTCCAAAGTTGTTCCCCAGGGCCAGATCAATCCTTGACAGGAAGGCAAAAGCGGGTGAAAAGCACAAGAATTTATAAACCCCAGGGGGACTAACTCTCCACAGGTCAATTAGTGTACTTTTTTCAGCACTTCGCCAAAAGGGGTACAGTTACCACTTGCTCTCATCTCCCTCCTCCTACCCTTATCCCAATGGGCGTCTGGAATAATATTAAAATCTCCCACTATCAGAAAAGGCACCCCCGGAAATTCACCCACCACTTTCAAAACTTTGTGAAAAACGTTTCCACTATACGGCGGTAAATGGACACAAGCAGCAACACCAGGCCATGTATTTTGCAATATAGACACACAAATCTACCCTGTGGATCCATATTCGTTGTTCGAAAGGAACACTAGAGCACACAAGCACGCTAACCCTCCTAGAGTATTAGGACTATGTTGCATGATATCCCGCTTGTATCCCAACCTCCAGAAAGTGCAGTCTTTCCTTTTTCATATGTGGTTCCTGCAGACAGATCACCGAGGGCTTTTCTACTCTTAATAATTGGAATACAGCCTGCTGCTTCACTCCGGAGGACAGCCCCCTAACGTTCCAACTGACTATTTTAATCTCATCCGCCATCACACCTCTGCACAGAATATAATACAGCCGGCCTTCTCATCCATGAACCTATAGTGCTGATTCAACAGTTGCCAGTGCGATTAAAAAAACATACACATTTTCCCCCATCCTCCCATAACTGAAAACATCCCAATATCCAACCCACGCTTTATCCAAAACATATAATGAACTCCCTTGAACCAACCCCGCACTTAATTCCAGGTTCTGGGAGTGCCATATAACTAGCGATTGCAGCCAAACAATTCTTAATAAACAACCTTAAGATACACGTGTCCCCATACCCAGTGGCGTACCTTCAGGCCCAGAGGCCCTGATGCGAAAGCTCCAGCGGGGCCCCCAATTATTGCAAATTTTTAATAGTATTAGTCTTTTTCTATAGGCCAAAGGGACTTTCGGGGCCCCCCTAGGCTTCAGGGCCCGAGTGCGATCGCAACCCCTGAACCTATTGTAGTTACGCCCCTGCCCATACCAACGGGACATGGAGTTCTAAACTAATCGGGGTAAAAATATCGCAGAGAGAAAAGAAACAGTCAAAAAGAGAAATGGTAGCAGCAAGATAGGGAAACATTTCTTTTTGCAGCCACCTTCTTCCCTACAAAACAGCATCCCATATATAAAAATAGAAAAAAGAGAGGGAAAAATAAAAAGTGACTCAATCAACCAGCAGAGTTTTTAAATTTTGCTGCACATATAGGCTGTTCATTGCAGTCTAGCCATCAGAGCGCCTCCTTTTCCTCCATGAAAAAATGGACAGTGTCCTCATCCACTACTCTTAAAGGGAACCTGACCTCTAAAATCACCCCCCAGCTTATTAATACCTGTCCCTGCACCATCATTATGCTATTCTAGTTATCCCTTATGGTACCTTTACACGCCGCGACGGCAGGCTGGATACATCGCGCTACTTCGCGTGCACGAGTACGCTCAAACGGCTACAAACGGTCAACGCACCCTCTTTACACGCCGCGACAAGGTGCGCTACGCCACGCTACATCTATAGCTAGCTACATCGCCGGGTGTCTCAAGTAGCCAGCTGTAGCGTAGCGTACCATGTTTACACACCGCTCCAACAAGCTACTATGGGCGGACCCGGTGCAGCAGGGATAGCACATAGGCGTGCAACAATCTTGGATTACGAGCCGTCCGTATGATGATAGGACAGCGCAATATCATCAGGATTGGCCATGCATCGCAGGAGGCTGGTTAATAGAGCACGCTCGAGTAATTGTGTAGTGTGACTGGTCAGCTCCTTAAATATCCCGCCCTATGCTGCGACTACCAATCATAAAGCAGGAGCGACCTCCAATGATCGCAGATGGGGCGCGGTAACATGGCGACTGTGTCACGCCTTAGATACATGGCAGCCACATCGCCGGGTGTCCAGAGTTGCCTTCCGTTGGTTCTTTACACGCCGATACAGCTCGCTACAATCGGCGATGTTGCCTTAAGTTTATGAGCAGAGACCATAAACAGATGTATCTGTCGCCGGCTGTAGCGTCGCCTCTTCAGACGCCGCTACTACAGGCGATATGGACGCTACAAGCTACAATTGTAGCTTGTAGCGCGATGTATCCAGCCTGCCGTCGCGGCGTGTAAAGGTACCCTTAGTGTAAAAATTGTGTATGTAGAAAGTTTATAAAAGTGCTTTTATTACCTAATCATCTGCGGCTTCTGAGCTCTTGAGAAGTCACACAGGGTGTTCCCTGTGGCTTCTGTCCGCCGCCTTTAGTGCAATTATTCACGCCCCAATGGGCATGATATTGGTTAGTGATCTTCCTCGCCCTCCTTCATGGGCGGATTAGCCGGTGTGACGTTAATCGCGTCATATCTGGCTATCATGACGTCGGTACACCCAAAAAATTATATGAATATTGTCTATCCTATGTTTTTCCATATCTATATAATGGTCTCTAGCTGTATTCCTTGCATACCTACTCAAAGTAATCTCTATACTTTGCTCCAAACTTTCTTTTTTTCCTATCTCATTGTTTCTCCTATCTGCCATGTTCTGTCCCCTTTCAGCACAGTTCTTGTCCCCAATACTGCAAATATACCACTGCCAATGGATACACATTCATGCAGAACACTATGTCTGCAGCACCAGAGTGATTCAGTTCACTATGGGTTAACATAACAAACACTTAGGCCCCTCCCAATCCTCCATACAATAGCAGTACATTCTGTTGCCTAGCACCTGAGGACAGCAGATCCATGCATGCTACTGAGCATGCTCCGGCATTATACGTCATTTCTGGTCATGTGACCAGCTGACACTATATAGGAAGCTTAACACAGCATTCATTAACACTCCATGATGAGGCACTGATGTGCTAGCACTGCTGTATCACTGACGGAAGTGAGCTGCCCACTGACCACCAATAAGATAAGTATCTATTGTTTGCATAGCACAATAATTAATGTATATCATGTAGTTTGGGTTCCTTACAGAGTGGCATCACCAACTAGGTACTCACCATACAACACAAGCTGACATAACAGCCTAGAACGCCTGTGGATCCACTAAAGGGTAACTATGTTATATATACTCCTGAATCTAGCTCATATTTAACTAGTTGCACTTTTATGTGTATAACCCTCAGCACTCACATTACAGGCGAGCTCTTCACACAGAGACCCTTGTACTCTGTCTCATCTATAATAATCCAGGGAAGTCTTGAATCTGAATGGGTATGTTACAGCTAGAGATGAGTGGTGTTCGATTCGAATTGTTTGCCAATCTCAAATTCGAGCTGTTTTGGGCGGTGTTCGAGGCATTCGTCGAATTAGAACAATTAACTTGAAATTCGGCAGTTCGGGGTTATGTTCAATAACGCTTCGATCACCAAAAGCTTAACCCTAACCCTAACCATGTTAATGAATGTGAATTTACAGTTTCTGTGTATAGTGTGCGGGGGGGGAAGGTTTGTACCAGTGCTGCAGAAATGATTGCGATCTCAATTTTTTTTCTCCAAACTGCAGATACAGTGGGGCAGTGCAGGCTGTCATCCAATCACACATACACAGCAAAGTGCATTTTTTGCACACAAGCAAGGTCAGGCATCATTGGCTGTGTAAGTCACATGTCCTAGCCCTATAAGACCCAGCCATTTTCTCCATCGCCACCTTTTGCTCATTGCTGTAGCTCTGTGTCAGACGGCACTGCTGCTGCTGTGGGCGATAAAGAGTGAAATCAAGCAATTGTGTTCTGATTCAGCTAGTGAGGTAGATAGATAGGTTTAGGGAGTAGGGACTGGAGGGAGGGTGCGAATTTTAGGAGTATCAGCCCTTTTGAGGGCTGTTTCATAGGAGTAGCGATTAGGGACTAGGGACTAGTAGTCTAGCAGCCCTTTTTCAGGTGTACTTCATAGAAGCAGGGACTAGTTTTAATTTCAGCCCTTTTTAGGGCTAGGTTAGAGCAGTCCCTATTAGTTTTTGCCAGTCAGAAGTGTGCCAGTGCTGTGCAAGCGTTTTTCACAGCATCTGGCCACATCTAGCTCTGGGAGTCCTTTAGTGCAGGTAGTTGCACTGCTGTGAAGAAAGCTACACCACCTGCCTTTGTAGGCATTTTTTGGCTGCGGCTAGTCCAGGCAATTTGTTTGGGCTAGTACTGTAGCAGTGTCACTTATACAGTGGTGTAGCCCACTTGTGAAAGAAGCTACACCGCCTGTGTAGTTGGTACTAATTTTTACCTGCACCTTGCCCAGGTCTCACTTTGGGTCAAGTAGCAGTGCCACAAAAAGAAGCAGTGCAGGCCACTTCTAATACAAACAACTACACCGTCTGTGTAGTTAATTTCTTCTAATTTTTAACTGCACATTGCCCAGGTCTCACTTTGGGTCAAGTAGCAGTGCCACGAAAAGAAGCAGTGCAGGCCACTTCTAATACAAACAACTAGACCGCCTGTGTAGTTACTTCTAATTTTTAACTGCCCCTTGCCCAGGTCTCACTTTGGGTCAAGTAGCAGTGCCACAAAAAGAAGTAGTGTAGGCCACTTCTAATACAAACAACTACACCGCCTGTGTAGTTAGTTACTGCTAATTTTTAACTGCACCTTGCCAAGGTCTCACTTTGGGTCAAGTAGCAGTGCCACAAAAAGAAGTAGTATAGGCCACTTCTAATACAAACAACTACACCGCTTGTGTAGTTAGTTTCTTCTCATTTTTAACTGCACCTTGCCCAGGTCTCACTTTGGGTCAAGCAGCAGTGCCACAAAAAGAAGTAGTGTAGGCCACTTCTAATACAAACAACTACACCGCCTGTACTGTTCCTACTAATTTTTACCTGCACCTTGCCCAGGTCTCACTTTGGGTCAAATAGCAGTACCACAAAAAGATGCAGTGTAAGCCACTTCTAATACAAACAACTACACCGCCTGTGTAGTTAGTTTCTTCTCATTTTTAACTGCACCTTGCCCAGGTCTCACTTTGATTCAAGTAGAAGTGTTGGTTCAGTCACCTCTGCTTGACTTACATCCAGCTTTTTGTTGCCCAACAACTGTACAGTTGCAAATTTTGTCCCATACAAAATGAGTGGCAAAAGGCCTGCTGCTGGTGGAAATGGGAGAAAGCGTGGTGGAAAGGGAAAAAAGTTTGTGTCCGTGGGGTAGATGCTAAATCTACATTAACATCTACTGAAGAAAGGCAATCTTTCAGGCAAATAAGATGTCAACTTCTTTACGTGGCCAATTGGATATGATCCCTTTCTTAGGCTGGGGTCACACATAGAAATCCATTTTTGGAAGTGATTTCCATGACCAATCTGTTTTTTTTGGGTGCTTTTTGAGCCTTAGGCTAGGGTCACACATAAGCCCTTGGTCCATTTTTGGCTTCATTTTTGTCATTTTTTTTTTCTAAGTCCAAAAACTGACAGAAAAAAGGATTGGATGTAATAAACACCCTGTCCGTTTTTTTCTGGACCTCAAAACATTGCTCTGTCCGTTTTTGAGCCAAAAACGTTGCTAGCAACGTTTTTGGCATCAGTTAAAAAACGCATGCGTTTTTTTAACATGGGGCCCTATGGGAAACGCATGCGTTAACGCATGGCACATATGGGCACCTGCATTAACGCATGCGTTAACGCATATGCGTTTTTAATGAAAAAAAGTGAAAAAATGACTAAGTCCAAAAACGTTCAGAGGTGCAGGAGGCTCAAAAAGCACCCAAAAAAAAACGGATTGGTCATGGTAATCACTTCCAAAAACGGACTTCTATGTGTGACCCCAGCCTTAGTCATTTTTTTTACCAAAATTCTCAAAAAAAAAGATCCGTTTTTTTAAGGCACCCCAAAAAAATGGATCTGTTTTTCCATAGGGCCCATGTTAAAAAAAAAACGCTTCCGAGTCGTCACGCTGTGTCGGAGCGGCCCGGCCTGCCGACTGTGCTTAGCGAGGGATCACGCCAGATGCCGCGCACATTGTGGAGCAGCAGCCTGGGTAATGTATAATAACAGTCAGGCGCACTGCGATGTAAACACATCGTCAGTATGCGATCTGAACAATACAATCAGTGTCCCTCATTGCAGCCTGGATGGGAATCTAGTGAGGGAACTCGCACAGAGTATTTTGTATGCTGATAAAAGAGAGCAGTGCCGTGTCAGCCATATTCAAACAAAAAGGTTACCATGGTTACACACAGCTTACTACTACCAACAGGCCCTCAGCCCTAACAAGTGTGTTAAAAACAGGAGGTGATTGGTTGTTTCAGTGGGTAGACAGGTGTTTTTAATTAAGTCTTTATCCTATGGAGCACAGGGGAGCAATATTTAAGGAAGTGATTCTAGCAATACCACACCTCCTGACGAAGTCATTTTCTTGACGAAACGATCGTCGAGGTTTAGTCGTGCGGGCTCCATATCGGTCTCCATCAAACGATCTACACCATGGCACAGGGTAAATCAAATGTCTTACATGCTTAGCACAGTTATTCTACCATTATAGGACAGACTGGACATCTGTCTTAGTCTGCCTTAATGGGCTGTAATTGATTTTTCCAGGATTTCCATGTGTTATTTCTTTTGTATGCTATACAGCAATAATACTATCTATACAGAATAGGTTTAATTTCTACCTGACTCTTTAAAATATTCTCTGGATCAGGAATTGCTGGTCCAATATTCTGTAGCAGTTATTCCAGAATTTTCTGTAATAAGGAGGTCCGTATATGTTTCCCACACGTACTAGTCTTCTCTCCCCTATCTGAGGGGTCTAATAACTGTATCACGAATTAATTTTCTGTGTATACCCTCCAATTGGATGTTTATGTTATATCCTACGCTTTCATGTCTTTGTAATTTATTCATTAATAAAATTTGTAATATTTTGATATAATTGTAGAGTTGGTGTGGTTCTGTGATGATCTCATCATGATCATTACTCTGTTTTTGGTAAATTAACCCCAAAAAAACGGATCTGTTTTTCCATAGGGCCCATGTTAAAATTTTTTTTTTTTTTTAAAACGGACCCCAAAAACGTTGCTAGCAACGCTTTTGGCTCAAAAACGGACATAGCAATGTTTTTAAGTGCAGAAAAAAACGGACAGGGTGTTTATTGCATCCAATCCGTTTTACTATCAGTTTTTGGACTTAGAAAAAAAAAAAGCCAAAAATGAAGCCAAAAACGGACCAAGGGCTTATGTGTGACCCTAGCCTTACAGACACGAGCATCGGTACCACTTGTAAATGAGGAATAAAAACAGCAGGTGCTTGAATGGATCGCAACTGCTCCATCAATTGGTCTCTCCTCCACCTCAACTACTACATCACAAACCCTCCAGTCATCTGAGGTGTCAGCCCAATCGCACTTCATTCCTCCAAGTCTCCAGCCGCCCTACTGAGTCTGGGGTGACACACATGGTTGAGTCTGCAGAGCTGTTCAGTCACACAATAGCCTGGGAATCAGAAGTCAGCTCCAAAGCTGCAGTGAGTCCAGACGAGTTATTAATATGCCCTGATGCCCAGAAGCTTTGTGAGTCTGATCCAGGCTCAGATGAAGAAGGTTCTGACGTTCATGTAGACCCTCATTCCCTAACAGTAACTGCTCTTTTCTGGACACAAGGAGGATGATGCTGATGAGACTCAGATACCGGATTGGATTGACAAACTAAGTTTTCGGTTAAGGCAGGAAGAGGTTGTCTCCGAGGAGGACGAGGGGTGTGAGAACCCAGAGGATGATGATGAAGTTGGAGATCCCACTTACTGTCAACCCACAGTAAGCCAGTCGATGAGGTCAGCACAGGAAGTGGAGGAGGATGCTACTGACGATGAGGTTAGGTTGCGCCTTTCTGGATATAGACGGAGTACTGGAAGCACGTCAACAACTGCATCCGCAGCCACAACTCTGCCTCTGAGCATAAGTCGTGATGCCTCTGCAGCTCGCATAGGCTCTAAGCCTTGCCTAGCCTGGGCCTTCTTTGACATCGCCAAGGATCTCCCAACTCATGTCATCTGCAAGATTTGTCACCAATCTCTGAGTAGGGGCCAAAAGCTCAGTAGCCTGAGTACTTCATGTATGAACCACCACATGGACATGAAGCACAAGTCGCAGTGGGAAGCTCAACGTGCTAGAATACTGGCTACCGGGGCGGGCCTACCACCATCTGCCCCATCAAGTGCATCCGTGTGCTCTTCATCGTCTGTGACTGTGGGGACAGCTGTCACTCATGCTTTTGGATGTAGACCTTCCACCTCTTTACCTGCAACAGGCAGTGTGATTGGCAGGTCGTCACTTGGTTTTCAAGTGGACAATGCTGCTGGTGTTGAGCTCTCTCAGACATCGAGAGCACCACCTTTGGATGAAGGCAACAGTACATATTCACCTGCACCTTCCTCCCAGACCTGCAGTTTGCCAGTGACACCCTACTCAACCCCATCTCAACACAGCAGCCAGCCCTCCATCCCTCAGATGTGGACAAGTAAAAGGCCATTTCCTCCAAGTCATGAGAAAGCTAAGCGCTTGAATTTCACCATCTGCAAGCTCTTGGCTTCAGAAATGCTGCCTTTCCGCCTGGTGGATACAGAGGATTTTTGAGAACTTATGTCCGTCGCTGTGCCCCAGCACCAGATGCCCTATCGCCACTACTTCTCCAAGAAAGGTGTGCCTGCGCTACACCAGCATGTCGCAGACAACATCACCGCTTCCTTGAGAAACTCTGTGTGTGACAGGGTGCATTTCACCACAGACACTTAGACCAGTAAGCATGGACAGGGGCGTTACATGTCGCTGACTGGGCACTGGGTGACTATGGTGAGAGCTGGAGAAGGGTCTGCCGTTCCCACGAGTTGTGCGTCAATCCTCTGTAGGTAGGAGTTCCACCACTGCTTCTGCTTCCTCAACCTCGTCTCGGTCCTCCGCCCAAAGCCTGTCTGGTAATGCCACCCGCATTGTAACTGCAGACAAGGAATCCTGCACACCTCCCAACTATGCTAGCAGCAGGGCTCAACGCCATCAGGCGGTCTTTACCCTCAAATGCCTTGGAAACGTAAGTCACACAGCTGAGGAGTTGTGGTCAGCTCTGGCGACCGAGTTTCAGTAATGGTTGTCTCCACTCAACCTGCAGCCAGGGAAGGCCGTGTGTGACAATGCTGTAAACCTGATTGCGGCCCTTCGCCGGGGCAATATCACACACGTGCCTTGTATGGCTCACGTGTTGAATCTGGTTGTCCAGCAATTTTTGACACACTATCCTGGCCTAGATGGGCTTCTGCAGAGGGCACGATCGCTGTGTGCTCACTTCAGGCGTTTGCATCCCGCAGCTCAACGACTTGCTTCGCTCCAGAAGTCTATCGGCTTGCCCATTCTCCGGCTGAAATGCGATGTGCCGACACGCTGGAATTCTACTCTGCACATGTTGCAGCGACTGTGGCAGCACCGCCGAGCCCTGGTGCAATACGTTATGACGTATAGCCTGGGCCAATGAGATCCAGAGGTGGGGAAGATCACGCTTCAGGAGTGGTCTCAGATCAAGGACCTATACACAGTTTTGAGATGGCGACGAAGATGTTTAGTGCTGACGATGCCATTATCAGCATGACTATTCCGGTCATCTACATGCTGGAGCAGACACTAAACAATATTCGGAGTCAGTTCGTGGGACAAGAGGAGGTGGAGGAAGTACAGGAGAAGTCCTATGCGGAAGGGATGACAACATCTCCAAGGTCCTCACGGTTGGCAGCAACAAGATAGCAGGCATGGGAGGGTGGTGGAGAGGGATTAACGAGGGCGCATGGTGGCAGCCAAACTGCTGAGGAAGGTGCAGGAGCCCAGGAAGAAATGGAGGAGGAACTGCCGATGGGCATGGAAGAATCAGCAGATGAGGGATCAATCATCCGGACGAAGTACCTCAGATCCGCGCTGCTACAAGATAGATATAAATGACACCAGAGACACCGGGATGCCTGGTTGAAAGTGATGAATAGCTTTATTTTCCGACGCGTTTCGGAGCTGCTTGCCGGGCTCCTTCCTCAGGGAACATCAAGAGTATACTGAGTACAGTCTTATTTAAACAGAAAAAGGCGCCAAAACAGATGATGTGGACACGTTTGCTGTGACGTCAGCAAACAGGGTGGATCTATACATTACGTCTCCTTGTTTACCTCTCTGGTTACAAACATAATATTAAACAGAGATATAGTACCTCAAGGTGAAGAATATATATATACACACTTATTTATTATAGATGGCCAAAAAATAAAATTATTATTCTCCAAAGGAAACAAAAAACTAAAAAACTGGTTTAGTGCCTTTATCGGAATAGAACTCATAGAAATAAAAAGTGGGAAAGATCCCATCCTGAATTTAATGGTGTTCTCTCTATTGTGCTAAATGTCCACAAATATACCTCAGTGCAATGATAGGTGATGTTTCTATATATGGATAGATAAATATATTAACAAAGGAAGCAGTGAATAAAGGATAAATGAAAAAATCATAACAGTGAACAGAAATATTTATATATACTTTGATGGACTCATGAAAAGAGAAAGAAAAAGTGTATCTCACCCTATATGTGGAAGTACGGTCCCTGCCGCAGCTGCATTTCTTAGCGATCAAGCTGGCTGTGTGTGACACAACCTTATCAGGTGAGCGATTCTGATTTAGACCTTTTTTTAACTTATTGTAAAAAGATAAGACCCTATTGCGCATTCTCAACCTTTATAGCAGATGAGGGAGACCTTGATGACATTTCTGTTGTGCGAGGTTGGGGGAGAGGGCAGAGGAAGGAAGCATGATTCTGACCTCCCCACAACCAACACAACAAGGACTTGGTCCTCCTGGATGCGCAAGACACATGAACGCCTTCTTGCTGCACTACCTGCAACATGACCCTCGGATTGTCCGAATTAGAAGCAATGCCAACTACGGGGTTGCCACACTACTTGATCCCCGGTACAAGACCAAATTTGCTGACATAATTCCAGCCATACAAAGGGACACACGCATGCAGGAGTATCAGCAGAAGCTGATACATAATCTGAGATCGGCTTTTCCACAAATCACCAGTGGTAGACAGAGTGAATCTCACATTTCTCACTTGTCAACCATGGGACTGTCGAGTCATCATCACTCACACCATACCAGTAACACCATAGGTGTTAACACCAATTTCTTTGCCTCGTTCCACAATTTTTTCAGACCATCGTTTGCAAGGCCTGAAGACACGAGAAGTCTGACACATAGTCAACGCCTGGAGCGGATGGTACACGAGTATCTCCAACTTAACATCAATGCCATGACTGGGGAACTGGAGGCTTGCTCATTTTGGGCTTCCAAATTGGAAAAATGGCCTGAGCTCGCCACTCATGCCATGGAGATCTTGTCATGCCCCACAGCCAGCGTTCTCTCGGAACATGTCTTCAGCGCTGCTGGTGGTGTGCTAACAGAAAAGCGCACGCGTCTGTCCACCCAGAATGTGGACAGACTAACGATCATAAAGATGAACAAGGCTTGGATCCGCAAGGACTTTTCTACCACTGTGTCATCCTGTTTCAACAGAAAACAGGGTGCACCGCAATGATCTGAATTATATCAAGGGAAGGAGGGGTCGCTCACCGTGCCAAGGGGGACAGATATGCATGGCGGAGAGAAGACAGGCACATTGAGGGAGCAACACACACGAGTAGTAGAATAGTGAGAATAATAACTTTATTAGTGCAATAGACCAAACAAGATTAAAAACAATTAAAACCATGGGGTGCCACTGCAGAACACAACGCTGAACATATGTACAGAATACATTGCTGACAAAACATGAGCAGGATATGACACAATATCGGTGATCACAACAGGTTTGACAAAATACAGAACTGAGTTGTAGGGAGAGACCCGAGGGTGGGGGATGACAGCAGGTACGAGAAGTACTAGTGCTCCTTCACCACAATATTTCACATAAATACGATTGTTAGCGCAATATAGGGTGGAACGTGTTATGGGTAACCACATCTATGTCAAGGGACCTATTATGAAGCACAAATCATAGGGCCACAGAATGATTGGTAGTGCTGGGTGTGTTAAATATGATTCAATACTGGCCTCAGCAACTGAAATAAACAATGTTTATAAGTGAGACAGATACGAATATCTCATGCAAGTGAAGTCTGCAGAGGCACAGACAATTATAGAGAAAATTTCACATGTTATAAGTTGCCCCAAGATTCCGCAAATCATCCACTGAGTAATGCTAGGAGTCTTTAGTAGTCCCAAACACAGTGGTCCCTAGGGGTGGTCACATATGGATGATAACAAAGGTCTTAACCATGAGCTAACTAACCGTATAGTTGATACAAAGACCACCCATATATATTGGGTACTCCCTATTGTTTACATATAGTCAAACAGTGTAGGTCACCGTGTCCACTGACAGTGGAAGATAAAGTGCATACTACCAGTCCATAAATTGTCCAAAGTGTCAGTCCGAGGTATGTAACGAGGTGACTGCAGGGCACCCAGGCCCCACGCGTATCACTGCCAGGGCGCAGCTTCCTCAGGGGAAGTATCTCTCCCTACAACTCAATCCTGTATTTTGTCTAACCTGTTGTGATCACCGATATTGTGTCATATCCTGGTCATGTTTTGTCAGCATTGTATTCTGTACATATGTTCAGCGTTGTGTTCTGCATTGGCACCCCATGGTTTTAATTGTTTTTAATCTTGTTTGGTCTATTCCACTAATAAAGTTATTATTCTCACTATTCTACTACTCGTGTGTGTTGCTCCCTCAATGTGCCTTGTCTTCTCTCCGCCATGCACTGTGTCATCCTGGGGAGAATGAAGCCTTGTGGTTTTTGGCCTTAAAGTAACCATTTAAATTTTGTAACCGAGGGGCAATTGATGCCACTTAAGTGGTGTCTGTGCCCAAATTTTTTAAAAAAATGGTGACTCTTCTTGTAGTCCCCTAAATGTAACACAATACTCATAGTCTGCATGAGGCCTTACAGATAGTGAGGAAAAACATCACCAAATACTCCTCGTCTGAACATGGCCTTACAGATAGTGAAGTAAAACTCACCAAGTTCTCCTCGTCTGAACGTAGCCTTACAGATAGTGAAGTAAACCTCACCAATTACTCCTTGTCTGAACATGGCCTTACAGATACTGAAGTAAAACTCACCAAGTTCTCCTCGTCTGAGCATGGCCTTACAGATACTGAAGTAAAACTCACCAGGTTTACTCCCCACACAACGCTACACTAGAAAGTGGGAGGAGTTTAGGTGGCACCTGCACTAGTGGGAGGAGCTAAGTTGTTTACCACAGAGCAGGAGTGACAGTTAGTTTAGTTTGAGTCTGGAGCAGGAGCAGAGCCAAGTAGAAGTGGAGGTCCTGAGAGGTCTGAGGAGAGGAGACAGAGGAACAGAGGAACATACCCGGGATAAAGAGTTACCCCAAAAACTTGACCCCGGGGAGGCGCTTAAGACGGATACTGGATCCGAGGCTGTGCCTGAGACAGACAGGACAGTAAACACCGGCATAGTGAAGGTCCACCATCTTCACAGCACCATAGCAAAGCAACACGGAGGGGTCAGTGACACAGAGGACTCAAGTTGCCCAGCATATTTGTACCCGTGAGCAGAGACAAGGCCAGCAGTACAGCTACGAGCAGCAGCAGGGCCACACACAGCGCTTAAGTAGGAAGCCAAGGACCCGGTCAGGGTGGGAGCAACCTGATACAGACTCCGTGGACAATATTGTGATATACCATCTGCAAGTAAAGACTTGGAAAACAACAGAAACCGTGAGTGTGTGTGATCCTTATACTGAAGCCCCACTTGCCCTCATATACTGCGATTACCTCTACTCTCATCATCTGTACTGCTACCCCTACTCTCCTGCAGCATCAATAACTATCCTCACAGACTTTAACTACTACTACCACTGCCCCGGGGAACCCAGTTCTGCCCACAGGAACTATTCTATCCAAGCTGCTATCCCATCATCCCCGGAGGTTCTGCAGCAGCGGCGGCCCCATTACTGGCCGCATATAGTGGGTGGCGTCACGAGTGACAAATCCCCTGTAAATAACCCCCCATTTTATTGTGCGGGCCCGGGACACGGTCCGGACCAGGACCGCAGTGACATCCCCCAGCAGTACACCGGTCCGGCACCGAGTACCCCGTCTCAGTGGGCTCCACACATGACATGCCTATATCTGTGTCTCCTCATTTTACTCGTCCATCTCTTTTCTTTTCACATTTTTATATGTACTTGTCACTTTTCCATGTGTTTGTTGTGTGTTTTGAGTAGTTTTCCACCTTTTGGACACCTTAGAAGGTGTTTTCTATATGTTTGTATGTGTTTGTGTTTGCCTGCCATTGTTTTCAATGTGGTTCGACGTTGTTCGACGAACATTCGACGAACATTTGACGAACACACATCAAATTCGATGAATCGAATCGAATTCGAATACCGGGGTGGTGGCTCATCTCTAGTTACAGCTATCTTTTCACATTAAATAGCAATCCTACACATACTAAATCCCTACATATATTCATAGATCCCTACATCTAACCACTAGACCAGACCGGAGACGCAGCCTATCCTGCAGATCCTCGTCCTACAAGCATATATCCTGCTGGACATTCCCCTCAGAACATCATAAGAATGGTAACACATGAATCATACATATATATGTGTATAATAACCACTGATGATTACTCTGCAACATTTCACCTGAATATATTTCTCGAAAGGGTATATATATATCACCCAAAGCTGGCTTCACCACATGAACATAAAACCACATTGTTCTAGCTGTTTATTCCAAAGCAACCATAATGGCCACTTTACACGCGCTACATTTCTAGCTTATCCACAGGTAACTTACTGGCTGCAGTGAAATCATGGAGACATTATTCCATTTGTACACAGCAACAAGATAGAACCATGTCTCCATGATTTCACTGCAGCCAGTAAGTTACCTGTGGATAAGCTAGAAATGTAGCCGCGTGTAAAGTGGCCATTAGGGGTAGGTGGATAACTAATTCCAGCAGACCAGCAATCTTACATCACTCTATCTGTATACTCCACTGTACAAATATTTCTGTCCTCTTTTCTTCTGAGCCTTCTGTGACTATCAACTGAGAGGGATAATTGA
Organism: Allobates femoralis; assembly: GCA_033576535.1. Classification (NCBI taxonomy): domain Eukaryota; kingdom Metazoa; phylum Chordata; class Amphibia; order Anura; family Aromobatidae; genus Allobates; species Allobates femoralis. Next base: position 457,628,720 of record JARQOC010000004.1, read on the forward strand.
TAATTTGGTATCTTAATTCATTATTACCTAATAATATGTTGATATGCTTTCCCATATGGTACCTTTACACGCCGCCACAGAGGGCAGCAACAGGCAGACACCGCATGTGCACACGCGCGTTTTCAACGGTTCCTAACGGTGCTTGATGCCGCATATACACGCCGCCACAAGGTGCTCCACAGAAGGTACTTTCGTTCCCCGGAAGAGCTGACGGGTGCCGTAGGTTACCTTCTGTGGAATACCTTCCCTGATTTACACGCCGCTGCCACAAGGGAATATGGGCGGACCTGGGGCAGCAAGGACAACACATAGGCATGCCAGAGTTGTGTATTACGCGACGCTCGTACGATGATTGGACAATGCAATAGTATCATGATTGGCCAGCCAGCGCAGGAAGGCTGGCTAATACATGACGCTATTGCAAATGTGGAGTGTGAGTGGTCAGCTCGCTGTATATGGCGCCCTGTGCAGGGATAGCCAATGGTTACACAGTCGCCGTGACCAATGATAGCTGATGGGGCGTGGTATACATGACGCTGTGGCACGCCCCAGGGAATTCACTAGGGCACTCAAATACCTTGCCTTTGCCCCGATTACTCGCCGCCACCATAGGGATTATACCTGCTTGTTTTTGAGGACGGCTGAAACACAGGTATCCAAAGGCACAGGAAGGAACTTCCTGAATTACACGCCGCCACTTCGCGGTCTTTTGAAGGCAAAAGGAACAATTGTGTCCGATACCTGGCAGTTTCTACCTTTCGGTGGCGGCGTGTAAAGGTACCATTACAGATGCATATATGTATATACTGTGTACATATTTGTAAACACCTGATGATATCAGACTATTGTATATCTTATTGTACTTTTTTCATTTTTTCCATAGCGACAATGTGAACAAGGTCAATGTTTTGGCCGAAACGTCTAACTTGCCTGTCGCTTCACTCAGAACTGTATAATAAACTTTCACCTTAAGCATACCGGACATTGTACGTGTGCAGTGATTACAAACCATATTGTCTACGGAACCTTTGACTCCCTTCCCTGGCACCGTAAAACATTCAACACTGTTGAGTGCTAGCCTTCGTTTCTTATAGGTCCGGATTCCCAGGCACACATCTGAGGAGAGTGGGCTTCATGAGGAGCCCTTCGACCTGGAGAAACTTGATGCCGCTCTGGCATCTATGCCCAATGACAAGGCCCCAGGGGTAGATGGAATTCAAGGGGAGGTATTTAAGAAATATAAAGGAAAGCTTCTCCCTGATCTGTTGGAGATATATAATGCAGGCCTGTCAGTGCCATAGATCTACTGTAAATGCATACAGGACCTCAGACAGTGCACATACTATACGTACATTACGTATAGTATGCGCACTGCTGACTGAGGAGCAGGCGGCTTCATTCATAAACATGTACAGAGCCGACAGGAGTCGGCTTACTGTACATGAGTAATTAACGTATTACATGCCCACCAGAGTAGGGAGCATGCCCACCCCCCCTAGAGACATGATGGGCACACTTATTAAAAATACTAAAGCTTTTTTTTTAAAGATGTTACAGATTGCTCATCCCTGCGGCAGCAGGGATGAGCAAACTGTACGGTAACTGGATTGCTCCGGATTACACATCCGGAGCAATCCGGTTACCACATTGCGTTTCTCTCCACACATTTTTTCTAAAAAATGTGTGGGAACACAATTGCGTTTACCACATCCGGATCTAGATTCAGTGAATGCAATTCTATTTTCAAGTGTGACCCTAGCCTTATAGTTTTTCTCTGCAAGTTCCTCTCCTTGTTTTGGCACACAAACCTGATCGAATCTGATCAGAGAAAAAACTGCAGTGTGAAACCAGCCTTATATGTTTGTATGGGGTGGGAGCAAAGGGAGGGGGGAAAAGAATAAATAAATGGGGAATAGGGAGGTTATACTTGCAATGGTATGTACGGGATGCAATGCACATTTCAGTTGATTGTATTGTTATTTCTTTGTCTGTCTGACTTCTAAATTCTCAAATAAAAATCACTTGATTCAAAAAAGGTAATGTAGGCTATCCTTTCCAATTATTTATATATATATGTATATATATATATATATATATATATATATATATATATATATATATATATATAGTTATTCATTTATATAGCTCTATTAATTCCGTAGCACTTTACATACATCAGTAATGCTGTCTCTCTTGAAGCTCACAATCTAAAATCTAAACATCCTATCAGTATGTCTTTGCAATGTGGGAGGAAACCGGAGTGCCCGGACGAAACCCACGCAAACACGGGGAGAACATACAAACTCCTTGCAGATACTATACTTGGTGGACATTAGGAGGTGAGTACTAAATTTTTGGATTTTTTTTGCACATTTTATCTTTATAAATAAAGGTTCTTGGTACACATATTGGCCAATACCTGTTTGCCCATCAACCAGCATCAAGGTGACCTTAGATCTGATGGTTCCCTATCCTACCTTATCACTCTTTCCTTGACTTCAGCTAAGCCTCTATTTTTAGTATCTATCTATCTATCTATCTAACAGAAAAAACTGCACAGCACTCACAGACACAATGTGAACTGGTGCCAAATTCTCTGCAGCACTCAGCTACTACCAATGATGTACATATGCTAACAAGCTGTATATATTTGAGAAAAAATAAAAAAAACTTACGTTTTTTCCAAAAAACTCAATAATTCTTATTTTTTTTATTTCTGGCGTTCTTAGCACATACATTGGCCAATGTCTGTCTGCTCATCAACTGTGACCCCAGGTCTGATGAGTCCCAGCGATGACATCCCTGTCCTCCTTTTCCTCCCTATCCCACTTCTAAGTGGGCGGACACCATCTCAACCCTAGACCACCTGTAGGTGATGAGGGTGCAAATTGCAGACATGGAGCCAGCCACTCCATATGATATAAAACAGAAAAAACTGCACAGCACTCACATGACCGGAGTTCCCGCGATAACTGACGTCACCACAGGTCCAATCAGCAAGAGGACCTTGCTGGAAAGGTTAAAATAGATATTTTTATATTTTGGACACTTTCTTTAGGTAGAAGAAACTGTCCAAAATATGAAAATGTCTATTTTAAGCTTTCCGGCAAGATCCTCTTGCTAATAGGACTAGGGATGAGTGAGTCTACTCGCTACTATTCCCTGAGTTCAAACCGGATTCTCCCGGATTGCCCCGGTCCGGTGCAATCCAGCACCATAGAGTCCCATGTTATGGGACGCCGGATTGCAACGGACCGGAACAATCCGAGAGAATCCGGTTAGATCAGGTTTTCTCTGTCTGACGCTTTCCCATCGGGATTTTCAAATGAACAGCTGACTCAGGTCAGCTGTTCAATTGAAGAAGCGCAGTGCTGTGTGGTTCATGTGAGTTCATGCTTGCCTGCATGAACTCATGCTTGCCTGCCTCCCTGCGCTGCGGATTCCAGCCCCCAGCTGCCTAGCTGTACCTGGCTGGACATAGAAATCGTGCGGAGCCCCACGTATTTTTTTTTTATTATTTCATGAAATTCATGATATAATAAAAAATAAGTGCTTCCCGATATTTCTCCAGGCAGGTACAAATAGTCAGCTGGGAGTAGGAGGCAACCCGTTGCCGCCTGCTGTAACCGGCTGGCATACAAAAAGACGGTGAAGCCCACGTCAACATTTTTCTGAAAAATCTATTAAGCAATCCTATAAAAAGGACTGCATCTATATTTACCCATTGACCATGGTCGAGGGGTTAATAAAGATGCAGTCCCTTTCATTTATATTGTTTTCTGGATTTTTCAGAAAAAAATTTGACGTGGGCTTCGCTGTATTTTTTGTATCCAGCTGGATACAGCAGGCAGCGATGTGCTGCCACCAACCCCCAAGTGCCTATTTGTATCTGGCCGGACACAACAATATAGGGGAGCCCCTTTTTTTATTATTTCATGAATTTCATGAAATAATTAAAAAAAAATGCATGGGGAGCTGCGCTATTTCTATGTCCAGCCAGGTACAGCTAGGCAGCTGGGGGCTGGAATCCACAGCACAGGGAGGCCCAAGCCTTCTGGGCACCCCCCGCTGCGAATGGCAGCCCGCAGCACCCCAGAAGATGGCGCGTTCATTGAAGCGCCATGTTCTTGCGCTGAACCCAGCTCATCCAGGGCCCTGGTGCGTTGGCTCACTGGGTATTAAAGGGGTTGGGGCTAGCTTTGTATTATCAGCCGGCCCTAAGCTCGAAATTCATGGCGGTCATGCCAATAGTAGACATGACCCCATGAATTTCTAGTAAATTCTGTCAAAAAAAATACAACACGGAGAAAATTTTTTTTATTAGAATAAAAACAAAAAAGACATTTAGTGACTCTATCTTTATTTAATAAATCCTCTTCCGTCCGCCGTAGTCCATAAACGCAATCTCAGCACTGCTACATCGCTCTGCATAGACACACATGTCTATGCAGAGGTAGAGCAGGCTAAGGAATGACTACAACAGTCAGGGTTCACCTCAGGTCATAGCTCAGGTTATGACCGCGGGTGAACCCTGCTGTCACAGCCATACTGCTGCTGCCACCGGCCGCCGGAGATTGCCGAGCACCGGCAGAGCAGTGAATAAACCAGAAGTTAGTGACTTCCAGTTTATTCACTGCTCTGCCGGCGCTCAGCAATCTCCGGCGGCCGGCGGCAGTCTTCGGGATGTGACAGCAGGGTTCACTCGCGGTCATAGCCCAAGCTATGACCTGAGGTGAACCCTGACTGTTGTAGTCATTTCTTAGCCTGCTCTCCCTCTGCATAGACATGTGTGTCTATACAGAATGATGTAGCAGTGCTGAGATTGCGTTTATGGTTTATAGACATGCCCCCCATAAATTTCTATTAAATTGTTGAAATAAAAACACAACACCAAGAAAAATTATTTTTATTTGAAAAAAAAACAAAAACACACTTAGGGACTCCATCTTTATTTTAAAAAATCCTCTTCTTTCCGTCGTAGCCCGATCTAGGGTTCTTATTTAGCTCAGCTACATCTCTAGTAGAGAACCTCCACCAGAGATGTAACAGAGCTGTGCACCTGGGCATGGGAAAGTTCATGTGAGTTCATGCAGGCAAGCATGAACTCACATGAACCTCACAGCTCTGCGCTACTCCAATTGAACAGCTGACCTGAGTCAGCTGTTCATTTGAAAATCCCGGCAGGAAAGCGTCAGACAGAGAAAACCTGATCAAACCGGATCCTCCTGAATTGTACCAGTCCGGTGCAATCCGGCGCCCCATAACATGGGACTCTATGGTGCTGGATTGCACTGGACCGGAGCATTCCGGGAGAATCTGATTTGAACTCGGGGAATAATAGCGAGTAGACTCACTCATCCCCAGTCCTATCAGCAACAGGACCTTGCCGGAAAGTTTAAAATAGACATTTTTATATTTTGGACACTTTCTTTTACTTAATGAAAGTGTCTAAAATATAAAAATTTCTATTTTAACCATTCCGGCAAGGTCCTCTTGCTGATAGGACCTGTGGTGACGTCAGGTATCGCGGGAACTCTGGTCATGTGATCGGAGTTCCCACAATAACTGACATCACCACAGGTCCTATCAGCAACAGAACCTTCTGTGGGCCGACGGACAGGTGATCATATGTGATGATTATGTGATGATTAAGCAGTATTTGATGTGATGATTAAGCCATATTTGTAAGGAATATTGCCATATTCCCCAGATTCCATAATAGTTATGTGTTCAGATAAGACACATCTCACTCATAAAGAGATAAGCCCCCACCCTTGGCTGATGCCAACAGGCCACACAAAAGGGCTCTTCCTCACCTGTGATATGCTATTCAGCTATGGAAATGTCATTTAGCCAGGTGTATGGAGCTTCATAGGAAATGGAGATTAGATGACACTTTGTACCCAGCCATTATCCAAAGGATGACTCCCTGCTGGGATTTGCAGAAGTGGCAAATCTAATTTCCCTGTATCACAAGTGGAGGGGATAATTCTTTCAGCCAGCTAGACTGAGAGAAGACGAGTTATAACTTTTAATATTTCATAAGCCGTCCATCCTGTGATAATGTTGAATGTAAATATGAACTCTACACATCTAGACGGTCATAGGGCTTATATTTATATGAATGTAGGATGACTGTAAGCCATCCAAACGTAATATTGGCTAGTAGGCTGCTCTCAGAGTGGTCATGTTTCATATCCAGGCAAAGATAAAGTCATAACTGAAAATATGAAAGCATTGTCTTCCGTGGGGGATGCTCACAGACAAGGTTAAGGCAGATAATAAAGTTTGGGTATCTATATCTCCACTCAGAGGGGTGGGAGTTGTGAGACAGCCCAGAGGTGCGAGATTGGTGGAGACAGGGGTCAGCCCATAATGTATAAAAATCAGCTGCCCCATCTCCATATTGTATTTCTTCTGAAGAGGCATTATTATTCCACCAAAGCCAGAGAATACCCAGGAACAGATTGGCATCACGCCGCCCTTGTGGTGCCATCGGCATTAAGGTAACTGATCACATGTGTGTGTAATTCTGTGTATTCCATTTTTCCTTGTGTTTGCATAACTGACTGTAATATTTGTAACATCTTAATAATAACTGTAAATATATCTAGTGTACCATTAGGGTGATTAAATATATAAATTTAATCTTGAGTTGCTCTTTTTCTCTTGATCAAGCATTCCCACGTTCGTGTACTCATTTAACGCTTCCTGGGTTAGTTCCTGACCCAATATAAGCCCGACCACGGACCGGACTTGTATGAAAACGAGGAGCTGGTGGCAGCATTTGTGCTTGGGGTTTATCCAGGGCCTCTGTCAGTGACGGGGTGGAGGAGATTAAATGTGCTTCTGGCTGCAGACTAGAAGGCATATACCAGAGGCGCCTTAATAAACCAGCACAGGCAGGGCAGCTGCGGCCCTTCTTTATTATCCAGGCAGTTCTCTGACTGACCTGGGTTTAACAGGAGGCGCTGTGGAGCTGCCAGGTTTGGTGGCCGATTCACCACAGCATTCATTTTTTTTAACACTTTATTTTAATAGCTGTTTATTTTGGCTGAAAATGCGGCAGATGCGGTTTTCTGACCGCATCTGCCGCATTTTCGAACCAAAATCGAACAGCTTCTAGAACTGCCGAATTTGAACCAAATTGTTCGAATTCGGCGAATGACTCAAACACAGCCAAAAATAACTCGAATTTGAGATTGGCGAACAATTCGAGTCGACCATCGCTCATCTCTATTCCTGAGAGAAGCAGTCATATCCTCCATCTGCATCAGGTTGTTTATTTTGTTCACCCACATACTAATGCTTGGTGGGGAAGGGGTATCTCCAACACTGCGGGATACAAGCTCTTGCAGCCATCACCAGGAAACGTAAGAGGGAAACTTTGTAAATTGAGGCTGGGCCGGAGGAGAGCTGAAGCAGGAACAGCTCCGGACCTAAAATTTGCTCGTTCATTGTGAAATGTCTTATTATTCTCTTCACCTCTGCCCAAAAACGGTTCAATTTCTCACACTCCCAAAAAACATGTAAGAAAGTCCCCTCTTCCTTCCCACATCTCCAGCAAGTTGGCTCGACAGAAGGGAACACAAAATGCATTCTCTCAGGAACCCTATACCTCCTGGACAAAATTTTATAATTCGTCTCTTGGAGGTTTGAACTGATCGTAGTCTTATGCGCCAAGGTCAGCACACCCTCCTTCTGTTTAGGGGTAAGTTGAATGTTTAACTTCCTTTCTCATTTCAGGAGGTATTTTGGTGGGGGTAAATCTACCGAGCAGGTCAGTATAGATTTTACTACCGATAAAGAGTGGGAAAGGGGTTCTTGCTCCAAGATTAGGCTCTCAAATTTAGTAGGGGGGCCCATAAATAATGATGCCTCCAGCAGAGATTTCATGTAATGCCTCAGTTGTAATGTCTTCCAGGGTCCTAGTTGTGTTTCCGCTGCCCCTAAACGAATGTCCTCCACTCTTACCCAAGCAGATTCTCTGATAAACTGTCTTGCTCTGAAATGCCCTGCTGCAATCCAAGTCCAAAAAATCGGGTCCGTCAGTCTCGGGCTAAAATCAGGTGATCCAAGGATAGGGGTCAAGGGTGTCAGGTGAGGAATTAAGCGAGAGCGTATTTCTGGAGAACAACAATGTAAAGTGGGTCCAATGGTAGGATGGGATTTTAGACCGGGGTCGGAGACGTTGGGTAACCATGGCAAAGCCGTCAGTGAAGCTTTGCTATATATGTACCCATTGTTTAATTGAACTATGCCTGTACCAGTCCACTACCCTTGTCAGCTGCGTGGAAACATAATAAGCTTTCAGGTCTGGAAGACCCAAGCCCCATTCGCCTTTTATCTACACAACATGGATCTAGCCAGTCTGACCGGTTTCTCGGCCCAAATGAATCTGGTTTGAAGAGAGGAGATTTCCCTAAAGAAGGATTCCTGGATCTTAATTGGGATTGTCTGTAGCAGGTAAAGGACCCATGGCAGAGCATTCATCCTCAAGATTTCACATCTCCCAAACCAGGTGAAGTGACCCTTCATCCATCTATGACAGTCCTCCCACAGGAGAGCGAGAGGTTTTGTCCCCCATGTCCTGGACAATGGAAACTAAGTAGTATCTGCCCACTAGAAATTGCTGCAGCCTTTAGGGACTACTATGCTAAACTCTAGTTCCTTAGGAGTGCAACTACACCAGATAGCTTGAGTACCAATAGACAACAGATAAGAGCGTACATTGAAAGCTTGGGCGAGCCCAAAATTTCAGGAAGAGATCTACTCAAATTGGAAAGTCCCATCTCAGCATAGGAGCTATTGGAGGCAATCCGTCAATCGCCTAATGGCAAGGCTCCCAGTCCGGACGGCCGCCAGCTGGAGTACTACAAAAAGCTGATTCCCTAGTTATCCTCCCCATTCTTATCTGCCTTTAACAACATCGCAGATGCCCCAGAGGCTGTGTTACCTAGGGACGCCCATATGGTACCTTTACACGCCGCGACGGCAGGCTGGATACATCCCGCTACTTCACGTGCACGAGCACGCTCAAACGGTTACAAACGGTCAACGCACCCTCTTTACACGCCGCCACAAGGTGCGCTACGCCACGCTACATCTATAGCTAGCTACATCGCCGGGTGTCTCAAGTAGCCAGCTGTAGCTCATTTACACACCGCTATAACCAGCTACTATGGGCGGACCTGGTGCAGCAGGGACAGCACATAGGCGTGCCACAATTGTGGATTACGAGCCGTCCGTACGCTGATAGGACGAAGCAATAACATCCTGATTGGGCAGGCATCGCAGGAGGCTGAGCAATACAGCACGCTCGAGCGATTGTGTAGTGTGACTCGTCAGCTCCTTAAATATGCCTCCCTATGCAGCGACTACCAATCGTCATGCAGCAGCTTCCACCAATGATCGCACATGGGGAGCGGTAACATGGAGCCAGGGTCACGCCTTTGCTACATTGCAGCTACATCGCAGGGTGTCCAGAGTTCCCTTCCGTTGCCTCTTTACACGCCGATACAGCTCGCTACCATCGGCTTTGTAGCCATCAGTTTTCGAGCAGACCTAGGAAACAGATGTATCTGTTGCCGGCTGCAGCGTCACGTCTTCAGACGCCGCTACGACGGGCTACATTGGCGCTACAAGCTACATTTGTAGCCTGTAGCGGGATGTATCCAGCCTGCCGTCGCGGCGTGTAAAGGTACCATTAGAGCTAACATAGTTGTTATTGCTATATAAGGCAAATTCTGTGCCCCTTTTTACAGAAAAGGGGCACAGAATTTGCCTTATATAGCAATAACAACTATGTTAGCTCTAAGGGCGTCCCTAGGTAACACAGCCTCTGGGGCATCTGCGATGTTGTTAAAGGCAGATAAGAATGGGGAGGATAACTAGGGAATCAGCTTTTTGTAGTACTCCAGCTGGCGGCCGTCCGGACTGGGAGCCTTGCCATTAGGCGATTGACGGATTGCCTCCAATAGCTCCTATGCTGAGATGGGACTTTCCAATTTGAGTAGATCTCTTCCTGAAATTTTGGGCTCGCCCAAGCTTTCAATGTACGCTCTTATCTGTTGTCTATTGGTACTCAAGCTATCTGGTGTAGTTGCACTCCTAAGGAACTAGAGTTTAGCATAGTAGTCCCTAAAGGCTGCAGCAATTTCTAGTGGGGCAGATACTACTTAGTTTCCATTGTCCAGGACATGGGGGACAAAACCTCTCGCTCTCTGAGTACGCAGGGCCCTCGCCAGAGTCTTACTGGTTTTATTTCCGAATTCGTAAAAGTGTCTCCGATACCTGGCCAGGGATGCTTTGACTTTGGACATTATTAGTGTTCCCAAATCCTCTCTGCCTTTGAGGAGAAGTGCCAGAGTCTGGAGATCCTGATGGGCCTTGTGCTTCATCTCCAGTCTATGAATCTCTGCCATCAAGCCCTCCACCTCCTGCTCTCTCCCTCTTCAAACACGCTCCATGCTTAACATAGACTCCTCTAATCACACATTTGTGTTCCTCCCATACTACGCTGGGGGAGCAAGACAACCCCACATTGTGCAGTAAATAGTCTTTTAACGTGGACTCTACATCTTTCATTACCATGTAGTCTGCCAATAAAGAGGTGTTCAGGATCCATCATCTATTGGTCACCCTGTAGCCTGTAAGGCACTGGTTGCAGTGAAATCATGGACACATTGTTCCACTTGTACATGGCAACAAAATGGAACAATGTGTTCATGATTTCAATGCAATCAGTAAATTACAAGCAATATATCTCTGTGTGTAAAGGTACCCTGAGGGTACCTTTACACGCCGCTACTGGCGGGTGGATACAACCAGCTACTTCACGTGCACGAGCACGCACAAACGGTTGCAAACGGTAATCGCACCCCCTTTACACGCCGCAACAAGGTGCGCTACGCTACGTTACATCTATCTCTGGATACACCGCCGGGTGCCATAAGTTACCTTCTGTAGCTCACCTTACCTCATTTACACACCGCTACAACAAGCTAATATGGGCGGACCTGGTGTAGCAGGGACAACACATAGGCGTGCCACAATTGTGGATTACGAGATGTCCGTACGCTGATAGGACAAAGCAAGAACATCATGATTGGCCAGGCATCGCAAGAGACTGATTAATACATGACGCTCGAGCAATTGTGTAGTGTGACTGGTCAGCATCTTAAATATGCCGCCCTATGCAGCGTCTACCAATCGTAACGCAGGAGCTTCCACCAATGATCGCTGAAGGGGGGCGGTATCCCGGAGCCTGTGTCACGCCCCAGTTACATACCAGGTACATAGCCTGGTGTCGACACATCCCTTCTGTTGCTTCTTTACACACCGATACAGCTCGCTTCAATCACCTGGGTAGCCACCTGTTTCAGGGCAGTGCTCGGAAACAGATGCATCTACTGCCGGGTGCCTACTACCGTCTTCACACGCCGCTACTACGGGGTATATGGCCGATGCAAGCTACATTTGTAGCATGTAGCTGGTTGTATCCACCCGCTAGTAGCGGCGTGTAAAGGTACCCTAAGAGATACAGTAAGTCTCACCAGTGCGTGGTCTGAAAATGTTCTAGGGTCAATGGTCTTAGTGACTCAGGGTAATTTTTGTTCTATTTGCTGGTGGTGGTTTTTTGATAGTGTTTTATACTGACCGCAATAGTATTCTCTCCTGTCTTTCCTATACAGCTAGGTTGACTTCTTTTGCTAAACCTTTTAGTCTGTCTGTGTTTGTGTTTTCTTTCTCTGGTTTTCCAGTTAATATCTGTGGGGGCTTGCTATTCTTTTGGGGTTCTGCTCTGAGGCAAGATAGCTTTTCCTACATCCATCTTTAGGAACAGTTAGTTCTCTGGCTGTGCAGAGGTGTCTAGGTCTGGTTAGTTACATCCCACAGCTACTTCTAGTTGCTGTGTGTAGTCAGGGATTGCCGTCAGTACAGTTACCAACAACTTCTATGGAATCTGAATGTTACTCCTTAGTCATCGGTTCATAACAGGTGTGTCAGTGTCCATTAATTGAATGTCAAATAGACTTTTCTTAATCCGTTTAAGTGCAGCTAATGACATTCCCGCAGAACCCTTGGAAGTATCTCTGAGTGGGTCAAGTACAAAGTTAAAGTCTGCGCCTAATAGTAATCTACCCTCCACAAATGTCTCTATCTTCCCAAGGTAACCTAGGAGCGAGGGGCATTGTCCCATATTAGGAAAGTAAAGGGAGACAAAGGTAAATAGCTGAAAGTCCACTCTCCCTTTAAGCATTGCTAGTCTCCCCTCATGATCTGTATGGAATTCTATTGGCTCCCAGGCCAGTGAACCAGCAATCAGAAATCAGGTGCCTTTGGACCTAGGGTCATCTGACGGGGGGTGATATACCGTAGGGTATCTATTGTCTGATAATTTAAACGGTTTGGGAACCGTGTAGTGTGTCTCCTGTAAGAAGATCACTTGTAATTTTTTCTTCCACAAATGATTTAGGAGTATCGAGTCCTTACCAGGACTATGCAGGCCTTTTACATTGATGGTACCCATTCTGAGTTCAGACGGTTGGATCTCAGGATTGGCCTCCATCGCAACCGAGCAATTCAGAAAAACCTCGGGGGACAAAAGAGAAAGAAGGGGGAGGATGGAGGAGGGTCAGCTGGATGTAGAGTGGTAGAGAAGGAAAGGGAGGGATAAGCTGAAAAGAAGTGAAAAAGAATTGGAAGAGAGATGAAAAAAAGCAGAAGTTAGCAGTAAAGGTAGCTTATATCAAGCTGGTAGGTTCGGATACCAGCCAGAATCTACAGTAGGAAAATACGAGAGCAGGTAATTCCCCACTACACAGCGAGTTATCCCCACATACCCGAATGTAAGTTGTGGGAGGGATAACATTCGGACAAAATGTACCATTCAGCTGCCCCTATATCTTACTCAGTGGTAACCCCGCCCCCAAATATTAGGTTATAAAACATGTACTTTTGCACTCTATTCTATAAAGGAACCATTTTATGCAAAGCTATAAGTCCCACATCTGCAAAGGATAAGACCATCTCAGCCCGTCTCTGTAGAGAAAAAAGGGGAAATTACCCCTGGGCTAGTCAAGCACATGGTAAACCACTTAACCATTTAAACAGGAGTTAAAAAAATACAAAAGCCATGCATGTGTATAGGCAGGAGGAGGTCCTATTCAGAGTCAATCAGATTTTTTAACCGCCTCTGTAAAAGTGGAGGCCTCATAAAGGACACAAGACCCAAAGAAGCAGGACAATGGGCATCTACGGACATCTCCCAGGTGTATGCAAAGTCCCCTCTCCCCGTAGTGGAGGACTCTCCGTCCGATGCCCGGTGACGTCTCCTCTGGCTCGGTCTGGATGGTTGTCCTCTCGTCTTCCCCCCAAGGAAGGGGCCATAATCTCCAGATCGTAGAGCTAGCCAGTCTGGAACGTCAATAGGATCCGTGTCCAGTAAACAGAACCGTTCAGGAAGATCATGTTGCTTTTTGAGAAGAAAGATGGCAGAGTCTTTACGTATGATCACATGGTAGGGGTGCCCCAGCGGTAAGACGCCCTGGTCTCCTTAAGTTTGACCAGCAGGGGGTACAAAGCTCTTCTCATCGCCAGGGTATGACTAGAAATATCCAGGAATAGTTTGATCCTGGCACCTTCTAGCTCCACATGGCCATGCGACCAGGCCTTTTGGATAATAGAGTCCTTATCAGTGAGATAATGAAGGCGGCACAGGACATGCCTGGGGGAATCAAGTGAGCCTCCCCCTGGACGGAAGACTCTATTTACCCGGTCAAAGGGGCAAGGGGAGTCCTCATGGTGCTCCAACACCTTTTTAAATATTGCCCAGACTTTATCTTGCAGCGTAGCAGACGGCCAATCCTCAGGGAGTCCTTTAAGTCTTATATTATTTCTCCTGTCCCTGTTTTGCTGGTCATCCAGGAGCAGGTGAAGGTTATTCACATATGAATCAGTGTCCTCCAGGCGTTCCTCCAGAGCCTGGATTTCTCCATTCCAGTGATGTCTGAGCCGCCTCTGTGTCGAACACTCTATGCTCCACAGTATTCAGATCCTCTCTCAAAGCCTCTATATCCTGCTTATGAGACTATATATATATATATATATAATATGAGATATAACAAGATCCAGATCCGCTTTAGTCGGGAGCGCCATTATCAATTCCCTAATGGCTTGAAAGTCCTTGGACTCATTAGATGCAAGAAAAAAAGGGAGAGAAGGGGCGCATGTGTAGGATCACTATAGCTCAGTTAATATGGCGTTATTACAGGTGGCCACTCACCTGTTTAGGTTGTGCACGACCTGCACAACCCGGTGTAATAGCCTCTGATATATGGGGGACCCCCGGCAATATGCACGCTCCGCTCCTTCGACCTCGCTGGTCCCCAGCTGTCCGTACAGGACCTTTCCGGTCACGTGGCGCCGGTCCCGGATGTGCGTCACTGCTTTTTACCTAGGGAACGCCAGATCCTTCACCTCTGTGCCCTCGCTGTGCTGCTCCAGCCGCTGATCCCTCAGGGGGAATAGAAGCTTGTAAGAATATGATTTAGCGGTCTTGTAGAAGCGCTACTAAAGCTCAGGCACCAGGATGATAGGGTTTATGAACAGCAATCTTTATTTTCCCCTCACAGCTCCACAACATGTTTCAACTGCTCAAGGCAGTCTTCCCACTACCTGAGGAAGACTGCCTTGAGCAGTTGAAACATGTTGTGGAGCTGTGAGGGGAAAATAAAGATTGCTGTTCATAAACCCTATCATCCTGGTGCCTGAGCTTTAGTAGCGCTTCTACAAGACCGCTAAATCATATTCTTACAAGCTTGGACTCATTAGGGCTTGTGTGGCCTTGTGGCGAGTCAGGTACTCTCTCAGCTCCCCTGTCTTCTCCCCGAGAGATCTCCATCAACACAACACCAGAAGGACCAGCTTTGGCCAAGTCAAAGGCCAAGGGGGTAGTGGTTCTCATCTGCTTATGTCCTCCCTGCTTAGCACTGTTAATAGTGTCCCCTGGGCAGTCATCCTCAGGGCAGTCAGCTCTTGTGTAGGTTTCTGTAGGGAGAAGCTGTGTGATGGGAGAAAGTTTGCCTCCCGCATCAGTGTTCTGTCCCCCTGTGGCTGCATATCTCGCCTGTGGGCCCCAGTTTCTGTGTCCCTCTGGGATCTGTCCGGGTGTTTTTGCTTACCGTACTGATCTCCGGTCCCATCGATGGTGTCAGACGTCCTCCCGCCGCTCTGGGTTCTCCCCTCCTCTCTTGGCCTGCAACATGCAGAGGGGAGGGACGCTGCGGCTTCGGCGCCATCTTCCCCGCCGGCTCAAAGCGCAGGGAAGCTGAGGGGAGCTGAGGGGCCAGAAAAGAAGCCCGCTATGGTGCCCTGTGAGCGGGAACTCCCTGCGGCCGGGGCAGTGGGTTCCTGGATAGATGTCCATCATTTGGGCGACATTTGTGGGGGTGAATCTGGCGGCGGTGAGTTATATGATCTGGGCGTGTAGGGAGCTCCAGCAACAACTGTCCTCACACCATGGTAGTCAGGCCCCGCCCCAGAAATCTGTTTTTCTAAGGGTGCCAATAGTGTCCTGTGAGGACCAGGACATTTTTCTGAATTTTTGGCACTTAGTTATTTTTCCCAAAAACCGCATGCATTAACTCATGTGGTAACGGATGGTGCCTATGTGTGCCATGCATTAACGCATGCATCTCCCATAGAGCCCCATGTTAAAAAAAACGCGTGTTTTTTTAAAGGACCTCAAAAATGCTGCTAGTGGCATTTTGTAGGCTGCTGCATAAAAACGCATGCGTTTTTTGAAAAATACATATGCACATGCATTAACGGACATCCGTCTTTGAAAAAAAAATGGACAAAATGTTCCCAATAGCGGATTTAAGGCAAAAGCGGATTTTATGTGTGACCCTGGCCTAACACATAGTCCAACAGTGACAGAAGGAGTAAAGGCCACTTTACACACACAGATATCTGTGTCCAACTTCTGAACAGATCTCTGGTTGCAGTGAAATCATGGACACATTGTTCCATTTTGTGGCTGTGTACAATGGAACAATGTGTCCATGATTTCACTGCAACCAGAGATCTCTTCAGAAGTTGGACACAGATATCTGTGTGTGTAAAGTGGCCTTTAGGGTCCTGCTTGCAAACTTAAAATATATAAGGAAATAGGGGGAATCGATAGGTAGAACATGCTTTTTATGTATATAATACCTACAGTTTTTCATGTAAAACAAGATGATCTGGTCATCAGCCAGTATGTTTAAGTGCAATTATTGGTGCAATATTTTGCATGGAGGATGTGTAGATGGTTGCATAGGAGGGAGGAGATTAGAAATAACCTTTAATAGAGAGGGATAGTTAGGTTAGTGAGTTGAGGTGATAGGCCTGTCTAAAGAGATGAAAGAGATGTGGTTTTAAAGCATATTTAAAAACATGAGGGCTGGATATTAGTCATATTGTGTGGGATAGTGCATTCCAGATCACTGGCACAGCATGAGAGAAGTCTTGGAGACAGAGGTGCAATATTCAGATTATTAAGGATGTTGGTTTTAGACAGGTTGCAGAACATAGGGCATGGGTAGGGTAATAGGTAGAAATAAGGGATGACATATAGGGTGGTGCAGAATTGTGCAGAGATTTTTGGATGAGAGAAATAAGTTTGTTTTGTATTGTATTCTGTAGCGGATGGACAACCAGTACAATGATTGGCACAAAGTGGAGGCATTGATGAAGCAGCTGGACAGAAATACAATCCTAGCTGCTGTATTCAGGATGGATTGAAGAGGAGAAAGTTTGGTTAGAGGGAGATGGCTCAGTAAGTATATAATGCCTCATTCACACATCAATATCTTTGGTCATTATTTCATCATTATTTGTATGCCAAAACCAGACATTTATCCAGCGCACATCATATCCGGATCTTCTGCTCCACATGTCACAGGCCACCTTCAGAGCATGCGCAGAAGGCATGCTGAAGGTGGCCTTACACCCGGCGAACTGCGCATCACTGGCAATGACGCGCATCGGCATCACATGATGCTGCATCATAGAATTCAGAGCAGGGTCATTTGAAATAAGAAAGCGCGCTCATTTATCAAGGATTATGCCCTTGGGGACATAATTGGAGTGGAGAGAAGGGGGGAGCGCAGCCCTGGGGACACTGCCCCACTGTCAGAAAGGCCCACCCGACAAAAATCATGTAAGTTATTAAAACATACTATTTCACTTTTACAAACACCAAAGAGCTCAGACAGGGATGATTCAGAAAGTATTTGGGTGCTGCATGGACAGGTATTGACAGGTTAGGGGCTTACATGGGGTGATGGGTTCCCTTTAAGCACCATAAATCAACTGTGGCAATAAACCACAGGCAAAAGACTTAGGCTAGGTTCACACTTAGAAGGCACAATCTGGTAACCGCATACATTACCGAATGTGGTTTTGGACCGTGCCTTCATACTATCTTTTGATAGTAAAATTGCAACCCTCATTACGCATCTAGATGCAGTAACACATCCGGTTTTGGAATGTGGGATTTTGCAATTTTAAAAACCGCACTGGGATCTGGTACCGCAAGGTACATTTATGGCTAATGCAATATTCTATATATAACATTTTAGGTCCTTAGCATCAAGCTGTTCTATTATGGCAGAAATCCTTAAGAGGTTAAAGGATTATTTAGCTGGTTGCATCCATATTGTAACCATGCTTTATACTCTAAGGACTATAATGCGATAATCTAATTATTTAGAATTGCACATTCTTTTGGACAAATCTTGTTTTCAGCATGACTATTCGTACTGAGCAATAAAGCCTAGTTACTCAATACACTCATCAAATACAATACATAGCCATCACTTTTCCATTTCCATTAAATAAGTAAAGTTAATTATCTAATTTTGTAAGAGACAATTCAGAGATTTCTGCGTTTTACTAAAGACGTTCCTAAAAATAGACTAGAAATGAATGCTCCCCCTGAAATAAAATATGTTTCTTTTAATGAATCCAATAGTTATGGATTAATGAGTAAATAATATTTACAAATATGGTATAGTTTACATTTAACTACTTCTCTGTGTAGATTCATTGTACTAAAAATGGGCAACAAAATAGTAAAATCCACAACATTTCACTGCAAAATTGAGGAAATAGCATTTTTTGTTCAGATGCCAAATGTAGAATATAGAAATGAAAGACGGCAGAGCATTAGAAAACAGTTTTGCATAAACAATGTTGCGACCGCAGAGGAAAGTTGGCTATGCCCTGGTAATCTGTTACTTCTGGTATTTAAACAGCGCCATATGACTTGATTCGACTGAATAGCCCTGATTAAAAGAGTTTTTCAACCTGCTAATTTCCCTCCTTAAAACATGTTTAGAAAAAGCTTTGCATTTGTAAATGCCATGTTTATTTAACTAAGCCTGCCATCAGGGAAAAAATATTTAATATCCACCAAGTGAAGCATAGGAAAGTTGATGTTTTCACTATTGATAGCATGCCAGCCTTAAACGTCTAATCTTCTGCTCCTCTCCAGCAGGGAGGTTCTCCTGTATGAAGCGCTTTATGATAGAAACAATTTATGTTATTTCCTGTCGCTATTAATCTACTAGAGCTTCTCAATGAATTAGAATATCATCAAAAAGTTAATTTATTTCAGTAATTCAATACATAAAGTGAAAGGCATATATTACATAGAGTCATTACACACAGAGTGATCTATTTCAAGTGTTTATTTCTGTTAATATTGATGATTATGGCTTACAGCCAATGAAAACCCAAAGGTCATTATCTCAGAAACTTAAAGTTGGGAGGATGAAGGGTCTGAGAGATAACATATTACCTAAATAGGTACCAGAGGCTTCACCCTATGTGGTTGTGAGAGTCACAACCACTATAAAAGCATATCACGGCTGCTGCAGTCCCCAGTGTGGTGCATATAGAGCAGGGAGGATGAAGGGTTAAAAAATGTGGTGCTGTATTTCATGAAACATCAAATGGTAAATATTATATTGATTTATTAGTCAAAGCATTTCAGGGCTCCCTGGCCTCTTCCTCAGGACAAATCAATATCATATTGCCATGTTTCAGGGTGTTTCAGGGAGCCCTGAAATGCATTGACTAATAAATCAACATTATATTCATCCTTTAATGTCTCATGGGATACAGCAGTGCAGTTTTTAACCCTTATCCTCCCTACCTTAATTTTTTTAGATAATGACCTTTGAGTTTTCACTGGCTGTAAGCCATAATCATCAACATTTATAGAAATAAACGCTTGAAATAGATCACTCTGTAATGACTCTTTATACTATATGTGTTTCACTTTATGTATTGCATTTCTGAAGAAATTTTTTTTTATTGATATTCTAATTCATTAAGATGCAATGTATATCTTATCTTAAGGCTAGAGTCGCACTACTGTATTTTCTTCATACGAGAAAAATTGTCCAGTTATACTAATTAGACTCTGGGTGGAATCTGATCTGTGGGATCCGGTTTTCTCACATGCGGAGAAGAACAACAAAAAAAAATATTCTCCATCTTCATTCTGCAGTGCGTGAAAATCAGACCACACTCAAATCCTACATCAGACATGTGAACTGCTTTAATGCATAACATTAGTCCGAGTGCGGTCTGATGTTTTGTTGTAATGTACTTGGACAAAAATTATGGTTATCTGCACGAGTCCTATTAGAAGGTCTTTTCTAGATGTTCAATTTCTTTACATTTTAACTTGTTCAGTTAATGAATTGTTTTAGAAAATCACTTGGGAAACGTGTAATTTGACAAATTTTAACACTTCTTTATAATTTTCAATTTTCAATCTGAAAACTTCCCAAATTGAGTGTCTAGAAAAATAATTTCAGATTGATACATTTTCTAGATGATTATGGTAAGGATTTACTACTGTTATCCAATATTGATTCAAGGACGTGGGAAATTGCTACAATTGCCTGTCAGAGGCAGCCTGGCAGCTCTAAAAAGGGTTAAGGTGTTTGTACTCACTACAAAGGGGCATGGTGTTTGTACCCACTACAAAGGGCTAAGGGTGCCTTCATATTTGCGTATGGGAACGCAGCGTATGCTGCGTTCCCATACGCAGTCAAACGCATGCGCACTGCGTTCCTATGTTTAACATAGGAACGCATAGTGCCTGCGTTTGCTGCGTTCGGGTGCGGATGCGGACGATATCTGCTCCTTCCGGTGTCCAGCATCCGCACCCGGGAGCAGCATGTTGCATTTTTTGTGCGCTCGGGGAGCTTGGACAATCAGCAAGCGTCCCCAAGCGTACAAAACATGCATTGTCTTCAATGGGTCCGCAGTGTTCAGCGCTTGACAGTGCGGAGAGAACGCTGAGGACCCATTGAAAAATCTCCCGGTGGCCGCCGGTGATGTAACAGGAGCTCACCGACGGCCACTGGGAGATCAGCTCAGCCTCTGCTGTCCTCCTCCTCCCCGCCGCCTGTAATCTCCTAGCGATGTCGGCGGGGAGAACAGCTGATCTGAAAGCTGTTTGAATCTTCCCGCGCCGACATCTCCTCACAGTGTCGGCGTGGGAAGATTCAAACAGCTTTCAGATCAGCTGTTCTCCCCGCCGACACGTCCCGGTGTTACCGGCGGCCGGGGGCGGGGATCTCCGGCGCTGATCTCCACCCCCGGCCCGCCCCCGGACAGCGCCGATTGGCTGCCGGGCTCCCTAGTGATGTGTCCGCAGGCGGACATTATCCGCTGCGGACACATCATTTGGACCCTGCTTTTGACAGCGTTTGTGTCTGCATGCCATCAGCATGCAGACACAAACGCTAATGTGAAGGCAGCCTAAGATGTTTGTACTCACTACACAGGGCTAAGGTATTTGTACTCGTTAAAAAGGGGCATGGTGTTTGTACTCACTACAAAGGGATAAGGCTGCCTTCAGACTTGCAGATGCATCTGCAGCGTTTTGCAGATGTATCTGCAAGCATCTGCATGCAGACCGTGGCCCCTATGTTTATAATGGAGCGCACGGCGGTCTGCAGATGCTTGCAGATCGCCGTGCGCTCTCATTGCCCGCCATTAGTAATCTGTGCGCATGCGGATGCCTGCGCACAAATCACACACTCTCGCCCACACCAGGGACGCGACATGCTGCGTCCCGGGTGCGGACGCAGGACACTGGAAGGAGCAGATATGGTCCGCATCCGCACCCGAACGCAGCAAACGCTGCCAAACGCAGGCACTATGCGTTCCTATGTTAAACATAGTCTGCATGTAGATGCTTGCAGATGCATCTGCAAAACGCTGCAGATGCATCTGCAAGTCTGAAGGCAGCCTAAGGTGTTTGTACTCACTAAAAAGGACCAAGGTGTTTGCACTTGCTAAAAAGTGCTAAAATGTTTGTACTGGCTAAAAAGAGCTATGGTGTTAGTACTAGCTCCTCCAAATTCCATATGCCTGTAGAGCCCTGGCTTTTTTCCTTTAACTCTCTGTATTTGCTACTGGAATATGGACTTTAACAGAGGCCTTGGAGTGAGTATTGGGATTAGTTGCTGCCCAGTGCTGCAACTGCATTATTGTTCAGCTAAGCAACTCTGGACTAGGAGGTCTGAGGTTATTAAAGGAATAACACAGTCTGAACAGGGGCCAAATAAGCTTCAGATATCTAAAGTGATGTTCACTAGAACTAACAAAGGAAACTGAATCTTGGGAGTTAAACAGTTATCAGCACAGGCTGGGCGAAACTACAAGTCCCAGTAGTAAAGAAGGGCTGCCATATACGTCACCTGACAACTAAAGTGGAAATAGAGAGGGCAGGCACTGGCACGGATGTCACTTAGTTAGGTAAAGAGCTCATGTATTTTCAGCAGTAAACCTCAGCATTTACAGATGTTACATGACATTCTTTCACTTTGTAAGGTTCCTTTTCTAGAAAAGATACAGTTTTTATTAATTAAGATTATAAATAGTTTTGTCTGCAATACTTCATAGCCACAGATGTGTATTAGTGAACATGTTGTATATGGACAACAGGACAATGGGACATAACAAATCAAAGGTTGCTAAGACCTTTGTATTGTTAAATGATTTCATACAGAACAGGCATCAGTGTGGAACAGGAATAAGATTCCAATATTACAAATATAATTATTAAAGCAATTAAGCTTCAAACATAAAAATAAATCAGGGACATTATTAAATACTGCTTTTAGGATGAGAAAAAGGAGGCACTCACCATTCGATACTCTACGTTTTTTAATTAACCTTTTTTCGGGTTACATTACAGCCAGGGAGAGGGTGATGGAGGCAGACAACGGCACCGTACTGACCTGTTGAATTACCGTGAAACAGTGCCATTGTCTGCTCTCTGGTGGAGGATAAGGTGGTTTAGCGGGATTTTGGGTGGAGATGAAAAGATTGAATATGAATAGAGCAATATCGATTCCAGTAGAAGTATGCAATATATGAGATATATTTGTATATATTATCAAGGAAATTGTAAAATATTTTTTGGTGAATTCATCACGCTAGTAAATAGCGGCCCAATATATCTGTGTCCTTGAGGGGGATTGAGATATATTGGGATGGAACAATTATGTGGTACTTATGAATGGGTTGACTTGGAGCAGATTTTCTACAGATGAAGTCGATGGCCTAGTAGTATATACCTCTGAATGGGGAGAATATGTTGATAGAAAATGTGCAGGATCAATTCTATCAGAAATTGAGAACAATTTTTATTTTTCTGGGAATATAACGTTTTGATATCAAGAGGATCATAATTACCGGTAATAAGAAATAAAAATAATACTATCATATTTGGACCTTGACTTCAAAAAATAAAAAGAAAAAGAAAAGAAAAAGAAAACAAAGATAAAGATTAATAATGGAACAAAAGGGAACAAATAATGTTTAAAATATAATTGATTTTTTTAATTATACCCTTATATGTATATATGTACAAAAAGTAAGAGAGAGATATATGTGTATATTTATTCTATTGTTCTCTTTTTTTATCTTGGGAGGAACTCAGTAACACTAATGAGACTGGATACTAAAGACTTAGACATGTGTGATCAATATGATTAATTAGGAGGGATCAAACACACTATATAACATCCAAATTTTATGTAATACTTCATATACCTGAGGAAGGCTATTTTGTGACATATATAGCCGAAATGCGTTGTTTTATTTATGAATTTATGAATCTTATGACTTTTATTACTGTGAAGCTTTTTCAAATAAATCTCCAAGAAAGAAAAAGGAGTCAGAGTCCATATCATGAGGTCAATCTTCTTGGGAGCACTCAATCATCTGGATACCTTGATTATTTGGATCATTTAATGAACACAGAATAATCAGATTTTGGCAAATCAAAAGTTTTGTCGCCCACAGAAAGTAATGTGATATTCCAACAAATGATTAACGTAAAATTCAAATATATGTTGCATAACATTGGTGAATGAACTTGTGGTCCTATTAGAGTCATATTTAATATTTTGTGTGACTTCCATGAGCTTGAAGGACTGCATCCATGTGGTTCAGCAATGATTCATGCAATTTATTAATTAAATCATCAGGAATAGCAAAGAATGCAGTCTTAGGGTATGTGCACATCAGTCGTTTCTGCATCTTTGCAGAACGACCGGGAACCGGTGGAGAATGGCAGAACTGAGTTTTCTGAACTCGCTAGTGTCCCTGGTTTTGTTAGCGTTTTGCTAACGATTTGCGATCGGGTTACTAGCGTTTGTACAGCGTGTTCTTGGCGATTTCCCTGGCGTTTTTCTTAGCGATTTCCAGACTGGTATTTGGTGCACTTGTTCAGCTGGACCCGCTGGAAAAACGCTGAAAAGAAGTCGCTTGCTCTATCTTTGACAACCGGTGGAAAACCGGTGAATAAACTGAAAACGACCAGACAAAAATCGTTCTAATGTAGACAGCGTTTTCTAAACTCCATTGACTAGCATGTTAATCCAGCCGGTGGCTAGGATTAACATTAATTAACATAAAACTCAGCGGAACCCGCCGACGGAAAACTTCCAAAAACAGCCCACAAAACGACTGATGTGCACATACCCTTACATGCCTCCCAGAGTTCATCTAGATTCTTTCGTTTTGTCTTCCAAGCTTTCTCTTTCATCCTACCCCAAACATGCTCTATGTTGTTCATGTCTGGTGATTAGGCTGGCCAGTCCTTGAGCACCTTGATCTTTTTTGCCTGGAGGAACTTTGTTGTAGAGATGGATGGATGAGATGGAGCACCATCCTGCTGCAGAATTTGACCCCTTTTATGATTTGGCATGTAAAAGGTAGCTAATGCTTCTTGATATTTTAGGCTATTGATATTGGCTTCCACCTTGCAAATGTTTCGCACACTCCCATACTGAATGTAACCCCAGACCATGATCTTTCCACCACCAAATGTAACTGTTTTCTGGGTGTATTTTGGATTCATACGGGCTCCAGTAGGTCTCCTGCAGTATTTGCGGTGGCTGTGGTGTAATTCTACTAAAGATTCATCAGAGAAATCCTCCTTCTGCCACTTTTCCAGCATTTAGCAGGCTGTGGGACTTTACAAATGCCACATATTTTTGTATTTGCCTTTTGTTTAGTGCTGGCTTGTGGCCACTGATTCGACCATGGAGGCCATTTCGAGACTTGATTTGGATTTTCTAACCAACAATTGTTGCCCCTTAGTAGTTGTCTTGCGGTGTTTGCCAGACCTGGGCTTGTCAAAAACATCTCCAGTCTCTTCAAATCTTTTTTTAATTCTTTGTACTTGATGCTGAGACACATCAAAGGTGCCAGCCACCTCTGCAGTGGATCTGGTCTTCAGCCTCTTGATAATCAAGGCTTTGGTCGCAGGGTGGATTTTTGGCATGTTGTCAGAGCTCAAGTTGCAGTTCAAGTGAAGGTCAGGGGGTGCTGGGTTTCTTTTTATACACACCCACTGATTACCAATCATTTACTGAGCACAGGTGAGGATGTAAACTAGGATTGGGTGCATTATATGACCAGGCGACAAAACGTTTGTCTTGCCAAAATATAACCATTCTGTGTACATTAAATGATCAATATTTCAGCATTGATGCCAATTTATTTTCTTAACCTAAACCACATTTTGGAGGGTTTCAGCTTTCAAAAGAGTAATTTATAAAACCAATGGATGAATTCAACATCAGGTTATCAGTAGGGATGAGCGAGTACAGAACTAATCGGACTCGCTATACTCGCAGAGAGTAGGTCCCGATACTCAGTACTTGTTGAGAGTATAGCGAGTCCAATGTAAATGAATGGGCCAGGCAAGTACTTTCGCAGTGTATCTACAGTCATATGAAAAGGTTTGGGCACCCCTCTTGATCTTACTCATTTTTTTGTTTAAAATTGGGTTTTTGCAACAGCTATTTCAGTGTGATATATGTAAGGCTGGCTTCACACTTGCAGATGGATCTGCAGCGTTTTGCAGATGCATCTGCAAGTGTGAGCATGCTGACCGCGGCCCCTATGTTTATAATAGGGCGCACGCGGTGTGAAAGCTCTCATTCACTCCTATATGTGTACTGTCAGCAGGCGTATGCCTGCTGACAGATCACACACTCCCGTCCGCACTGTGGACGCGAGATGTAGCGTCCATGCTGCGGGCGGGAGAGTGTGATCTGTAAGCAGGCATACGCCTGCTGACAGTACACATATAGGAGTGAATGAGAGCTTTCACACCGCGTGCGCCCTATTATAAACATAGGGGCCACGGTCAGCATGCTCACACTTGCAGATGCATCTGCAAAACGCTGCAGATCCATCTGCAAGTGTGAAGGCAGCCTAACAACTGATGGACACAGTAATATTTCAGGGTTGAAATGAGGTTTATTGTACTAACCGAAAATGTGAAATTTGCATTATTTCAAAATTTGACAGGTGCAAAAGTATGGGCACCTCAACAGAAAAGTGACATTAATATTTAGTAGATCCACCTTTTGCAAAAATAACAGCCTCTAGTCGCTTCCTGTAGCTGTTAATGAGCTCCTGGATCCTGGATGAAGGTATTTTTGACCATTCCTCTTCACAAAACAATTCCAGTTCAGTTACGTTTGATGGTCGCCGAGCATGGACAGCCCGCTTCAAAACATCCCACAGATGTTCAATGATATTCAGGTCTGGGGACTGGGATGGCCATTCCAGAACATTGTAATTGTTCCTCTGCATGAATGCCTCAGTACATTTGGAGTGGTGTTTTGGATCATTGTCTTGCTGAAAGATCCATCCCCATCTTTTTTTTCAGATCTTTTGAGAGCTGTTTTCAGGAGCCCATGATGCCACTCCTCAGAGAAGATGCAACTAGGAGAACAACTTGTAAGTGGACACCTGAAATAGCTTTTCTCATGATTGG
Organism: Allobates femoralis; assembly: GCA_033576535.1. Classification (NCBI taxonomy): domain Eukaryota; kingdom Metazoa; phylum Chordata; class Amphibia; order Anura; family Aromobatidae; genus Allobates; species Allobates femoralis. The sequence continues at coordinate 457,655,094 of JARQOC010000004.1, forward strand.
ATACACCGGGCTATGAAGTACAAAGGTCAATGAGGTTACCAAACCAATTTAGTGCTTCTGTAAGTCAGTAAAAAGTAGTTAGGAGTATTCAAATTATGGAAATCAGAAGGGTGCCCATACTTTTGCACCTGTCAAATTTTGAAATAATGCATATTTCACATTTTTGGTTAGTGCAATAAACCTCATTTCAATCCTGAAATATTACAGTGTCCATCAGTTATTACATATATCACACTGAAATAGCTGTTACAAAAAAACAATTTTAAACCAAAAAAAAATGAGTAAGATTAAGAGGGGTGCCCGAACTTTTTCATATGAAAGTTGTTAAAAAATAAAAAAAATATCATACTCACCCATCCGACGCCTGCATCGGGACCAGAAAAGAAGACATCCGATGTATGAGAAGGACCTGTGAGTCTGACAGCCAGTCAGATGGCTGGTAGCGATCTGGGCAATCAGATGGCCTAAGAGATGCCCTATCATTGATGCACGTTCAAGACCTGGCAACCTGGCCAATCAGATGGCTGGTAGCGATCAGGTGGTTTGTGACGTCTGGCCATCTGATTGGCCAGATCGCTACCAGTCATCTAATTGGCTATCAGAGGGACAGGTCCTTCTTGTTCATCGGATGTCTTCTTTTCTGGTCCCAGTGCAGCAATCGGATGGGTGAGTATGATATTTTTTTATTTTTAACAACTTTTACTCCCTTTTATTGCACTTTCACAGTGTATATATAGATAGACTGCGAATGTGAATGGACTACTCGCTGCTCCCGAGTAATCACAAGAAACTCGGGGAGTAGCGAGTAGCCCGAATATCATTACTATTTGGCGAGCACCGAATAGTAACGATTATACTCGCTTATCACTAGTTATAAGCTTTATTTTCATAACATGGATAAGCGACATAACTTTTGTCAGGCACTGTATGCAACTGTGGGCACAAAGCTTATCTCAGACTGATTATATATTTGTAAAACAAGGGTACAGGAGCACAATGTGTGAAACCTGGTGGTCTAAGGGGTTAATGGATTGCATGCCAATTGGCCACTCACCTGGGGGGTTGTGCAGTCGTGCACAACACCGGTGTATACCTGGAAGCAGAGGAGCCCCCGCTCAGAAGCTGCATGAGATGCCTGTCCTGTAGTCTTGCCTCAGTCCATATGAATCCAGGAGGTCACGTGATCCAAGTCAGATGTGATATCACCACAGGTCCTTCAGCTGTTATTGTTGTTAAGGTGCTTCACAGGTCCTCAAGGAGGTGTAATTAAACAACGCCCTGGCCCAAAATCAGAATCACGTGTGCAATTTTTTCGCACCCTTCAGTATTGGCCATATGGTACATTAAGAATCCAACTGGGAAGGTGCCCACTGTCAAATCTTAAATAGCTGTAGACATCAACAGACCTAAAAAAGGTTGACGTGAATACTCTCCCCGTGTCATCAAATTGCACCAATAGGTCCAAATACTGGAGGGCCACGGAAGAGAATGAGGCTGTGAAGGACAAACCCCATTGATTCGTATTATGTTCTTCTGCAAATGATTTAGCCTCAACTTTGGCACCATCCCACAGAAATATGAGGTCATCAATGTAGTGTTGATATAGAACAATATGGTTTCCACAAAGGGTGGACTGCGCGATGAGGACGGACTCGAAGACGCCCATAAACAGATTAGCATAACTAGGTGCAAATCTCGTCCTCATCGCGCAGCCCTTTAGTTGACGTTACAAGGATCCGTCAAAGGAAAAAAAACATTATTTTCTAAGATAAAGACTATAGCAGTCAAAATGAATTATTTTTGTTCTGGAGGTACTGTGTCATCCTCAGATAAATATGTTTCCACAGCTTTGAGGCCAAGTACATGGGATATGTTGCTGTATAAGACCATAACATCTAGGGTAAGGAGAAGTCTACCTGGAGGCACCATCTTCATTTCATTAATTAATTGAGTGGAATCCTTCAGATAAGATGGTAACTGAACAACGTATTTCTGTAAATACAGATCTACATAGTGTAATAAGTTCCATGTAATTGAGCCCACCCCTGAGATAATGGGGTGGTCAGTAGGGTTCGTTGGACCCTTATGTAGATTAGGAAGGAAATAAAAGAATGGCACTCTATATTAAGGAATATCAAGGAAGCTTTTCTCTTTTTTATTGAGAAGACCGATTCAGGGGCGGACTTACCGTGCTGCAGCTGGTTCAGCTGCACCAGAGCCCCAATCGGCTAGGGGGCCACTAAGGCACCTGTAGGGGGGCCCGGGCCTCCAGCTGCCCCCCGCAGACCGTAATAGTGTGTCAGAGGAGAGGAGAGGTGAAGTGAGGGAAGCTTCTGCTTCCCGCGGCTGATCCTGCCCCTCCTCTCCTCTCAACTGCCGCCACGGCTCCATGGTCTGTAATGTGCTGGATACGCAGGTAGCAGCACCCCCCAAATCCCCCCTCCCGTCTCCTCACCTGGGACAGCAGTCTCTCATTGGTCTTCCAGCAGGACAATGACCCAAAACATACTTCAAAAAGCACTAGAAAATGGTTTGAAAGAAAGCACTGGAGACTTCTAAGGTGGCCAGCAATGAGTCCAGACCTGAATCCCATAGAACACCTGAGGAGAGATCTAAAAATGGCAGTTTGGAGAAGGCACCCTTAAATTATCAGGGACCTGGAACAGTTTGCCAAAGAATGGTCTAAAATTTCAGCAGAGCATTGGAAGAAACTCATTGATGGTTACCGGAATCGTTGATCGCAGTTATTTTGGCTAAAGGTTGTGCATCAAGTATTAGGCTCAGGATGCCAATACTTTAGTCTGGCCCATTTTTGGAGTTTTATGTGAAATGATCAATGTTTTGCTTTTTGCTTCATTCTCTTTTGTGTTCTTTCATTTAAGACAAATTAAATGAAGATAATGATACCAAAGAATTTGTGATTGCAATCATTTTCAGTAAGAAACTGAGTATTATCTGACAGAATTGCAGGGGTGTCAATACTTTTGGCCACAACTGTACATAGTGATAGCCTCTGATTGTGTGAAAAAGTCAGCTCTCTATCTTGCAATGTGTCGTAGCTCTCCTCCCTCCTGCTGGTTATTGCATTATAATATGCCTTTGTTATACAAGCTGGTATTAAGCCCGAGATTCTTAATGTCAGACCAGGTTTGACCCGGCCACTAAGAATCTCCAATAAAGGGTTAAAAAAAACACAACACAGAGAAAAATTTTTATTAGAAATAAAAAAAAAAGCCATTAGGGACTCCATCTTTAATTAAAAAAATCCTCTTCCGTCCGACGTAGTCCAAAATGCGATGTCCTCTCTGCTACATCCCCTGTGCATAGATATAGATGTCTATGCACAGGGAATGAGCAGACTGAGAACAATCTCAGCTCTGCTACATCATCTCTGTGCACAGGGAGAGCAGGCGGGCTCTAGGACCCTGGAGCTGTGGCAGCCTGCACACAGAGCAGACAGCCGGACTCCTTACTGTGCGAGTTTCCCAGCGTTTACTAGCACAGTAACAAGTCCAATGCAAGTCAATGGCAATCCTAGTTTTGTCAGAATCTCTGACAAAACTAAGACTGCCATTGATTTGCATTGGACTCGTTACTGTGCGAGTAAACGCTGGGAAATTCGCAGAGTACCGAGTCCTGCGAGTCCCTTACTACTCGCCGAGTAACGAGTCCTAACGAGTAGATTCGCCCATCCCTAGTGAAGATCTGGTTTCTCACACTATCAAAGTTGAGATACATATGTAACGCCTGACACTGCAGGGCACCATAGTCTATCCTTCTTAAATTTAGCTCGCCCTCGAGACTAAGGCTGGGGTCACACATATAAATCCGTTTTTGGATATGATTTCCATGACCAATCCGGGTTTTTTTGGGTGCTTTTTGAGCCTCCTTCACCCCTGAAAGTTTTTGGACTTAGTCATTTTTTGACCAAAATTCTCAAAAAAACGGATCCGTTTTTTAAGGCACCCCAAAAAAACAAATCCGTTTTTCCATAGGGCCCATGTTAAAAAAATATATATTTTTTATTTATTTATTTAGCAACGTTTTTGGCTCAAAAACGGACATATCAATGTTTTTAAGTGCAGAAAAAACGGACAGGGTGTTTATTACATCCATCAGTTTTTGGACTTAGAAAAAAAAAATGCCAAAAATGAAGCCAAAAACGGACCAAGGGCTTATGTGTGACCCTAGCCTTACTTGTCAAATAGAATAAACAAAACAGAAATTTCAAGCATTGAGCACATTAAAAACTATTCATTTACATCATTAGTAAATATAAAAAATGCAACAAAGCAGTCATGGGAGTCACAGCACCCCGTGTAGGAAGTCCGGCCTAGAGTCAGATGAGTCTGGATGTATAGTGCGTTGTGAAAGTATTTGGCCCCCCTGAACTTTTCAACCTTTTGCCACATTTCAGGCTTCGAACATAGAGATATAGATTCAAATTTTTTGTGAAGTTTGCCACAAGCCACCTGGGAGACACACCAAACATGTGGAATAAGGTGCTCTGATCAGTTGAAACCAAAATCGACCTTTTTGTCCACAATGCAAAATGATATGTTTGGCGTAAAAGCAACTCAGCTCATCTCTCTCAAAACACCATCCCCACTGTCAAACATGATGGTGGATGCATCATTGTTTGGGCCTACTTTTCTGTTGCAGGAATAGGGAAGATGGTTAAAATTGGTGAGAAGATGGACAGAGCCAAATACAGGACCATTCTGGAGGAAAACCTGTTGGAGTCTGCAAAAGACATGAGACTGGGACGGAGATTTATCTTCTAACAAGACAATGATCCCAAACATAAAGCAAAATCTACAATGGAATGGTTCAAAAATAAATGTATCCAGGTGTTAGAATGGCCAAGTCACAGTCCAGACCTGAATCCAATCGAGAATCTCTGGAAAGAGCTGAAAACTTCTGTTCACAAACGCTCTCCTTCCAACCTTACTGAGATCGAGCTGTTTTGCAAGGAAAAATGGGCAAGAATGTCAGTCTCTCAATGTGCAAAACTGATAGAGACAAACCCCAAACGACTTGCAGCTGTAATCGCAGCAAAAGGTGGCACTACAAAGTATTAACTCAAGGGGGCCAAATACTATTGCACACCCCACTTTTCATTTTTTTTTTTTTGTTAAAAAAGTTTAAAATATCCAGTAAATTTTGTTCCCCTTCACGATTGTGACCCACTTGTTGATTCTTCACAAAAAAATTAGAATTTATATCTTTATGTTTGAAGCCTGAAATGTGGCAAAAGGGTGAAACGTTCAAGGGGCCAAATACTTTCCCAAGGCACTGTAGCTAGGGCCAGCATCCAAATGGAAAAATCCATGGGTTCATGGGTGTATGAGTACAGTTTATTCTCATACCTTAGTACCCTATATAGAGGGAGCAGGTAGGTCATTACTAAGTTGCAAACAGTAAACTTTTTACATTTCAAATAACAGTTTGGTGTCTTACTGACAGGAGGCCTGCAGTAAATGACTCATAATTTTATCAGCCTCTCTGACACTTCCAGGATCAGTCTGCTGAATGACCCTCGGGGCCTCTTGCAGATTTAGTGCATCGTCCCTTGTCATTTCTTGAGGTGTTTGCAAATGAATAATTACATTTTAAATTCTGCTATAGTTCAGTTATCAAAGGTGTCTCTTCAGTTAGTGCACACAGCTTCCACAGTTTGGTAGTGCATGGCCAGGACTTGTCCTCTCTCTGTGCAGCACCAGTAAGCTGACTGATTAAAATAGTCACTTTTTGTGCCTCTGTCATAGGGTACGGCTGAAAGAAATTTAGCACTTTGTCCTTAAAGGGAACCTGTCATGTAGTTTATCCCCCCTAACCTATAACTAGCTGTCACTGAAGCTTCCTACTACATTACTAACCATCCCTGTCTGACCCAGGGCCGATTTTATACAAAGTGGGGCCCTGGGCAAAAGATTAAAGTGGGACCCTATATGCTCATATATTGCATCATTTTACAGAAATAGGTTACATGAGTTCAGACAGATAAACGAGTGTGATCAATATTGCAATTGTACATACATTCTGATGTCCTCACTATGTACCACCAGGAGCCCATACATTCTGATTCCCTCACTATGTACCACCAGGAGCCCATACATTCTGATGCCCTCACTATGTACCACCAGGTACCCATACATTCTGATGCCCTCACTATGTACCACCAGGAGCCCATACATTCTGATGCCATCACTATGTACCACCAGGAGCCCATACAGTCTGATGCCATCACTATGTACCACCAGGAGCCCATACAGTCTGATGCCCTCACTATGTACCACCAGGAGCCCATACATTCTGATGTTCTCACTATGTACCACCAGGAGCCCATACATTCTGATGTTCTCACTGATATATTCCAGACATGCCAGTGACACCAACAATAAATGTAGCATCCTTGGACCATTCATGTGTGGGGGCTTTTCATACACATTGGGGGATCACTCATAATACTGCCTAAGAAACCTGCCAGAGATAAACACTGGCATCTAAACCTGATCCAAAAAGACTCCCAATGATGCAGGAACAATTTAGGGATGAACAATGATAACATCCAGGATGACGGAGTCACAAGCCAAGTGTGGATTACACTGACGTTTTAGATCCATAGCTGGGAATCTCTTGGAATCTCAATCCCATTGAGAAACTGGGAAATCCTCAATGGTAGAAGGACACAAATAATCATAGAAAATCTGGGACAAGGCTGGACACACCGAGTCTGTGCAGAAAGTGGATGTTTTGTCAATTAAAGTTTTAAAGCTTATGTAGTGCTCATAAATACTTAAGCAACCATAAAAACGGTGAACTACAAGGTCCAGACATAAAAACATTACCATGCTGGACTCACTTCTTCAGCCCACACTCCTCTCCCTCCCTCCGCATCCATAAGTTCCCTATTCACTGTACACAATAACACTGTCCCAGCGCCACCAGTTAGCAGCACTCCCAATAAAAGCCGCTTCCATTTGTATAAGTGTGAACTCTCACCTATCTCCGCCTTTCATAATTTCTCTCTCTTCTCCCTGACGCAGCTCCTATAGACTGGGGCACTGATGCCGGAAGCTGCAGACCCTCCTCTCACAGCCCCGCCCACAGCTGTCAATCACTGGCTGAGTCTCCTCTCACAGCCCCGCCCACCACTGTCAATCACTGGCTGAGCGGTCTCTTGCATCCCCACCGACCGCTGTCAATCACCGGCTGAGCTTCCACCCTCTCCTTCCCAGCATGCTAAGGATTATAAACCTGTCACTAACTGCCACAGGATGAATGGCCAGACCCAGAAGAGGAGAAGATGCAGACTGCAGAATTGAATACACGATTACCACTATTACGGCTTCTGCCTCTGTCTGCAGATCTCCAATCATGGAGCTACTGTAATTTATAGCTCTATGATCGGAGATCTGCAGACAGAGGCAATAAATAACACAGGGTAAAGGAGCCAGTGCAGTGTCCAGCAAGAGCATCGCAGGACAAGAACAGAAGCAAAGGTGAAGTTATCTCTGCCTTTTCTCCTGCAGTGCTGAGCGAAGCTCGGCCGCGGTGTGTCACATTATAACTGTATTGTGGAGCCGGAGGCTCCGAGGTAGAAGTCAGGTGTGTGTGCACAGACCCGCTGTCTGCATCCTTTCCTGACTGCTTGCTGGCTGCCAGTGTGCCAGTAATGAAACATCTGAATACTCCTTACATCATAGATCAGAGTGGGGGACAAACCAGGGCTTCAGGGGGCCCCTCAGTGCATGGGGGCCCTGGGCAACTGCCCAGGCTGCCCCCCCCCCAAACGCCGGGCCTACTCTGACCTAATAGTGAATTATAATAGTTGAATAAGCCGGGGTGCATATACGCAGCATCAGAGATGATTAAAGCTGTACATGGGGATGCAGGATCAGCCACTCTCAATAACTGACTCTGCATGGTGACACACAGCCAGTGTCATCTGCATCACTACACAAGCACGTGGCTATGAACCTCTCAGCATTAATTATCTCTGATGCCGGGTGTATGCACCCCGGCTTCAGAAAGGCTCAATGTGCAGAAGTTATCCACATGTCTGTTCATGCGCACTGTACTTCTCTGAAGCTGGGATACATACAACCCACTTCAGAGTAGTACGCAATACTATAAATATACACAATTTCTGATCATGTGCAGTGTGCCTTTCTGAAGCTGGGACACATACACCCTGCACCAGAGATGCTCAATGCTGAGGGGTACAAAGCAGAGTGCATGTGCGGCTTTGTATGGCGATGCAGATGACGTTGATGTGTGAAGCATGTTATCATGCCCGCAGGGTTGTGATACCAAGTTAAGTGAGCTGAGGAACTAATAACGACCTCTCGACTAGTCAATGCAAAAATTAGCATCTCATAAATCGTCTTTAGAAATAGCTTGTACTACAGATCTGTTTATGGATGCTACTACATAGAGGGGCTGTTAGGGAGAGATTTTAGGTATGTGCACAGAACTGCTCATGGCTCCGGGTGCATGGGGGACCTGACCGATTCCCTTTAAACAGCTTTATATTTTTTATAACAGCATATAGCATAGCAGCAAAGTGTTTCCACATTTCTAATGTGAAATGTCATGGTTTACTCAGACAGGCAGAGATATGCTCCTAAGCACTGCAGCGTTTCCCCACATCTGCTGGTAATTATCACCTACAGAATGTATGTGAAAATGTTTGATCTTTGCAAGAGTTATGTCATTTTTGTTTACAAAGATCAGGGCTAAATTCAGCTTCTGTAAAGCCAGAGATACAAGGATTAAATCTTTCCATTTTTTTTAAAGTATACCATTGCAGTAAAGCTTGCTTCTCTTTGGCTGCTTAAACTTATCTCTATACCCAATCTTTTTTGTGAAATAGCTCTTATAGTTCTTTTAAAATTGTTTTCTCATATTATTATTTCATTAAGAAAATAACATTGCTTTACACTGTTTCTATCTATGACATGATTTAATGCAGGATCCCTGTTCATATCCCTGGACTAGTTGAAATAACAAATGCAAAACAACTTATGGTGGCCTATCCTTAAAATACCAGTTTTTAACTGCATTTCATAATTTTGTTAGAATTTCAGATACTTTGCAAATACTTAATGTGCTTTTCCTCATTGTTACTTGTGATCTACCATCTAAACTTTATGAAATTCCCAATTTCTCCCGCAATGCTCTGGTCATTGGTAACAGAAAAGTTTAGAACGTAAATGGAAAATAACTTATTGCAGCTCAAAATCAATATAAGGATCTGTTCACACTTCCTTCAGGTTTCTGCAACTCTTGTAGATGTAGATGAGTGAAGCATATTCTACTTTATTATACTACACTGTTCTACAAAATTGCAACACCAAGAAGGAAAAGTTGTGAATTATAGAAATCACAGAATCAATAGACATGTTAATTATATGTAAATGATGAAAATATGGAAACAACATTTTCAAAACATCTCCATTTATTCACAATCTCTACGAGTGACATACATAGAAATACACACAATTACAATACACACAATTACATGCCATGGAACACTCTCAATAAGGTTCTTAATGGCTGCCTAAGGCTAGGGTCATATTTGGGAGCTTGCATCCATTGGAAGGATGCATTAAAGGATCCTGTTTTTACCCTTGCCTTTTTCATGGCATGTTTTTTCATTTTTAACGCATGCGTTAACGCATGGTACATACAGTACAGACCAAAAGTTTGGACACACCTTCTCATTCAAAGAGTTTTTTTTATTTTCATGACTAGGAAAATTGTAGATTCACACTGAATGCATCAAAACTATGAATTAACACATGTGGAATACTTAACAAAAAAGTGTGAAACAACTGAAAATATGTCTTATATTCTAGGTTCTTCAAAGTAGCTACCTTTTGCTTTGATTACAGCTATGCACACTCTTGGCATTCTCTTGATGAGCTTCAAGAGGTAGTCCCCGGAAATGGTCTTCCAACAGTCTTGAAGGAGTTCCCAGAGATGCTTAGCACTTGTTGACCCTTTTGCCTTCACTCTGCAGTCCAGCTCACCCCAAACCATCTCGATTGGGTTCAGGTCTGGTGACTGTGGAGGCCAGAATATCTGGCATAGCACCCTGTCACTCTCCTTCTTGGTCAAATAGCCCTTACACAGCCTGGAGGTGTGTTTGGGGTCATTGTCCTGTTGAAAAATAAATGATGGTCCAACTAAACGCAAACCGGATGGAATAGCAAGCCGCTGCAAGATGCTGTGGTAGCCATGTTGGTTCAGTATGCCTTCAATTTAGAATAAATCCCCAATAGTATCACCAGCAAAGCACCCCTACACCATCTCACCCCCTCCTCCATGCTTCACTGTGGGAACCAGGCATGTAGAGTCCATCTGTTCACCTTTTCTGCGTCGCACAAAGACACGGTGGTTGGAACCAAAGATCTCAAATTTGGACTCATCAGACCAAAGCACAGATTTCCACTGGTCTAATGTCCATACCTTGTGTTCTTTAGCCCAAACAAGTCTCTTCTGCTTGTTGCCTGTCCTTAGCAATGGTTTCCTAGCAGCTATTTTACCATGACGGTGCACAAAGTCTCCTCTTAACAGTTGTTGTAGAGATGTGTCTGCTGCTTGAACTCTGTGTGGCATTGACCTGGTCTCTTATCTGAACTGCTGTTAACCTGCAATTTCTGAGTAATGAAAAATAATGAAACATTTTGAGCAAAGTGTGGAAAAAATGTAAATTTTTCAATTTGAATTCTTAACGTTATAAAAATAAAGGTGTGCACCATAATTCAAAATAGATTACTGAAGGGGTATCATTTCCAAAATGGGGTCACTTATGGAGGGTGTTCACTGTTTTGGCACAGCAAGGGCTCTGAAAACATGACATGGCGTCTGTTATCGATTCCAGCCAATTTTCCGCTCCGAAAGTCGAATAGTCAACCTTTGTTGTAAAGCACTGCCATGCACACAAACAGTAGTTTTCCACGACATATGGGGAATCAGCATATTCAGAAAAAATGGCACAACAAATTGTACGGTTAATTTTCTCTTGATACCCCTGTGAAAATAAAAAAAATTGGGACTAAAGCAACATTTTTGTGGGAAAAATATGATTTTTTAACTTTCATGGCTCAACGTTATAAAATTATGTGAATCACTTGGGGGTTCAAGGTGCTCACCACAGATATCTAGATAAATTCCTTGAGGGCTATAGTTTAGAAAATAGGGTAATTTGTGGGGTTTCCATTGTTTAAGCCCATTGGGGCCTTTGCAAGTGTGACATAGGGTCTGCTATCAGTGGCGTAGCAACTGTTTCTGGTGCCCGGGGCGGTCGAAAAATTTGCCGCCCCTTTGGTTGTTGATAATCCGGAAGTATACATAGAATACACTGTCTGCCCCTATATACAAGAATATAACTACTATACTAAAACATAAAGAGAAGGGGTGCAATTGGGGGTAAGTATTGGGCCAAATGGCCACTCACTTATTGAGGTTGTCACTCTGCACCGCCACCTCTGCACAACCCCAGTGTATGGCAACAAGCTGGACTCAAGGAGGGCCCGGGGCCGGAGCAATTTTTTGCCGCTGTACTGTGAAGTTCATAGTGTAATATAAATGCAAAAACCTTTATTCTTAATATTATGTCACAATACCGGGATCTGAGGATCTTCTATTTGGAGGTCAGGGGCTCTCTGATGTGCTGTCGCTGCCTGTCTCGCTGTCGTCCTCTTTTGACACTGCAGTGCGGTGGACAAGAGAGCATTAACTTGTTAATAACAAGAAGTATGGAGTGTACTAAGTGAGCCATAAATCCTCCCCATACCAGTAGGATTACTATATGGATTTTATTATTAGCGTACGGACACACTGGCGTGAAACTCTGATGGGTGCAATGTGTGATTTTCTCGCATTGCAATCAATCTCTGAGAGCACAATGACGAGTGTCGGACGCTTTTTTCTCATCCAGATTCAGGATGAGAAAAAAGTTGCAACATGCTGCGACAGTATGAGATTCCCGCATGAGACTTGCCAATGCAAGTCTATGTGTCTGACAAAATCACGGGCCGCACACAGACCATCCGAGAGGCATCAGTTTTTTTCACGGATACATTCTCATTCTGTAACTGAGACATCTGTAAAAGGTTCCTGTAAATGATTATACAGTAATAGCTGCTGAGAAAAAACATGGATGTCACACAGATGTGATCTGAGAGAAATGTTGGACACTCGCACAGCAGTTGCCAAACGGACCAAAAAACGGATGTCACTCATCCGACTCTCCTGGATGAGAAACAGACCGATTTTAAGGCGGCGGGAGACAGTGTGCCACCATGTCCTCAGCTCCGTGCTGTCCACAGACAGTATACGGTACACTGTCTGTGCACAGCACAAAGATGAAGACATGGTGGTACACTGTGCACAGCACGGAGCTGGGGACATGGTGGTACACTGTCTGTGCACAGCACGGAGCTGAGGACATGGTGGTACACTGTCTGTGGACAGCAAGGAGCTGAGGACATGGTGGTACACTGTCTATGCACAGCACGGAGCTGAGGACATGGTGGTACACTGTCTGTGGACAGCACGGAGCTGAGGACATGGTGGTACACAGTGCACAGCACGGAGCTGAGGACATAGTGGTACACTGTCTGTGCACAGCATGGAGCTGAGGACATGGTGGTACACTGTGCACAGCACGGAGATGAGGACATGGTGGTACACTGTGCACAGCACGGTGCTGGGGACATCCCAGAAGAGGCAGAATAACCCCAGACAGGCGGTGGGAGAACAATGAGCCCGCCCAGGAGAACTACAACTCCAAGCACCCAACACACTGCCCAGAAACCATACAGTAATGCCAGAACAGGCAGGAGAACTACAATTCCCAGCATGCCACACCCTGCCAACACAGGAAGGTGGAGGCTGGCGCATGGAGGCAGAGACACCTGGTACAGCAGCCATTATCACCACACACAGCCCCACTACTCCTGCGCACCCGTCCTCCTCTCCTCCTGCACCCCCGTACTCCTCTCCTCTGTCCTCCTGCACCCCTGTCCTCCTCTCCTCCTGCACCCCCATCCTCCTCTGTCCTCCTGCACCCCCGTCCTCCTCCCCTCTGTCCTCCTGCACCCCCGTCCTCCTCTCCTCTGTCCTCCTACACCCATGTCCTCCTCTCCTCTGTCCTCCTGCACCCCGTCCCCCTCTCCTCTGTCCCTCCTGCTGCTCCTCTGTCCTTCTGCACCCCCGTCCTCCTCTCCTCTGTCCTCCTGCACCCCCATCCACCTCTCCTCTGTCCTCCTGCACCCCCGTCCTTCTCTCCTCTGTCCCTCCTGCTGCTCCTCTGTCCTCCTGCACCACCATCCTCCTCTCCTCTGTCTTGCTGCACACCCGTCCTCCTCTCCTCTGTCTCTCCAGCTGCTCGTCTTCTCCTTTGTCCCCCTGTTCCTGTCCTTCTGCCCCCCTGTCCTCTTCTCTGTCCCCCTGTTCCTGTCCTTCTGCCCCCCTGTCCTCTTCTGCTCTGCCCCCCCGATTCCTGTTCTTCTGCCCCCTGTCCCTGCCTTCTGCCCCCGTCCTCTTCTCCTCTGCCCCCTGTTCCCCTGTCCTTCTGCCCCCCTGTCCTCTTCTCCTCTGCCCCCCTGTCCTCTTCTCCTCTGCCCCCCACTGTCGTCTTCTCCTCTGCCCCACCTGTCCTCTTCTCCTCTGCCCCACCTGTCCTCTTCTCCTCTGCCCCCACCTGTCCTCTTCTCCTGTCCCCCCTGTCCTCTTCTCCTCTGTCCCCCCTGTCCTCTTCTCCTCTGCCCCCACCTGTCCTCTTCTCCTCTGTCCCCCCTGTCCTCTTCTCCTCTGCCCCCACCTGTCCTCTTCTCCTCTGCCCCCACCTGTCCTCTTCTCCTCTGCCCCCACCTGTCGTCTTCTCCTCTGCCCCCACCTGTCCTCTTCTCCTCTGCCCCCCCAGGTCCTCTTCTCCTCTGCCCCCCCCTGTCCTCTTCTCCTCTGCCCCCCGTGTCCTCTTCTCCTCTGCCCCCCCTGTCCTCTTCTCCTCTGCCCCCCTGTATCCTATCCCCTGCACAGTTTCCCTCACCTCTCTGGGTCCATGGGGGGCCGGCTGGGTGGAGGAGCCGCCACTGCACCAGCACTTGCAGCCATCACGGGACAGGAAGCAGCAGAGCTCCCAGCGGCTTCCTGTCAGCGTGAAGCGTGATCGCTCTCAACGCTGAGGGGCCGGGAGCTGGACACTACATGTGGGCACCGGGCGGCAATGCACTGCCAGCGGCGACACCCTCCCTCCCCCACAAAGACTCCAGTTTTCATATGGAGTCTGTGGGGGGGAGGGAGGTAAGGAAAAAAAAAACAAAAAAACCTCTCGCACTCCCCTGCCTTGTAAATACAGCCCTGCTGCCGCCCCCACACACCTGCCGCCCGGGGCGGACCGCCCCCTCTGCCCCCCCCACTCTACGCCACTGTCTGCTATGAATCCCAGCAGATTTTGCGTTCCAGAAGCCAGATCATGCTTCTTCCCTTCCGAAACTTGCCATTCACCCAACTAGTATTTTTCCACCACATATGGGGTATCTACGTACTCAGGAGAAATTGCCCAACAAATTGTTTGGTTGATTTTCTTCTGTTACCCATGTGAAAATGCAAAATTTGGGGCTAGAGAAACATTTTTGTGGGCAAAAGTATTATTTTTATTTTTTCCTTTTACATGGCTTTATTTTATATAAAGCCCCTAAAGAGTTATTAAACTTCTTAGATGTGGTTTTGAGTAGTCTGAGGTGTGCAGTTTTAAAACTATGCCACTTTGGGGTATTTTCTGCTACATAGGCCTTTCAAAGTCACTTATAAGTGGTTTTGTAAAATTTGTTGGAAAAATTAGAAATTGCTGATAAACTATTAACCCTTCTAACGTCTTAAAAAATAAATATGCATTAAAAAGGAATTATGTATTAAAAATAATGCTGATGTAAAGTAGACATGTGGGAAGTATAATTTATTAATTATTTTGTGAGACATAACCCAAAAAATTATGTGCATAAAAATTAAAAGTTAAAAATGGTGAAATTTTCACCAAATGTCTGCCATCTTCACAAATAAATGCAAAAAATGTCATCTTAAATGTACCACTAACATAGAGTACCAGGTGTCAAAAACCACTGTCTTAGATTCACTGGGATCCATCGAAGCGTTACAGAGTTATTACAACATAAAGTGACACTGTTCAGAATTGTAAAATTTGGCCTGATCAGGAAGGTGAAAATAGGCTGAGTGTTGGTGGGGTTAATAACGTCACTTATTTGCTTGCCAAGCTATGTAATTGATTGTATTTCTGCACATGGGATTCATACTCAATGTATAATCAATCAAGATGTATTAAAAATTTGTTTTCATTTTTCATCATTTTCATATCATTAACATGTTTTGCAATCCTGTGATTTCCATAATTCTGCGACTTTTCCTTATGGGTGCGGACATTTCAGTGTTGAGGAGCATGTAAGACAAACAAATTCTGACAGATCCATTAAAATTTAAAGAGGACCAAGCAGCAGGTTTTAAGGCTATAAAGTGAAGCCACTACCTTAAAGGCTCTGGGATGCTGAGTTCAATCATACCTTTACTTCAACAATTAAATACATGATTGCTGAGATGAATGTTATAGAAGTCCGTAGAAAGTGTGCAGCAGTGGGAAGGCATGTGCAGCACATTACCATAAGAGGTGCTAGGGGCACAAGCCAGGCATGTTTTTTTGTCAAATTGGGTGACTGACAGTAGGTTTCTATTAAATATGTATCCCCTATCTCAGTCACAATGTGGCACAAGCCAGGCATGTTTTTTGCCGAATAGGGTGACTGACAGATTTCTATTGAATATGTATCCCCTATCTCAGTCACATTGTAGGACAACCTGTGACAAGGGCCTCCAATAACAAATAATAGATTTGTATGAACACTGTACATTTCAGATTTGTCCAATGGACAATATGCATAAGGTTTGTAAAACGTAGCCCTATGGGCTGAGTCATGGTTCACACAGGAAGCCACCATCCCAAGGGTCACAATCACAAATAGTAATTAGGTTAGAGTAGGAATACTGTTCAGGTTTGTCAACTGCACAATAAGCATAGGGTTTGTAAAAATTAGCCCCATGGGCTGAGTCAAAGTTCACGCAGGAAAGAAATGGGTTTGTATTAGAAGGGATGGACGTTAACAGCAGTAGCATAAATCAGCATCTTTGGTGAATTTAGGTTAACTTGCTGTCATCTGGAGAGATTACAAACTGTGGAGAAATCCAGTCTTGTTGAATTTTATCAAAGTACGTCTATCTGTATTTTCCGTGGAGAGACGTGTGCGCCTATCAGTGATGATTGCCCCAGCGGAACTGAAAACAAGCTCGGCCATCACACAAGCAGCCGGGCAGGCCTGCACCTCCAAGGCATACAAGGAGAGGTCAGTCCTAGTGTTTAGTTTGGACACCCAATAATTAAAAGGAACTGAAGCATTGGAAAGGACGCATGTATGGTCACTTAAGTACCCCTTGTCCATGTTCTGCAACTTCTCCCTCCTTGGCATTCTTACAGGGAAATATAACCATTGCTCTTTTGCAGGTTTACTAAAAATGACCCAATTTGTGCACATTTTTCCCCATCTCTGTTGGACCTGATGTTCGTGTCTCTCCCCATTATCCCTTGTTGAAAAGAGACGGTACATCTGCCACCAGCTGAGGGTGATGTATTCAGCAACTGTTCTACAACTGTCTTCTTGAACAATTCCATTGTGCAACTCTTTGGTGACTTCAAAAGGAGAGAAAGAAATTTCTCCTTGTACCATACATCGAGAATAGTGGCCAACCAGTATAGGTTGTTGGATAAAATATGTATCGCACAAGGGTCTTGCTATAGACACTTACACATGAACTATGCCATGTTGGCCAAGCAGCAAACAGACAAATATTCTGTGTCCACAACAGTAGGAACAGTACCCATGCTCCCATCACGCTGACTTTCCTCCTCCACCTTCTCCTCTCCAGCCCATCCAGGCTGAACAGACATGAAGCTCGGGTTGGGTGTCCCCTCTGCAGCATTAGGAGTCCCCTCAGCAGCAAAAAAGTCATCTCCCTCTTCATCTTCCTCATCTTCATCCTCATCACCTAATGTTACCTCAGAATATTGACGGGGCTGGGCAGTATCACCCACTGGGAAATCTGGCTCCATAGCCACAGGCTGGGCACTCAAAGCTTCCTCTTTGAGATTATGCAGTGATTTTTTTCAAGAGACATGGCAGCGGGATGGTTACGATGATAATAGCATGATCATCAGTCACGAGGTAGGTGCAGTACTCAAAGTTCTCAAGAGCCTTACAAATGTCAGTCATCCACACCCACTCGACAGTAGTTATATGTGGTGGCTGACTCTCAGTCTAATGGGCATGTTGAAGCTCGTATTCAACTACTGCTCTCTGCTGCTCATTAATCCTCACCAACATATGATAGGTTGAGTTTCAGTACATGGGCAGGTCGCAAATGAGTTGGGGACTTGGCAAATTCAAGCTCTTTTGCAGCGAGGTAAGACCAGCAAAAGTGGTAGAGAAATGCCGGAAATGGGCACTAATACAGCAAGTGAGGGTAACTTTGCAGAAATTTCTGAACAACTAAGTTCAGCACGTGACCCATGCATGGCACGTGTACCAGCTAGTGGAAGAGAGGAGTCGAGGAGAACCCGGGGAGTGGATCTGTGACCGAGCTTGCCCTGGAGGAAAGCGATAGAAACCGGATACCGAAGTCCCTGGTTGCCTGGGTACTGAAGTCCCGGCAGCTAAATCTGAAAGGCTCCTGCTCTGTGTCACTCAACCTGCCACACAGAGCTTGTTCAGAGCAGCTGCAAAGCATTAGGCCTGACGTCAGCGCCAGACTCCCGCCTTTTTTATGCTTTATTCAGAGAGCAGGAGAGGAGGAGGACAGAGCCAGCAGAACAGGAGGCGGCGCAGAGACATAGAAGGGGACGGAATACACAAAGAGAAGGCTGGAGGACTGTGCCAGCAGTGAAGACCTCTTAAGATCCCACCCTTTAGACTACTTAACTGTAAGTTTTCTAATGTCTTTTTTAAAGCTTACAGGGGGGGGCTAGAAGCATGGGGGAGCCCTTCTCTGAATGCATCAGACATGCTGCATTCAGTGCTGGATTTAATTTTCAATACAGCAGGGGGGTGACAAGTCCTCTTTAACTGTTGGCAGGGTTTACTTTTCCTTATAAGGTTAATTGCGCCATCTGTAAACAAACAGTTGCAAAGTCTGTTTTTGTTTTATCTGTCCACAGAAAATTTTCCCAGAATGATTGTGATTTGTCAAGGTGCTCTTTGGCAAACGTAAGTCGTACCTTTGTATGTATTTTCCTCAGCAATGGTTTTCTCCTTTGCCTTTGGGCATAAAGCTCTGCTTGGTTTAGTGTCATATTATTTAGATACATGTTGAAACCATGACCCAAAACTTTTCCAGGTTGGCCTTTATATCTTTGTATGTTTTACATTATATTTTTTCCACCATTTGCAAATTTCTAAGACATCTCATGTCAATTTTACTCTTTCCCCACATCCAAGGAGGTTCTCGATGGTTCCATACTTGACAAACTTCTTAATAACATTGTGCACTGTTGATTCTGGGATACCAAGGTCTTTGGAGATGGCCTTATACCTTTGGAAGTTTTGAGTTTGCTAATAATAGTAGTTCTGATGTTTTCAGAAAACTACTTTGTCTTCACCATTGTGACACAGGAACAGGGCCTAAAATTTGGCATTTTAAAACACTGAAATCATAATTCATTGACAAATTCATGTCACATGGGCTCCAACAATTTATGCCAGGTGATTCTCATTTGTGATTTACCACAGGCGAGTCAAAATGTGTTTCCATAGTCATTTAATCTAAAGGATGCCAATACCAGTGTCACATCGAGCTTTAGTTTTTGCTTAAAATTTTATATTCTCAGCCAAATGCACTTAAAAAGATTGGATTATTATGCTAATGTTTTCCCCCCAAATTCAGCAGCAGCACAATATGGGGTTACCACGTCTGTGTGCACCAGCGGGATAAAGTGGAACTTTTAATATGTTTTGCAGATTCTTCACCCATGCCTCATCCCAACATAAAGGTGGGGAGCGTACCTGAGATCACCTGTTTAATAACACGTCACTAATAACAGAAATACATAGGCTTTCAGGGTGGGAGCCTTGTGCTGCTGATGGACTATGGGAAAACAAATTAACATAATGATCCAATCTTCCCCTTCATCCACAGCAGCACAACATGGGATCTAGCACATATTTATTTGGCAGGGTTTGAGACAGATTCCAGAACATACAGTGCCTACAAGTAGTATTCAGCCCCCTGCAGATTTAGGTGGTTTGATAAGATGCAAATAAGTTAGAGCCTTCAAACTGCAAACGAGAGTAGGATTTATTAACAGAAGCATAAATCTTACAAACCAAAAAGTTATGTTGCTCAGTTGAATTTTAATAAATTTTAAACATAAAAGTGTGGGTCAATTATTATTCAACCCCTAGGTTTAATATTTTGTGGAATAACCCTTGTTTGCAATTACAGCTAATAATCGTCTTTTATAAGACCTGATCAGGCCGGCACAGGTCTCTGGAGTTATCTTGGCCCACTCCTCCATGCAGATCTTCTCCAAGTTATCTAGGTTCTTTGGGTGTCTCATGTGGACTTTAATCCTGAGCTCCTTCCACAAGTTTTCAATTGGGTTAAGGTCAGGAGACTGACTAGGCCACTCCATCACCTTGATTTTTTCCCTCTTGAACCAGGCCTTGGTTTTCTTGGCTGTGTGCTTTGGGTCGTTGTCTTGTTGGAAGATGAAATTACGACCCATCTTAAGGTCCTTCATGGAGGAGCGGAGGTTCTTGGCCAAAATCTCCAGGTAGGCCGTGCTATCCATCTTCCCATGGATGCGGACCAGATGGCCAGGCCCCTTGGCTGAGAAACAGCCCCACAGCATGATGCTGCCACCACCATGCTTGACTGTAGGGATGGTATTCTTGGGGTCGTATGCAGTGCCATCCAGTCTCCAAACGTCACGTGTGTGGTTGGCACCAAAGATCTCGATCTTGGTCTCATCAGACCATAGAATCTTGAACCAGTCTGTCTCAGAGTCCTCCAAGTGATCATGAGCAAACTGTAGACGAGCCTTGACATGACGCTTTGAAAGTAAAGGTACCTTACGGGCTCGTCTGGAACGGAGACCATTGCGGTGGAGTACGTTACTTATGGTATTGACTGAAACCAATGTCCCCACTGCCATGAGATCTTCCCGGAGCTCCTTCCTTGTTGTCCTTGGGTTAGCCTTGACTCTTCGGACAAGCCTGGCCTCGGCACGGGAGGAAACTTTCAAAGGCTGTCCAGGCCGTGGAAGGCTAACAGTAGTTCCATAAGCCTTCCACTTCCGGATGATGCTCCCAACAGTGGAGACAGGTAGGCCCAACTCCTTGGAAAGGGTTTTGTACCCCTTGCCTGCCTTGTGACCCTCCACGATCTTGTCTCTGATGGCCTTGGAATGCTCCTTTGTCTTTCCCATGTTGACCATGTATGAGTGCTGTTCACAAGTTTGGGGAGGGTCTTAAATAGTCATAAAAGGCTGGCAAAAGAGATAATTAATCCACACATGTGAAGCTCATTGTTCTTTGTGCCTGAACTACTTCTTAATACTTTAGGGGGACCAAACAGAATGCTGGTGGTTTGAGGGGTTGAATAATAAATGACCCTCTGAATTAACTTTTAACCCTTTAAAAATCTTTTTGGCTGCAGTGCATTTCCCACTTCCAGGCTGATCTACAGTCCAAATGTCACAATGCCAAGTTAATTCCGCATGTGTCAACCACCTAAATCTGCAGGGGGTTGAATACTACTTGTAGGCACTGTATCTGGCAAAAGTAGTAGAAGAAGCAGAGGATACTGGGTACGTCATTTGTCGGCTCCATACATTTGATGTGAGCTCCCGCGCTGAGCACACATCATTTCCCCCACATCTCAGCTGATTTCATAAGCTGAGATGTGTGACTACCACTGCCGATCAGATCCGTGATCCGATTGATGGTGTTAACCCTTTGGATCGCATTCTGACATTCACTGACAGATTGATCCAAACCACCGCAGGGGACACTGCGCAGTTCCCCGACATAATCAGAAATCCCGAGAAAAGATTACGGGATCTCCGTGTGTCACCTTATATCCTGCAGTCTTGTGGTGACCAAGAATGCTATCAGGGTTCACTTCCTGTGGATAGCTGGCAAGTATCAGCATCTACAAGAAGAGATAATTTGTGCTATATCCCGATATGCTGCAACTCATCATGACATAGCACAAGTGACCAGACAGTGCAACACTATGGCGCCCTATGGGCCAGTGCAAAACAAAGAAAAAATAAAAAAAAGTCTTAAAAAATATGAAAGAAAACCACAAAAGTCCAAATCACCCCCCTTTTACCCCATTCAAAACACAAGTATTAAAAAAACAAAAAAAAAAACAACACACATATTTGGTATCACTGCATTCACAAATGCCTGATCTATCAAAATATAAAATAACTTGATCAGATCGGTAAACTGCATAGCGGAAAAAACAAACAAACGCCAAAATGACGTTTTTTGGTGGCCGCAACGATGCAATAAAATGTGATAACGGGTGATGAAAGCAACATATCTACCCAAAAATGAAATCATTAGAAACATCAGATCAAGCCACAAAAAATAAGGTATCACACAGCTCCAGATCCAGAAAAATAAGAACGCTATGTGTCGCGGAACATGGCGACAAAAGCACAATTATTTTTTTTCCAAATTTCAGAAATTTTTTTCACCACTTAGATAATAGTAAAAGTATACATGTTTGGTATCTACAAACTCGTACTGAATGAGGCATCATACTGATACATCAGTTTTACCATATAGTTAATATAATGAGTATAAAACCCAAACAAAAGGTGTAATTGCACTTTTTTTGCAATTTCACTGCACTTGGAATGTTTTTCCCATTTTCCTGTACACTATATGATAAAATAAATGATTTCTTCTGAAAGTACAACATGTCCCGCAAAAAAACAAGCACTTGTATGTCTATATTAAAGGAATAGTAAAAAAGTTATGATTCTTGGACGATGGGGAGGGAAAAATGAAAACTGAATAATAGAAAATCGCCCTGCCCTGTTAAAGAAAGTTATCAGCGTGGACCATGTGCCTGAGCAACATCTGTGGTACATAGGCACATAATCTCTTCAAAAATGCTCTAGCAGAATAAGCAAAAGTGAAATGAAGCGATGGGATGTTGGCATTCTGGCAACATAGTTTGATTCAATCACAAATCCATCTTGATAAAGGTTTTGAGGCTTTCTTCCCTTAGAACCTCACCGCATGAAGTGAAGTACTAGTAGATTTTCATCCCTTCCGAAGTTCTAAGTCCTCATGAGATACCGTGTTTTTCCAATAATAGACCCTATTGCAAAAATAAGCCATAGTTGCCCATTATAGTGGGGCTGGGGATGTGGGGGGGGCAGAGATGGTGCAGCGGCTGGAGGTGGCTGGAACTGCGGCCCCTGGTCACATGGGCATACTCATTAGGATCATGTAATATTCACTTCACTCTCCCCAACTATCACCTCAGCACTGAAGCCAGCACTGAAAGGTAGGTGGGGGATTGGCGCATATTACATGTGCCTAAGTGTACTCACCCCCAATCCTAGATATGGCCACCCCGTCACACTATATGGCCCCCCTGCTGGTGCACCCACAAAAATAATAAACGTGGTTAACTTACCCTCTGTAGCTCCCTGCTCCTAGCTCAGTGGTGTCTTCCTGTCTGTGCCCGGCATCAGATCATGTGACCGGAATAGCTCAGTGATATCATTGCTGTGCACATTCACATGATCCGATGCCTAGGACACAGCAAGATGGTGATGCTTGGAGTAGGGTGCTGCGGAGGGTAAGTTTACAATGTTTATTATTTTTGTCTATGCGCTAGCAGTGGGGCCAGATGGTGTGACAGAGGGGCCATGTGCAGAATGGGGGCCACGTACTGGATGGGGAATCATAAGCCAGGAGGGCCCATGTGCAGGATTGGGGGCCATGTGCAGGATGGGGGATCAAAAACGGGGGGGGTCATGTGCAGGATGTGGGATCATAAACCAGGGGGGGCCATGTACAGGACGTGGGATCATAAACCAGGGGAGGCCATGTGCAGGATGATGGAGGGCCATGTGCAGGATGGAGAATCCTAAAACGAGGGGTGGTTATGTGCAGAATGGGGAATGATAATATAGTGGGGGCCATGTGCAGGATCAGGAATCATAAAATAGGGGGAGCCATGTGCACGATGGGGGGGGGGGGACAGTGCAGGGTGGGGGTCATGTGCAGGATGGGGAATTATAAACCAGGGGAACCATATGCAGGATGGGAGGCCATGTGCAGAATGAGGGATCATAAACTAGAGGGGGCCATGTGCATGATAGAGGATCATAAACTGGGGGCTATGTGTAGGATGGGGGATCATAAACCAAGGGGGGGCATGTGCAGGATGGGGGGGATCATACACTAGGGGGAACATGTCCAGGATTGGGAGCTTTGTGCAGGATGGGGAATCAAAAACCAGGGGGCCATGTGCAGGATGGGGGATCTTGTATACCAGAAGGATGGGGGACCATATATTCCAACAGGATGAGGGATCATATATATACCCCCAGTGTATAGCTCCCATCCTGTAATATAGCCAATATCCTGGTATATTTGGCCCTGATCCTGGAATATATGGCCTCAATTTGTGTGAATGATTTCTACTGGCCCAAAATAAGCCATACCCCAAAACTAAAGCCCTAGCCCTTTTGCCGGAGGTCAAAAGAAAATAAGAAAGTGTCTTATTTTTGGAAAAACATGGTAGATTCCTAGACATTTTAAAATGTCAAAAGTTGAAAGTTCCTCTTCTTGAGACGATGTTGCTTCAGGGACATAAGCCTGAAGAGAGATTATCTGATCCAAATTTTCTAATGATGGGTATTCTAGTCTGAAGGGTTGAAGACACCTTTGATTAACCATTTCCTGTGTAAATATAGTATAGGGTTCTTTAGAGGACAAAGCTTGTAGCTCACTCATCCTTCTTGATGGGATAACAGCTAGCTAGAGTATCATCTTAAGGGTTAGGAACCTTCACTCCACAGAGATTAAGGGTTCTAACAGTGTCTAGCCATTTGAGTACTAAGCCGAGACTCACTGGGCAACCAGTCTAGAGGAATTAAGGTCTAAACCCAGAAATGGACTTCAGATAATGTTTGATCTGACACTCTGTAACTCTGATGCTGTTAGGCTTAGGTCCTCTGTCAAATCTATCCAGTAAGAACTCTAAGATCTGTGGGATGATAGGATTTTCAGTGTTGATAGGTCTCAAAATGCACCCATATGAACTGTTAGTTGCTTCACTCCTAGAGTGAGCTAGAGTATCCATCACGCTGTTTGAAAAACTCTTGGTATTCAGTAAGGGCAGTCAGCCTCCAAACTGTCTTAGCCCAGTTCACATCTGAGCTCTGGTGCGATTGGCAGCATTGTGCTAGCGCAGGTGGTAGTGCAGTGCATATGCTGCCAAGCGCATCAGAGTGCAAATGAAGTGCATTGTGCTAGTGCCGCCATTACCTTGTATGGGCGAGCGCAGGAGAACGAAACCCGGAAGCGCAAGTGTGACAGGGTTACATTACACGTCCGGACTAGCACATGCGCTGTGACACAGGCCCTGTCACACTTGTGCTTCCGGGTTCCGTTCTCCTGTGCTTGCCAATACAAGGTAATGGCGGCGCTAGCGTAATGCGTTGCATGTGTGCACCGATGCGCTTGGCTGCGCAGATGTGAAACGGCTCTTACATAAAACTGGTCCCTAGGATAGAGTTCTGCCACAGGAGAGCTTTCCAGAACTGACCAAGTTCCATACACTCCTAGTGAGAGCTATGCCATGAGAGTGAACCATGATCTCTTGGGCTAGAGTGGAAGGCTATGATGGACACCTGATCCTGCCTGGTCTTCATCAATACCCTTGGTATCATGGAAGTTAGCAGGTAAATATATGCTAGCTTAAAGCTGCACGGGACAGACATGATGTTCAACAGTAGACATGACATGAACAGTAGGATGATCTCCTAGCGGCCTCACGATTGTCTATGTACAGTATAATGTCTCCTTTGCTCTGTATACACACTATGGGTCCTCTAGAGCCCATGATATACAATATGGGGCCCCACTGGACCTGTAGAAGCGCCATCTAGTGTGAAACAGCTGCTTTCATCTTGGTGTCTTTGCTTCCTCTCCCTCCCCTGTGTGTGTTCACTTGAATATTAAATAAACTGAAGATAAAAGCACAAATGGTGAGTGCCCTCTGATTTCTTACATTGTGTATATATTGTATAATAGTCCCACAGCTCCCTATATACAACATAATGTTTATACAGTTCCATATACAGAGTAAGGGCCCTTCTGATCCCACTATATACAGGATGATGGCCCCATAACTCCTTACGCAATGAAATGTCCCTGAGAGCACTATATTTAAAATATCAGTCCACCATAGCTCTTTAAATACAATATAGAGGCCCTTACAGCCCCCATACCAAGCATGCTCAACAACAGAAGGGTAACAATGAGGATTGTAAAAAAGGAAAGCCCTGGCGATAGAGAGAGGGGTGAGAGGCCACTTCCTAACACTCACTTGAGTCTGTATCCATGGCTCTCTCTGACTTCCCTCTATGAGTTCTTCTCCCCTTCACCGTCCCATGCCTATGCTTTTGCTGGCCCTGAATTCACTCATTCATTACTTCAATAATACAACACATGGTAAAGGAGACAGACAGAGGGAAATCGACACAAAAAGGAATACACTCCAACTCCCTAATGCAGCAAAACACCACAGCTGAAATTGTCACTATTCCTCAGCTTCTTTCAGAGACAGTTTTTTTCTGAAGTGGCCAGCATAGCATGGAATCTATAACCAGCATCAGATGGTAAGACATTAGACACATAATGGAGGGGAGTAATCACAAAAGTTCTGCACCTGAGATTAGAGATACAAAAAAACAACTAAAACACTTAGCCCATTCAGCCCTGAACAAAAGTATATTCACTCCAATATAAGTTGTAGGCCGAAGATAAATAATAAGCCTTTGAGACCTTCTGATCCTAGATTCACCAGACATCGCCCCTGGGAGAAACAAACAGAAGAAAACCCCATAGCTCTATATACACTCTTAAAGACCAAAAGTACAGTATAATTCTCTAGCATTACCCTATATGTTTATACAGTACCTCCACAGCCTTCTATATGTAGTATGATGCACCACACAGCCACCTACATAAGGTATTGGGACCCCTCAGCTCTCTACATGAAGTGTGATGGTCCCCACATTTCCATAGATACAATATGATGCCCACACAGCCACCAAAATAGTTTAATGGCCACCACACTCCTTATATACAGCATGGACTCTCATAACCCCACAACTCTACATTGTACGATAGCATATTGAATAAAGGTGCCTATGAAGGCTATGTCATTCCTCTACATGTAGGGACTTAAACAATGAAAAACAAAGACACTATATACTCACCTAATCCTGAGTCTAATGGCACAGTTAATGTATAGTTCTCAACCATCCCAGATTCACAGGGCCTGTGTCAATCTCAGGGGTCTTTGCTGGCATGTCAGGCATTTGTCCTAACTTGCTCTCACGCTCTTCATGATGTCATCATCCCATGGCTCCCTCTCCTCTGGGGGCAGGTCCAGCATCCTCTATACTGCTCACATCAACAATTAACAGTTGTCTTTTTATCTTGTCTCCCCAGAAATTGATCCCACAACCATTGTCTATGCAGGTAGTAGCTACAGTTATGAGCCACAACCTACATTAAACAGCACTGAAGAGTTATGTATACTTGAAGCTGCAGTGCTGACTATGATCTCACAAGCAAGTTATACCAGTACATAATGATATATCCGTACATAGCAGTGTATTTCTGTGTCATTTTATTCAAGAGGTAAAGAACAAGTCAGATTATTTGTTCCTATAAAAGTACTAGAAATAATGAAAAACAATAATATCTATATCTTGAGATCTGGTCTCCACGGAAATCAAAATCATAACTGACACAGTTACATCATTGAAGATAGTAACTTAAGTTGTGAGCCACAATCTTTGGTACTGGTTTAAAGAGATACATCTGTACACAGCAGTTTATTTCTAAGTATTTTTATTCTACAAGGGATAATTATTTCCTTATTTTTCTTCCTACAAAATAAAGAATAACAATTATAAAATTCCATTTTTTAAAAAAATAAACATTCCAAATCACCTAATGACATGGACATGTTTGGTGTTCATGTAATTTTAACGACCATCACCGTACAACAATCAGATTATTTACAGTGATCAGGAAATTACAAAAAATGTGTTAATTTTTTTTCTACATGCAATTATTTCAATCTGCGCACAGAAGCCCAACGTGAAAACATGCTCACAAATCGCACAATACAAAAGTGTCTTTAGATGCAGTAAAAGGTGGAGATTTCTTGAAGTCACATCATTTTCTCTTAGATATTTAGGCCATGTTCACATATAGCGTAAATGCTGAGGGTTTTCTGAGCTGCTTTTTTTGCAGTGAAATTCTGCTCTGTTCAACAGTTAAAGAAAAGTGGATGTGATTTCATGAAAAAGGGAGACTATTGCCAGGGTCACATTTGGCTAGCCAATTGCATTCACCACATCCAGATCCGGATGTGGTGAACGCAAGTGCCTTCACACACCTTTTTAAGTAAAAATGTGTGGTGGAAACCGCAATCCGGTAACCGGAATGTTCCGGATGTGTAATCCAGAGCAATGCGGTTACCATCTACTTTGTTCATCCCTGCTGTTGCGCAAAGGCCTGAAGGACTGTTCTACTAAACTTCTCTGAAAGGCGGGTATGAATATGTAAAAAACTATGTGTTGGCCCAGGTGCGTGCCTCGGCCCCTCACCAAAGTAGGGCCATGCAAGAGGTGCCAAATTGTCTCCCCGCCCCCTTGCTATCAAACAACCAAGGGGGCGGGTCAAGAGCCGGACCGCACCAGTTTGGGACTATAAAGATCAAACGGTGCGACCGGAGGTCAGACCGAGAGACATTGTCAGGAACCCAACTTGTTACCCGAACATGGCCTGGCAACGATGTCTGTTATACGCCTGAGGGATGTGGTCCGTGAAGTCGAGGAGGACCTAAGGGCTAGTAGGGCTGCCCCGGGTGTCCCGACCCTTGAAACTGAAGGGGAGGACGTAGAATTCTGGGGAGCGGCCCTGCGAGACCTACAGACCCAACTGCATGAGTCTGTGGAATGGACCGTCTGGCACTGGAGTGCCGAGATGGTCCTGGAAATCGACCGTAGAAGCGACCGTCTACTGGGGCACGAGCAAGACCCGGAACCAGTGGTTGCGGCAGAACCAGAAGCCAAACACCCGGTGAAGATGCCACCCCCACAGACCCTAACACCACCCAGAAGGATGACAACCAACCTGAGACAGGTGTTACATCAGCCAGCCCAGGAAGACCTGACCCGGCAGGCGACGCAGGGGAAACTGCCGAACCAGAAGATCTAATCCAGTTCTCCGAGGAGCCCGCTCTGGTAGTGGAGGAGATCAAAGGAGGATACAGTCACCAGGCAAGTTCCGGGGAGGAGGACTGGGATGAAGGAGCGACCGGCAGTGCAGGGCCCCGCGAGCTATGGTGGACCGAACACCTAGAACAGTAGCAGGACTGGCCAAGTATGGAGATGCGGCGAAATGAACACCGTCCCACAACCGCAACACTGCACTCCTGGCAACCAGTCTGGAGACCCGCGTACCTGCAGGACGATGAAGCTGAGTGGCAGAGGCGACGAGAAGCTTGGTGGGCGAGTGAGATCCAGACCAGCCAGGTCCATGTCTTTGCCCGCATCCAGCCACCACTGCCACTGGACCAGAGAAAGGAAGGTACGGTGACGGTGTTTAATCTGGCAACCGGGTATAGCATTGCTCAGGAGGTAGGCCTCTATGAGGAGGTCTTCGTGGGGAGGAGGGAGGTTGAGCCCCATCTTCCGCAAGGCAACCCGGACCGTCACCTGTACAAGGGCGATGAAAACTTATGAACGCCATGCAGGTCCCTGGAGTTGGTTGTCCATAAGGGTCACCAGAAAGTGACTTATGGTAAAAACCTGTTTTGTTGTTTGAAAGTTAACTGTTTGTTTCCCTGAATTAACCGTGAACGTTCGTATGGACTTAAATGTGAACTTTTACTGTAAAAGCCTTATTGAACTTTAAGTCAGAGACTTGATACCTGGTTCCCTTTGGGCCGATGCAGATTAGAGGTTTAATTATTGTCCCCATTTGTAACGTTTGAAGCATAACACCTCCCACAAGGGAAGACCACAAAGAACATCTTATTATTATTGTTATTGTTGTTGATTGAATGTTACCCGGATAATATGTAAAAAAAAAAATTTCAACTCAAGCCTGGTTTGGTTGTAACACTCACGGACGAGTGTAATTCACCAAGGGGATGTGTGGCGCCATAGGGAAGTACTGCACCACAAACAGAAGGTGTAGTGCCTGCGTAGTCATGGATATGGGGTTCTTAAAGAGTCTGTGATAAGCGCCCATACAATAGGCCACCTTAGGACAGGGGACCGTATATTCAGTAGGTCCCAGGGGGTGGAGCCTAGAGTAGAGCGAGAGACTTAGAGTGACAGTTAGTCAGTCAGCAAGTGAGACAGCAGGAGAAGAGTGCGGAGGAGATTGCGTCCGTGACAGAAGGGCACCTCTTTGGAGAGGGGTGACCCAGACACCAGAGGTGACGAACCAGGACCGGTTGGAGCCGGCTGGGGAGTCCGGGGTCATCACTGGCATACCGGAGCCGAGGCAGTCAGTTGGTCTACCCCTGACTACAAATCGACAAGCTGTGGGACCGACATAAGGGAGCCATAGCGCCATGGACTGAATCCCTACCTCAGTTCCAAATTGGGTCCAGAACACTTTAGGGAAAAGACAGAATTCCTATGGCCTGATGATTACTCTTCTGTCGTTCCTGTCCATATCGATAAGGAACCGACTGTACCTGTAGCAGACCTGGGGACTGGTGAAAGGGCTCTTCAGTGTGGTTAAAGGGAGTTAAAGAGGAACCCAGACCCAGAAAGCTATTACAAAAGGGACCACCGACAGACTCTGCAAAGTTACCTCAAAATCTGTGGCTATGTCCCCGCTAAACCAGACTGTACTGTGTACTTCAACATCTGCCCAGTACCAGTAAAGAAACTGGTAAACAACTAAAGAGTTGAAGTGGTGTCTGCATTCCTTTCCTCCGCAGCCCAGAGGGCTCCCACAACATCAAGGATGTGAGGACAACTACTCCCCTCATCCACCCGCTGCCCTGAGGTAAAACTCCACCTGTGGGGAGCTGGACTACTCTGAGCTGCACCTCCATCACCTCAGTGGCCGGCCACAGTGCTGGTATCCACGTTACCAGGTACCACAAGTGGCGTCACGATACCATTCCCCCATCCATCATCATCATCCCCCCACCATCCCCGCCATTGAGCGTCCAGGACACAGAATCTGGAACCGACCAGCCGTGATCCCCCATCAAAGTGACCATCTGTCCCGGTATCCGTGTACCCCCTACCCTGTCGACCGACTCATTTGTATGCAGCATTTTTTAACTGTGCACTTTGAACAAATGCACAAAGTGAACAGTTTGTTTCAGTGGTGACCGACAAAGGCATAAAGCAACTGATGTAAGGAAACACAGCATTTTACTTCCTTTTTTGTTCACTTTGGTGGAAATGATCTATATTAATCAAAAACAAAACACAATTATATGTCATTATTTACAGCCGTAAATACTTAACTTCCTTTATTGTCCATGTGACTTCAGTGTTTCTTGCCAGCCACAGATATCTTCTTAAGATTAGTTATATGTTTTTTATTATGTTTGTGTAATATTTCTGTTCTTACTATTAAAGACATGACCATGACCAGCTCCTGCTGATCAGGAAACTGGATCTCTCTCCTCACTGTATGCACTTCAGTAAAGTCAGTCAGTATAATTAATCATCATCTCTCTCATGCTGACTGATGGAACTTCAATCAAATACATAGCAGAGTTATTAGCCACAATCCTTTAATAAAACTATATAACATGTATCTAGAATCAAAATAAAGCATAACATTACATAATATATATATATATGTATATATATATATATATATATACAAAATAAAGGACTGCAGCACTCTTCTTTGTGAAACAACCGCCTTTATTCGGCCATCAGGTGGGTGGTGACAACGTTTCGGGATCCTGTCCCTTTCTCTAGCAGCTATACAATGTCAAGGCTAGGTTTTTTATACCCTTGATTTTCATATGCTCACATAATTGCCAATTATCACATTCAGTTGTTTTTTATCTATATAGTGCCCTCTAGTGCAAAAACAGTGCTAGTGCACACTTATTCACCTTTTATATCATTATATTTAGCCCTTATTTTCCACATCATATATTTGCGTTATCTGTTCCATATTGATACTTATTTGATTGCTTTACATGTCGATATTCATCACCTTGCACAGCTATGACTTCCACCTGGTCCGCCCTCTCCTATGCAGCATACAGTTCTCCTACTTGTTTTCCTGCCGCCATTGCACGTGTCCAGCGTCTCTATGAGATCGCCCGCACATGCGCGGTGCAATTTGAGTAGTTTACCGTCGCTATGGCGATACCGGATATCCGGCGTCCGCCATCTTGCGACTCGCATTATATGCCTTTACACCTGCATTTGCATTTCAGCGGTGTTTACATGCCTGTTGTCAATGTCCACTTGGTAGTTTGTGCAAATTGAGCAAAATTGTGTATGTGCAGGTCACTTATATCCAAAAAGTGCTATGTGCACATGCTAAAATCTATTTTGAGACTATTCATTAATTTTATTTTAAAACTACCGTTATCGTTATTAGTCTCCCCTATTTTACTTGTCATTATCCCTCGCCCATGAATCACCAACCACAATGTGTATACCACTGCGGTCAGGTGTCAGCCTTACATGGTGATAGGAAACCCCATCGCTCACCATGTATGCCGATCTTGGGGTCAATAGGATTTCTTATACTATTGGGGATACCCTAGATTATCCATTTAGTAGTTCCATGATTAATAAACCATAGTCATATCATATAGTCACATTATTTTATTTTTTTGTGCTTAAAGTGCTGAAGTGTCATACATTTAAAGTGCTATGCATTGCATCCATAAGATGCTTGTGTTATTGTATAGAATTAAAGTGCTTATCGTCATGTGCTTTGTGCATGGCATCTACAGGTCAACCAGATAGTCTGTTCTGCAAATTTGATAGCGGCCACCGTTTCTGCGATGCTGTGCTTTCTACCGGAACATTGCTCTGGATCATTAGATGGGCTAAAATATGAATACTAATAATAAAACATATAAATATATTAAAATACATTAAAATTCATCTATATGAATACTAGTGTGCATCGAAATTCCACCTAAAAGTGATTAATATCTGATTATCATTAAACTCGTATACAGTTTGTGCCTTTATTGTGACTAGTGCTCTCTATCTACAAGTACCATTTTTACGTCCGAGTTACTTTTCCTATCAGGGTTCTCTTGTTTATTTCCGATTTCCTTACTACCTGCTTTACTTTGTTACAAAATCTCTATAATGTCAGACTCATTTTGTATTCAACATTCATCCCTGACGGCCTCAGAGTGTTTAGTTTATAAGTCCACTCTAATTCTCTTATCTTCAATAACTTGGTCCTGTCTCCGCCAGGTGGAGCCAGGTGGTATGTACTATACAGCGGATGATGAGGAGCGGATCCTACGAGGGGCAGAGCGAGATCCAGGTTTCCTAAGTACACCTTCCAATGTGATGCAGAAACGCAAGTATGAAAATGATAGCAAAAAGTTAATATCAACTGAATTACATCTAGCAACATTGGCCCAATATTACAGAGTGAAAAGAATCCCGAGAGGTCTGAGATCTAACGTCAGACCCACTCTATTTTATGGCAATGCTACATATTGTGATAAACTGGCTGGTATGTCAGACAGATATGCATACGATGTATTGTTGTTAAACATGGAGTACCTACAAGAGGAGATGAGCAGGTTACAAGGAGAACTCAAAGAGACTGAGCTATCATTGAAAAAGATGTTGGGAGAGGAAGAAGTAAAAAAGTTTAAGGATGCTGTGATGGTAAAAGTGGATAAGCTGAGGAAAGAACTAGAGGAGACAAAACGCCAGAAATGGCAGCGTGATATGGAGGATTACAAAAATGGACAAATTTACAACTGGCAAAGAGAGGGACAAACTAGTTGGAAGAAAAGAGGTCATTTGTGGAAAAAGGACAAATATGTGAGACTGTATAAGAACGATAAAAAACGTAATGACTCTATTTTGTATAGATCCGGAGGACCCCATAGCCGAAGAAGAAGAGGAGGACAACACTACCACAGGAGCGAGAAAAAAGCAGCCAAGAGAAAAGAACAAGAACGCCAACAGCCGGAATCAGCAGAAAAAGAAGGATCATCCCTTATAGTCAACTTGGCGGGTAAAACACTCACTAATGATCAAAGACTTGTGTTAGATAAGGGGATGAATTTTTGTACTAATTCTCATGTAAATTGGTTTGAGGTAGAAGCAGACTTGTATAAGTTCTTTAGGAATATCAAACTGAAGTACTGGTTTCATGATAGGATGACTATAATAAAACCAAGGTCTAGTGAGATAATGATGAGGGATTTGAACATAAAAAAGAAAAGTGATTTTACTCCAGACAGTGAACACCCAGTTATTGAGGCCTATATAGAAGCAGTCAAAAGGGATATAAAAAAGTTGAAGGCAAGACCAAGAGAGGGTTTTAAAAAACCAAACATTACAAAGGGAGAAATCCAAGCAATAAAAGAGCTGAGGGAAGATGATAAAATTATTATTAAGCAGGCCGACAAAGGTGGGGCGGTGGTGCTAATGGAAAAACAAGCATATATAGGGGAAGTGATGCGGCAGCTAAGTGACCAAGCAGTATATAGACAGTTGAGTACAGACCCCAAATTTGAAATTCAGAGGAACATCTCAAAGGTACTTGGAGAAGCAGAGTTGGCAGGAGTTATTGACGGAGAAATGGCGGATTTCCTATATATAGAACACCCAGTTACACCGGTGCTATATATCAATCCAAAAATACATAAGACCCTACAAAACCCCCCAGGTAGACCTATAGTGGCGGGAATAGGGTCCGTTTTTGAGAATATTGGGGTCTTTTTAGACAAGGTCATGAACCCCTTTGCCACAAACACGAGGTCATTTATAAAAGATACCAACGATTTCCTAAAAAAACTGAGAGGGGTGAAACTACAACAAGACAACCTGATACTTGTGTCCTTTGACATAGTATCGCTATATACTTCTATAGATCACAATAGAGGCATAGCAGCCGTAACAGAGAAGTTACAACAAACAGAATATAGCGATGCTGCCAAACAATTTATCATCAATCTCCTGGAAATTGTATTAAAACAAAACTATTTTCTCTTTGGTGATTCCTTTTTCCTACAATTGGCTGGGACCGCCATGGGCGCGAAAATGGCATGTGCTTATGCCAACACGGTCATGGCGGTCATGGAAGAAAGCGTAATCTACGGCTCCCATCACTTTGCTACTGTAGTAGAGTGGTGGAGGTACGTGGATGATACGTTTGTCATATGGAAGGGCACAGAGACACAACTGGAAGAATTCTTTGAGTTCTTAAATTTAATAGATCCCACCATAAAATTCACTAAAGTGCAATCGGAAGATGAGATACAGTTCCTAGACGTATTGGTGAAGAAGCATGAAAGAGGGTTCAGTACGACATTATATGTTAAAAAGACGGATAAAAATAAACTTCTACGATACGATAGTCATCACCCAGCAGCCCTAAGGAGAGCGATACCAATGGGACAGATGCAGAGGGTAAAAAGGATTGTCAGCGAACAGACAGAATTAGAAGAAAAAGCAAACCAGTTAATGAGTAAATTTGTAGAAAGAAGATACCCGAAGAAGCTCTTAGAACAACAGATAGAGAAAGTTTTAGACAACAAGGGTGAGGCCATAGAGAAAAGGCAAAGGGAGAAGAGGATTCCATTAATAATAACCTATAATGAGGAAGCACCGGAGATAGATAAGATTGTAAAAAGGCATTGGCACATCTTAAGTAGCTGTATACCGGAGGTTGAGGAGTTCAACAATAGACCTATGACAGCGTATAGGAAAGGGAAAAATCTGAAGGATGCTTTTATTAGATCAGACATTAGCTCTATGAAAAAGAGTAGACAAACAACTCTGACATCGAGAGATAGAAAGGGGTGTTATCCGTGTATCTCATGCATTGATTGAAAGTACATGCAGAAAGGTCCAAGTTTCACACATAATGGAGTCGAATATAAAATTAACCACTTCCTGACCTGTAATAGTGACCACGTGATCTACTTGCTAGAATGTCCATGCGGCCTCAAATATGTAGGTGAGACCACTTTAGAATTTAAAACGCGTTTTAACCAGCATAGACATGACATCAGAGCAAAGAGGAAAGACCTGCCAGTCCCAAGACATTTTGTAGAAAAAAATCACAAAGAGAGGGATCTGAAATTTAGATTAATCGATGCAATACCCCCACTCAGAAGAGGCGGAGACAGGACCAAGTTATTGAAGATAAGAGAATTAGAGTGGATTTATAAACTAAACACTCTGAGGCCGTCAGGGATGAATGTTGAATACAAAATGAGTCTGACATTATAGAGATTTTGTAACAAAGTAAAGTAGGTAGTAAGGAAATCGGAAATAAACAAGAGAACCCTGATAGGAAAAGTAACTCGGACGTAAAAATGGTACTTGTAGATAGAGAGCACTAGTCACAATAAAGGCACAAACTGTATACGAGTTTAATGATAATCAGATATTAATCACTTTTAGGTGTAATTTCGATGCACACTAGTATTCATATAGATGAATTTTAATGTATTTTAATATATTTATATGTTTTATTATTAGTATTCATATTTTAGCCCATCTAATGATCCAGAGCAATGTTCCGGTAGAAAGCACAGCAAGGCAGAAACAGTGGCCGCTATCAAATTTGCAGAACAGACTATCTGGTTGACCTGTAGATGCCATGCACAAAGCACATGACGATAAGCACTTTAATTCTATACAATAACATAAGCATCTTATGGATGCAATGCATAGCACTTTAAATGTATGACACTTCAGCACTTTAAGTATAGAAAAATAAAATAATGTGACTATATTATGACTATGGTTTATTAATCATGGAACTACTAAATGGATAATCTAGGGTATCCCCAATAGTATAAGAAATCCTATTGACCCCAAGATCGGCATACATGGTGAGCGATGGGGTTTCCTATCACCATGTAAGGCTGACACCTGACCGCAGTGGTATACACACTGTGGTTGGTGATTCATGGGCGAGGGATAATGACAAGTAAAATAGGGGAGACTAATAACGATAACGGTAGTTTTAAAATAAAATTAACGAATAGTCTCAAAATAGATTTTAGCATGTGCACATAGCACTTTTTGGATATAAGTGACCTGCACATACACAATTTTGCTCAATTTGCACAAACTACCAAGTGGACATTGACAACAGGCATGTAAACACCGCTGAAATGCAAATGCAGGTGTAAAGGCATATAATGCGAGTCGCAAGATGGCGGACGCCGGATATCCGGTATCGCCATAGCGACGGTAAACTACTCAAATTGCACCGCGCATGTGCGGGCGATCTCATAGAGACGCTGGACACGTGCAATGGCGGCAGGAAAACAAGTAGGAGAACTGTATGCTGCATAGGAGAGGGCGGACCAGGTGGAAGTCATAGCTGTGCAAGGTGATGAATATCGACATGTAAAGCAATCAAATAAGTATCAATATGGAACAGATAACGCAAATATATGATGTGGAAAATAAGGGCTAAATATAATGATATAAAAGGTGAATAAGTGTGCACTAGCACTGTTTTTGCACTAGAGGGCACTATATAGATAAAAAACAACTGAATGTGATAATTGGCAATTATGTGAGCATATGAAAATCAAGGGTATAAAAAACCTAGCCTTGACATTGTATAGCTGCTAGAGAAAGGGACAGGATCCCGAAACGTTGTCACCACCCACCTGATGGCCGAATAAAGGCGGTTGTTTCACAAAGAAGAGTGCTGCAGTCCTTTATTTTGTATACTTATACAGCAAGGAGGAGAGGAGCTGTGACTGCTGAGCACCTAGGGGAGCTGTGCTGCACCAATATACGAATCTATATATATATATATTTATATAACTAGAAAAAGTTCTCTGCAGCACCCAGTTACTACCAATGACGTACAAACGCCAACAAGCTATATGTATATGAGAAAAAAGTTTAAAAACTTACGTTTTTTCAAAAAACTCAAAAATCTTATCTTTTTATCTCTGAAGTTCTTGGTACATACATTGGCCAATGTCTGTTTGCTCATCGACTGCGACAAAGTGACTTCAGGTCCGATGAGTCCCTACGCTGATATCCCTATCCTCCTTGTCCACCCCCCACTCTCAGTGGGCAGACTCCATCTCGACCCTAGATCACCTGTGGTCAATGAGGGTGCAATTGCAGCATGGAGCCAGCATCTCCATATGATACAAAAAAGAGAAAAAAAAAAAAAACTGCACAGCACTCACAGACAAAATGTGAACTGGTGCCAGCAGGGACGCTGGGTCAAATAACTAGAAAAAGTTCTCTGCAGCACTCAGTTACTACCAATGACGTACAAACGCCAACAAGCTATATGTATATGAGAAAAAAGTTTAAAAACTTAAGTTTTTTCAAAAAACTCAAAAATCTTATCTTTTTATTTCTGAAGTTCTTGGTACATACATCATGCTTTGATTCCCTGTGCGTGGTGCGAATCGCACTCCCCACAGACCGCTGTGTAGCTGGTATCCATGATACACAGCAGGTTTATAGGGGCCGCGTTCTCCCATCTGCAGCCTGCGTGAAGGCAGGCGGAGGGAGACAAAAATTCTAAGTTCTCTGCAAACAACACAGGGGACTTAGAATTTGGCAATTGTGACCCTAGCCTTAGAGGATACTGTGACCTTGTAAGAATCAGTTAATGTTTATATTGTAAATATGTATGGTTGCTTTATTTGTAATAGGTAATGTGGCCAGTGCCTTAGTGACTGCTTTCCTGGGCTCTTGGGCTAATTATGGTTAAAGCGGATTGGGTGTTTGGAGGGATAGAGTTAGGCTGAAGGCACACTGGCGTGAGAGCCGCGCAAGTGCAATGCGAGAAAAACTTGCATAGCACTCGGACCAGTATCAGTAAATGATATTGGTCCAATTAGCGCGTTTTACTCGCATTGCGAGAGAAATGCAAGAGCAATCGCAAATTTCGTTTGTTGGCCTTCACACACCATGTTTCCAAAATGCAAGCATGCCTGACACATACCGAATTATCCTGTTGCCTGAGTTTGCTAACGATGTCAGAGGTGGCCTTGTGGTATGTGCAATTACATGGCCTGTGTAGTTTAAGGTTGAAAACACTGTTGTAATACTTGTGGGGGTCTCACCAGTCTCCCCTTGGAACATAAATAGGGCCATGTCCACACACCTCCGCTGTAAGTGTTTAGCGGTTCTCCGCTAAATACTTAGGTTTTTTCCGAGAAGCGGAGGTGCGTGTGTGCCGCCGCTTTCTGCGGACGCAACCCATGGTTACCCGATGTGTATCGTGGTAACCACTTCACACAGCAGGCTGTTAGCAGCGTTTCCCTGTCCGCTCTGGGAAAGCGGACACTAGACAGCCTTGTGTGTGAAGTGGTTACCACGATACACATCGGGTAACAATGGGCTGCGTCCGCAGAAAGCGGCGGCACGCACATGCACCTCCGCTTCTCGGAAAAAAACTAAGTATTTAGCGGAGAACCGCTAAATACTTACAGCGGAGGTGTGTGGACATGGCCTTGGAGTGTCCATCTTGCCCTGTTGATGTATATGTGTGTGTTGTCATATATCCAATTGTAAAGGAGTATGTACACAGTACGCCATGATGATATAATTTTGTTTGCACTCCCATATGTCTACAGGCCAAAAAAAACACACGAAGGGACAGAAAGGGAAGCAGCCACAAACACCTGTGTCTTGCACACACCCCCAGAAAGGTAATGGTCGGAAAAAACTTTGCATGCATTCTGTGACAGAACCGGGTTTATACAGTGTGTTCAGGCTGACACTTCATATATGTTGCTTTTCGCACATGTGCAGGAGAAGGTGTCGTCCCAAGTCAGCAATCACAGTATGGCAACAAGAAGATCTGTGGATGAAAAGAAACTTCAAGGTGTATTTGTGCAAAATATACAGTATATGTGGTTATACTGGGCATTGTTGGGCTGAGCAACTTGACATCCAAACCAAAGTCTACTGGGTTAACATCTTATCCGTATAAGGGTAGGGTCACACTTGCATGCATTTTTTAAGGTTGTTCCTGACAGCCTGCATTTTTGGGCTGCGTTTTTGCAGTTAGGTCAGGAGCAGCCTTAAAAAATGCATGCGAAAACGCATTGGTACCATTTAGTGCCATGTGTTTTCACATGCATGACCCATAGGGCCCCATGTTAAAAAAAACGCATGCGTTTTTGGAAAGACACAGTACCGGATCCGGTGTCCGTCTCTGTGCGTTCTTCTGGGGCAAGTGAAGGTATCAATCCAGCTCCCAGACGTGTTCCTCTGTCTGTAATTCTCCTGTTCCTCTGACCCTTGCTAGGTCTGCACTGAGCTAACTCTGCTCTCAGTGTGCTCTTCACAGCACTACACCGTGCTGTACGGTCTGAGCTCTCCCTCATGGGCAAGGGTATATAAGGAAGCCAGTGGTGCTCCCCCTCTTGGCCCAGAGGTGGTAGTGTTTGTCAGTGTGTAGTGGGGGAGAGAACCCATGTGATGTTATTGTGGCACATTAACCCATGGGGTGCCACACGAACAGCACTAAATGTGTGTGTGCAATAATAACATGTATAATATATTCACTCATGC
This sequence comes from Allobates femoralis, assembly GCA_033576535.1. Classification (NCBI taxonomy): domain Eukaryota; kingdom Metazoa; phylum Chordata; class Amphibia; order Anura; family Aromobatidae; genus Allobates; species Allobates femoralis. The sequence continues at coordinate 457,695,238 of JARQOC010000004.1, forward strand.
AGTTAAAAGAGTGCATATGCGGTGGCATTCCATAAGTGACAGATGTGTCAGCGATTACAAGGACCAGGAAAAATATAAGAGCGGGGCCGCCCCACACCCTCCACGCCTTTACAAGAATTTTGAGCGTTGCATTTTCTCCAAAAAACTGTTGAGGCTAAGATATAAGTCCCCACAGAAGACTCTGCACCTATACCAATGTTTGTCATTCATGTTCCCAACATGTATCTGATTTTTGGTTCACTTCCTTCCTCAACACAGGACATTGTGCACTACGATCTGGAGGGTGAGGACAGCGCTGGTAATGGTGCGAGCACCAAGGACCAAGTTGGAGAGATGCTGTCATCAGATGTCAACCAACCAGAGCCACACCCACAAAGGGCCGAAGCCACACTCACCGCACATGCAGAGGAGCGCATGTCTTCCATCCCCGTGTGACACGTCCTAGATGCCAAACACTGGCTAAGGAAGACACAGATATGTTGTTCCTAGATGGGCTACATCACCAACAGGAGATGGTAAGGCTGCAGAACAGTGCTCTGCAGCGGCAGATTGATGATATCAAGCAGAAGGACTCACTTCATGGGAGCAGCGAGTGGCAACTCTTGATGGCATCTTATGTGCCTCTCCTCTCCACCATTGACCCTAACAGGTGCATTGAGTTCAGAGAGGAGTTAAACCAACTCATTGGTCGCTACAACCGGAGGATCAGTTCCCATACCACCATGGGGTCCGAGGACACATCACAGGATCAGGCCCAGCGATGTTGTATTTGCTCTGAAATAAATTATGTGTTTGTTTGCCTGTTGGCAAGGCCTGTTACAATGCCTGTAGGAAGTTTGGTATTGAGGGGCACTTATGTCTCCCATTTTAACAAAGCTGGACAACTTTGTATGCAGCACATTGCTATTGCTACCATTGTTTAACACAACTATGCATTTGTTTGTTTTTTTCTGCCTAAGGATGGACATCACACTACAGATTGTTTAACTGTGTTGAAACATGTGTCTGTGTGTTTTTTATGAGGGCTTGTGAAGGATTAAATGTCATACAAGTTTGGAAATTATAAGGCCATATCAGTGTTGAAGGGCCACAAATATGTCTTAGGCTAGGGTCACACTTGGGCTGTCACCCAAGTTTCACGGATCCGCTTAAAAGTTAGAAAATTTAGCAGAAGCGTATAGTGTTAACAGCAAGCCCTGCCAGGCAACGCAGCCTCATAGAAATCCGCTGTTTACCTTAACAGCGGCTCCACGCTAAGCATCAGGAAGTGCACTTTTGGAAAGCACACAGGAAACGTGGGCTGCAACATTTTCCTGTGCGCTGTCCAAAAGCGCACTTCCTGATGCTTAGCGTGGAGCCGCTGCTAAGGTAAACAGCAGGTTTCTATGGGGCTGCGTTGACAGGCAGGGCTTGCCATTAACGCTATGCGCTTCTGCTAAATTATCTAAGTTGTCAGCGGATCCGTGAAACGTGGGTGACAGCCGAAGTGTGACCCTAGCCTTACACTCAGGCTGCTATTGTGGGTATTGCCAACATTACTCAGGCTAAACATTCGGGGATGTACATAAGTTTGCATGGTGAGATGTGTTCATGTTGCTCTTGGATAACCTGACATTTGTATCCTTCGATCCTAAAAACATGACTTTATGTCCTACAGGAATTATATGGCAATCTTTGTTTTGAAAGTTTGGATGGGCAGCCCGACACACAACACCGTTTACTACCTTAGTAGTCCAACTGTGACCAAAATCAGAGTTCAACATATTTTATTGACACCAAAATGGTTTATGCACATTCAGGAAGGTCTAAATTTTTGTTTAAGAACCAAAATAAATGCAGCTATTGCACATGTGAATGTTAGGTATGTGCTACCAATAATGGCCAAGTGTGTATGTGTGCGTTCAAGAATTGGCAATTGCTTGTAGATATGGCAACATGAAACACATGTCACATGATTTGATTTACGCTAACATACGCATGAAACACATATGCATGCTATACCATTACCACAGGTCTACTCATTACGCATAAGCCTACAGGCCTATGAGGACATATTGGACAGTAGCATGGGAAGGTACCCGTAGTTTGGAGTATGTGTGTTGAGGTGCGACATTAACCCTTCAATGTGTGCAAAAATGTAACATTATGTGGAAAGTATATTACTTTGTTGAGCAAAAACAATAGAACAAAAAACATTGGTTGCGGTGAAGTTTTAGTAAACAAAAAGGTACACAAATGGAAAATGGATGGAAAAATGAAAAATGAATAGACGAATTGCAAAGAAAATGAACATGAGCTAATAATGCCATGAAAGGACGCAGGACATTCAAATATGCACAGCAAGCCTGGGTATCTCACAAATGTCAGTCATGAAGTATTCGGCGAATTGATTCCGCACTTCCATGGCTGCCACAGGAGAATGGACATTCACATCTTGGAACCCAATGAGGGTTGAATTTCATTCATAGGGGTCCACTATGAGGGGGTCATGCCGGCAGATGAGGTTATGTAAGCAGACGCATGCCTTCACGACAATATCCATGTTTTGGGGGTGCAATTGAATGCATGAGAAGAGCACATGCCACTTCCAGGACAAGATCCCAAACACATACTCCACATATTGGTATGACAGACTTAACCGGGTATTGAAGTTATGCAGGGTCTGGGTGAAGGTCCGGTTGGCATAAGGCTTCATAAAGTTCATGGTCAGCTGGAAAACCTCATCTGCTACAAGCACATAGGGGACACTGGGCGCCGTTGTTCCTGGTAAAGGGCATGGTGGTGGAATATTGAAGTGGTTGTGATATAGGGATTTCCCTATGTTGCTATCTTTAAAGACACCAGAGTCGTTTGTGCGCCCATATGCCCCAATGTCCACAGCAACAAATCTCATTTGTGCATTGGCAATGGCCATTAAAACAATAGAAAATAAGTTCTTATAATTGTAGAAGTTGGTGCCACTATTTGGTGGCTTGCGTATCCGTATATGCTTGCTATGAAGGAATCCAATACAGTTGGGGAACTGAAACACCTGGTAAAACGGTTGGCATTTTGCAGCCACATTTCGTGGGTGGGTAGTGGCAAGACCAAGGGCTGCTATTTTGCCTATATCACCTCACATGTCTCAGGCATTATGCTGCAGATGGTGGAGCGCCCAATCCTGAACTGGTAGTGTAGTGAGGCATAACTTTCCCTGGTCACCAAGTACCTGCAATGATGATGGACCCAAATGAACACACAGACATGACATGATGTACTGTTGACGCATGGAGACATAACGTGTAAAGTGTGTGTGCTGTAAAAAGTGAAATGGGCAACAAACTTACCTCAGAGTCACTACCAATCTCTCTGCTGGGGTTATGGCAGGCCGACATCTTGTATCCTGGCGACAGATGTCTTCTTCAACCAGGCCAAGGAGAACATCAAATGTTGAGACCAACATCCTCAGGAATCTTTGAAATTTCACTGGTTGAACTGCTGGTAGAGGACATGATCCATATTGGGGTTTCAGCAAGTTGACTTCATAGACCCACAGACCACTACGTCTGGCAGTTCGCAACTGCCGCCAATATAACATGAGGTAGCGAAGCTCCACGAACAGTGTGTCATCCATGATGCGCACAGAGCCACAAACGACACACAAAATGGCTAATGGCAACATCCCCCAATGACCGGGGATTTTTATTGGGTGAACGCTGTGGTTAGCCATAAAAAAAAAATAAAAAAATGGTACCCTATACATTAACGCATCTGTTAACGCATGGCACTTATGTGTAGCAGGCGTTAACACATGCGTTATGTTTGGCACCAATACATGGCACAAAATGCATCAAAATGCAAGCCAAAATAACGTATCCATCAAATGGATACAACCTCCCAGTGTGATCCTAGCTTAAGGGAAGCAAAAATTGTTTGTAGAATTGAGAAGCAGGGGAAGAACAAAGAAAAATTGACAGATGCAGCACATGTGGGAGGTGTGGAGAGTAAGAGATGTAAGATTCTAATTTGACTGGACCTACAGGTTAGACTCAGGACCCAGACACACAGTTATCCAAGAAATAGCTGCCCATAGATCTTACTGTATAAGCCTTCAGGACCTCAGACAGCGCACATACTATACCTACAATAGCTATAGTATGTGCGCTGCTCTCAGAGGAGCCGGCGGCTTCATTCATAAAAATATACAGCAGCTGACAGGAGCCGGCTGCTGTACATAAGAGATTAATTCATTATATGCCCACCTGAGTGGGTGGTAGGTCTCTAGGGGGGTGGGCACCCCCTAGAGAGAGTACAGACACATTTTTTAATAAAATTATAAGTTTTAAAACACAGAGAACACTTTGCTTATCCTGGCGGCAGCCGGGATAAACAAAGTATATGCGGTATACTTGAGCAACCCGGTTACCGCTTTGCGGGGCTTACAACTGCTCCGAAAACTGCAGCCTGCATGATTTTTCATGCAGGCTGCAGAGCCGAGGCGGTAACCGGATTGCTTGTGAAGCAATCCGGTTTTTATAATAGGCTCCTATGAGGAGCGTTTCCTGATCCGGTTTTGAGCTTTTTAAAAGCTCAAAACTAGATCAGGTTTTTAAAAAAAAACCTGAAGTGTGACCCTAGCCTCACATTCAAGGAATACAAAAAGCGGTCTGTTGGAGAGCTAAGGAAGGAGCAGATGGGAAAGATTAAAAACATCCAAACCTTTATTGGGGTTCCCTTATATGCCACGACACGTTTAGACAGACTAGTGGCTTTTTGTATTCTTTGAATACAACTGGCGGCTACTCAAAGATTCCGCTTGGTTGCTAAAGGCCAAAAGGCTCTTGAGAGCAGGCCATAGGCATGTAGCAGAGAAGTATTATCTCATTGGCCATCCAATAATTTACACTAAATCCCTGTGGGTGGGACGTAGTGGATCCAAAAAGACTGTTTGAGTCTGCATATATATAATGATGCTAGTGAGGAGGACGAGAGACTTGAGTGTATCTTCAGAAGACCAAGTGCCTGGGAAGTTGTTGGCTGTTAAATTAACTTTGATTGTTACTATTGAAACCCCAATTGTGTGAAAAGGTTGTGCCCATATTATTCTATCTTCACAACACACTGCTTGTGTTAGGTGCTTGAGCTATCATATCTCCTGATGCCCGTATGGACCGTTTACTCACATGTAGAAGTGTTATTACATAGCTTGAACTCAGCTGCAGAGGCATGTATGAGGTATAGCAACACAGTGAAAACAATACAATATCAATACAGTACTGTATGATTCCAAAGTCATGGAACATGACTCGCGTCATACATGAGAATAGTCGGTTGTTTGAAACTTCAAGTAAAGTTGCTCTGTTGACAAAAAAGAATGAAATTTCTGTGTACTTGTACAAAAGAGGGAACTGTATCTCAAAATGTATATGCACTGGGGGTGTAGGTGGCCGAGGTGCAGACTGCTCATCTAGGGCTGACCAATAAGACCCCATGCCAACCCCCCAACATTTGTACAGGATGTCACATCTTATTATTGAAATACGCTATATCATATATATCATATATTGTAGATACTTTGTGTGACAGTCTTCATTTATATATGGCCAGCTTCACTAACTCTTTCATGTTATTTTCCCATGTAATTCTTTTAAATTAATGTTAGTGCTACTCATCAGTCTGTATCCAGTGCTAAGCATTACATTCTCCCTCCTGAGAATCTTTTCTCTTTTACACACCCCTGAGACATCATCCTAATAGGCCATTTAGACATGAGTTTTCAGGTAGTTCAGGTAGCTGGCGCCCTGCTACTACCTGCTATTGAGAAACTTGTTAGTGCCTTATTTCTGCTATGGCATGATTCCAATACTGCTGTTTCACTCTTCGCTAAGCCAAATCTGCCTCATTTCTTTGTAGGCTTTGCTGCATTGAGCCTCTGTTGTAAACTCGGGTCTTCTTCATCCGTTCCCTTTTGCTTTGTTACTGCCACTAAATCCATATACCAGATTTGCTTCACTGGGCCTGCATTACAAACTAAGTGGTGTTACAGCCAGAGCCAGTGTTAGCACCCGGCACACCCGGGCTAGTGCTGGGGGCCCTGCTGTTTGATGCAGGACAGTGTCCCCTGCCCTGCGTTTAACTGCTTCCTTCCCCTGATGGCTGTGGGCCCCTGGGATCTGTGTATTTGCCTCTGACAGGAGACCCCTGTCTGCTCTCCCTTCTAACCTGTGTATCTGCAGATGCTGATTACATTGCCTGACTGTACAGAGGCGGGAGCTGATCTCTATGGTCTCCTGCAGGAAGTACAGGAGTTTGCAGGAGATAGAGATCTGCTACCATCACTGTGATCAGCCTAGAGTAGGAATACTTCAGCACATGATTATGAATGAGAAATGCAAAAATGGATGAGTTCAGTCTGTTTATTGCTCAAAAAATCTGCATAGAAGCAAAGTAAAGTCTGACTTTTTGGCTCTTTTTTCTCCTTTTGAGCCTTTATCAAAGTTATGTTTTTATCTGCAAGGAATATACAAAAACAATGCAATTGATACAATAAATAGACTTATTACAATACAAAGACAAAAAATTATGACAATAGCTCTGTTACAATCAAAGCAAAATGTAAGTGTACCAGAAAATTACAAGGTATCGGTACTGTACATATTCTGCATGAGTGTAGGACACAAATCAGCAAAATACAATATACAGTAGCAACAGGGCTGTATTTGGAGTTCCTGCTGCCCTAGGCACTGTCAGCGGTTGCTCCCCCCCCCCGTCGAGGCCCCTGTCCCCCATTGCGGACAATCTTCCTCCTCCGTCGTGGCCGTCCCCCCAAGTTCCATGTAGCTTCTTCCCCCACATTCCATCATGTAGCACATATATAAGGTTTGTAGGTTTGTCCAACCACACTACAGAGACATACTGATAGGATATTTACATTGTGAGCCCCAATGGGGACAGTGTTGATGATGTATGTAAAGTGCTGTGGAGTTCATAGTGTAATATAAATGCAAAAAATGTTATTCTTAATATTACGTCACAATACCAGGATCTGAGGATCTTCTATTTTGAGGTCAGGGGCTTTCTGATGCGATGTTGCTGCCTGTCTTGCTGTCTTCCTCTTTTGACACTGCAGTGCAGTGGACAAGAGAGCATTAACTGGTTAATAACTAGAAGTATGGATTGTGTACTAACTGAGCCATAAACCCTCTCCATACCATGAAGTATGATGGGTGTACTAACTGAGCCATAAACCCTCCCCATACCATGAAGTATGGTGTGTGTACTAACTGAGCCATAAACCCTCCCCATACCATGAAGTATGGTGTGTGTACTAACTGAGCCATAAACCTTCCCCATACCATGAAGTATGGTGGGTGTACTAACTGAGCCATAAACCATCCCCATACCATGAAGTACGGTGGGTGTACTAACTGAGCCATAAACCCTCCCCATACCATGAAGTATGGTGTGTGTACTAACTGAGCCATAAACCTTCCCCATACCATGTCCAGCAGACATTGTAAGGATTACTATATGGATTTTATTATTAGGGTACGGACACACTGGCGTGAAACTCTGATGAGTGCAATGCGTGATTTTATCACATTGCAGTCGGACTAATGTTAATCATTGTCTGAGAGCACATTAGCGAGTGTCGGACGCTTTTTTCTCATCCAGATTCTGGATGAGAAAAAAGTCACAACATGTCTACGGGTGCCTAATGGTAAATACGACCCTGAGTAGCAAATGAAAATAGTTTTATCATTATAAGAATTACTTATGCAGTAATGGTGGATCTGTGTTGCGTTGATGTGATAGTGAAATAATACACGTGGGTAAACGGTACAGTGGTCGTAGAGAAGATAATACACAGTGAGTGGTATAATCAACATCAAATCTGGTAATACTATTGAAGATTCAAATGTCTGACTCACAGTAGTCAGTCTTATCCCAAGGTATAAACATCACTTATTTTCTAACCTTTTCTTTCCTATATATCTTTCAATGTTTCATACTTCTATACCCTTTATCCTCTCTCTATGTACTTTATGCTGATTCAACAGTCTTTCTTTTTCCTACTCTAGTTCTTCTTGTCCTCTTCTTACTGTAAAATCCTCTTTTTCACTCTGGATCTGCGATTAAATGACATTGACTTTGCTTCTATACAGATTTTTTGAGCAATAAACAGACTGAACTCATACATTTTTGCATTTCTCTTTCATAATCATGTGCCAAAGTATTCCTACTATAGATTGTTACGTTTTTTACTTCTGAGCACCGACTGACGGTGAGCTCAGCATCTCTCTAATTAGCACTTTGATCAGCATCTGCAGATATATAGGTTAAAAGGGAGAGTGGGGCACCACAAACAGGGAGGCCCCTGTCAGGGGCAAATACACAGCTTTCAGGGACCCACTGACATCAGACAACACGTCCACTCATCTCCTCACATGGAAGAAGCACTAGTGCTCTACAGAGCATTTGTGTGTCCCAAGCTCTGCAGAGCATGTGTGTGACCCGTGCTCTGCAGAACATGTGTGTGTACCCCGTGCTCTGCAGAGCAGTTGTGTGCCCTGTTCTCTGCAGAGCATGTGTGTGTCCCGTGCTCTGCAGAGCATTTGTGTGCCCTGTGCTTTGCAGAGCATGTGTATGCCACGTGCTCTGCAGATCATTTTTGTGCCCCATGCTCTGCAGAGCATATGTGGCCTGTGCTCTGCAGAGCATGTAGTGTGATGCTCAGGTAATCTGTTGCAGTTGTGTCTATGTGATGAGCATAGGATTCAGAGCATTGCACCCCACCCTGCAAGCCCTCCTCTGTGCACTGGTTGCTGCATTGTGCTGAGCACAGGTGTAGACTAGAGGACACTGCCGCCGCTGATAGCTCTACTGTCTGTTCTTTGCCATCCAGTGTGCTCTGCCATCAGTCTGCTCTGCTGTCCATGGGCTTTGCTGTCTGTGGGCTCTGCCGACCATTGGATCTACCATTTGTGCTCTGCCTTCAGATGTGCTCTGTCGTCCAGTGTGCTTTGCTGTCAGTGGGCTCTGCTGTCAGTGCTCTGCCGTCTGGAGTGCTATGCTGTCTGTGTGCCCTCCCATCTAGTATGCTCTGCTGTCAGTGTGCTCTGCCATTCGGTGTTCTCTGCTTTCAGTGTGCTCTGTCCAGCTGCTCACATCTCATTGTTCAGTAACTATTGATGCAGAGGGATCTGATGGTTGACAGGTTTGGTGCTCTCAGATTATTGATGATTGATTGCCAGACTGAAGTAAGCCATCTCTATTACGCATAAGTTATAGAGAGAGGCACTCGGGTGGATGAAGTGCAGCTGCAGCTTTATTAATTAAGAGTCCATGAGGTCAACAAGCAGGGAGGGAGAAGAATGCAGTACGACGGTGACCATTTCATGCTGATTGGCTCTTCTACAGGTCCACAATATTGATATTATATTGATAATGAAAAAAGAAAAATTGTAAGTACTTTTTCATTTTTACAGATCAATTTGTGAAGCACCTGGGGTTTCAAAGTGCTCACTATGCAACTAAATTAGTGCCTTAGGGGGTCTAGTTTCCAAAATGGGGTCACTTTTGGGGAGCTCCAATGTTTAGGCACACAGGGGCTCTCCATATGCGACATGGTGTCCGCTTACAGTTTGAATGGAAAATTAGTGTTGAGCCCACTGGGACGGGGCACTCGGTAACGGACCGGGTTGCTCCTGGGGATGTCACGGAGGTCCTGGTCCGGACCGTGTCCCGGGCCCACACAATAAAAGGGGATATTTAGAAGGGATTAAAGTTTGTCGTGACGCCACCCACGGTGTGTGGTCAGTAATGGGACCACCGCTGATGCAGAACCTCGGGGGATGATGTTAGACAGCAGTAGATGGAATAGCTCTCCGCGGATAGAGCTGGGCTCCCCAGGGCAGTGGTAGTTAAAGTGTATGATGGAGGGTTGTAATAGATGCAGTTCACTTACTTTCCTGCTGCTGCAGCCTTCTTCCAGCCAGTGTTAAGAGCTGACAGGCTGTGGCTCTCCAGGTGGGCCGTATCTGCTATCCTGCTGGGAGAAGTTAGTCACAAGCAAGGGAGCAAAGGCATCATATGGTTCTGTTTGCAGATAATCATACAAGGGAGTCAGAAGCAGGGTTCACCAGGTTTTACTGTGCAGTTCTCTCAGTACAACAGTTCCTGTTACAGAGTCAAAAGTAGAAAAGGAGCAGCACCACTAATGATAGAAGAGTATCAACAAGAGCTCACCATGCCAACAAAAACAGTATGTAAGGGGAGAAAAGATATTGGCATATGCAGGGAGCACACCACAATATAATTGAATGTAAAAGAACAACAAAGATTTATTAAACAACTGTGAGACATACAATATAAAATCACTTAAAATAAACATACAATAGACATGGGGCCCATCATTCCTCAAAACAGAATATGCGAGGAAAATAATTTATGATAACAGAGTGGAATTACCACAATCACCAGTACAGAAAAAAAAATTTTCCCCTGCAATTGCACACATCCTTCATAGACTATTGATATTGTTGTGTTACCTTGGTCGGTGCCACAGACCTAACAGCTTGTTTATTTATCTTGTGCATAATAGTGTTTGTATCTACTAATCTCCTTTGTAAACTGTGCATAGCTGAGTAATTATGTGCATATATTAATCACTTACAGGTCTTTCTACACACCTGGCTGTTCCTCCAGCTAATTTGTTCAGCTACCCCCTTTGGTTGTTTTTGATGCCCTTGATTACAGTCACACAACATTTTACACCTATTGTTATTCGTCAACCATACCTGGGAATAGTGCAATATATATATATTGCTTTGTATAGTGGTTGCTATATTATTTATAGTATTCTGCCAATCTCATTGCACCTTATAAGTGAATATTCTTTGCACAAGAGAGATTCTGCATTGTATAATCCATCTACTATTACTTGCTATCTGTACTGGTGATTGTGGTAATTCCACTCTGTTATCATAAATTATTTTCCTCGCATATTCTGTTTTGAGGAATGATGGGCCCCATGTCTATTGTATGTTTATTTTAAGTGATTTTATATTGTATGTCTCACAGTTGTTTAATAAAACTTTGTTGTTCTTTTACATTCAATTATATTGTGGTGTGCTCCCTGCATATGCCAATATCTTTTCCCCTTACAGTTCCTGTTACAGTTCAGTTCTTACACGGGTTACAGACTTTCCCCTCTGGGTTCCTTTAAGCTCCTTGCAGCCAGGTTGTTACTCTGTGACCCCTCTCTCTCTCTATTGTCCTTTCTAGGCTTTATTCTCTGGCTCCGTGTGTGTCTCCGGACAGTGTAGTGGTAGCTCGGACCCTTGTGGGTCCTCGTGGTCGCCACTGAGCAGCCTGTCCTATGGGTGGGAACTCCAACATAGAATTGGAGCTCCCTGTCGGTGAATCTGGGGAAACCGGGTAAATCTTCGGTCCCCTTCAGAGCCGACACTCTGCTTCCAGCCTATCCTCCAATAGTCCTCTCCCGCAAGGCACTATCAGGCTACCTCATGACCTGTGTGACTCTGGTTTCAATATGGAAGGCTACTCCGCCGGTAGTTGGTCGTTTCAGCTGTGCTTCTCAGACTCAGTGCTGCTGATCTGTCTCTTTCCTCACACTCCTGCAGTGCTGGCTACGGATGTGCTTTCTCTCCATGGTTTCTCTGGCACTTTGGATTCTGCGACTCCATCAGCCCCACTCCTCCAGAACGTGTGCCTCTGTCTTTGCTTCTCAGCCTACCTTGGCCTACTAACTCCTTCCTCCTCCCCTCCCTCTATTTCTACCTTCTGTCACCTGACCTACAAGCTGTCCCACCCACTGTCCTCTAAACCCACGACCCCTTGCCCGCCTAGAGTTCCGGGCTCCGGGTTGGGTGCTGCCTGCTAGTGGTGTGTGGGATGTCTGTGAGGGTGTTTGTGTAAACTGTCTTCCTCCTACCTGGCTGCAGTTCCCTATGTGGCCTCCTGGTCTCAGGGGCGCCACATTAGCTCCAATTGTTAGGAGACACCATGTCATACATGTGAAGTAGACATGTAGGAAATGTTATCTTTTAACTCTTTCGTGTCACATAACTCTCTGGTTTGACTGAATAAAAATTAAAAATTTGAAAATTGCAAAATGTTCTAAATTTTCGCCACATTTTTACTATTTTTTCACAAATAAATGCAAAAATGATCAACTTAAATTTACCACTAACATGAAGCCCAATATGTCACGAAAAAAAAAATTCAAAATCACTAGGATCCGTTGAAGCGTTCTAGCGTTATTACCTCATAAAGAGACACTAGTCAGAATTGCAAAAAATGGCAAGGTCAGTAAGGCCAAAATAGGCTGGGGGTGAAAGGGTTAAAGAAAGTGTGGACAATAAAATACAATATTTGCAACCTGAGTCATACAAAGATCAGCAGGGGCATGTCAAATCATATGATTAGGTGTGCTAAATGCCTGGATCCATAATCAGTGTCTGCAGGTGAAACAAGTGCTTCTTCCTCTGTGATTTGTGCTTGCTAATCCCCTCTCCAGGATGCAGATACAGATCCGCCTGCCCCTGCACCTTTGATTACACCTTCTCAAGCGGCATTGCCAACCATATCTGATTCTTTGGGCCAGTGTTTGTTCAGCTTTCCCTACCCAGGTTTTGAATTACCAATATAAATACCCAGCCATCCACCCACAGGCTCAAACGCTAAAAAGACACATTTCCAGACTGTTTGTTCTGGAAAGGTTGCCATTTAGACTTGGGACATTAAGGCTTTCTGAAACTTTATAGTGGCGGTCATCACTCAATACTCGGTCTCCAACTGCCACTATTTTTCGTGGTGTGTCATCCCCGCCTTACACCAGCACATGTCCCATAACATCACTCATGCCCTGACTAATACAGTTACTGGGAAGGTTCACTTAACTACCGAATTGTGGACGGGGACGCTAAATTTCCCTGATGGGACTCTAGGTGAACCTTGTGAAGGTTGGGGCCGAGTGGGATGCTGGGACGGCTCACATGGTACCAATGCTTAATATTGCAAGCTGTAGTTTTATCAAGGTTTCCTCCATCTCCTACACCAGTTCCTGTACCTCCTCCTGCTCATCCTTAATCTTTGAATTTTCAGTTTAGAGGATATCATCCACATAACTTGCAAGCTGGGAAGCACTGTAGCCACTGACTTGGTAAAGCAGAAACAGGCTTTGCTGAAACTAATTTGTTTAGTTGACGAACAGCATACTGACACAGAGTAGTGGAAAACTATAACAGACTAGACAGATCTGTGGCTCTCACAGCTATACCTACAAGCAGGCATAGTCATGTGTGATAATGGCTGTAGCCTGGTGGTGGCTCTGAATCTTGACATGCTCGAACACGTACCATGCTTGGCCCACATGCCCAACTTAGTAGTTCAACAGTTTATGAAAACCTACTGAGATTTACCTAAGCTACTTGTGAAGGTACGCCACATGTGTGACCATTTCCTCAAGTCGGCTACAGCTGCTGCTGGTTCAGCTGTAGGGATGAGCGAGTATGCTTGTCACTACTCGGTACTCGCACGAATATCTCTGTACTCGGGGTACTCGGCGAGTACCGCGTAATCTCACGATACTCTTGCTATGCTCGGGGTCCACCTCCCTGCATGTTGGCGCTCTTTACAGACCTGACCGCGCTGTGCTCGTCACTCTGCTCCACAGACAGTCAGTGTAGGGAGAGCTGCTGCTGATTGAGGGACAGATTTGTGGTCTTTCAGCTAGTGTAGGCGCAGGGCTGCCAGTCTGATTACCACAACAGTCCTTCGGAGGACTAATAGAGCTGTATACAGGCAGGCAGGGAGGCAGGGTATATAGCAAACATCGTTGTGCCAGTATACCAGCCTGCATCACATCTGGGGCTGGTGTACAGGCTGGAAATCTCATCCATCCATCCCAAAACAGTGATTTTAGGGATTAATTTAGCTCTCTATAGGCAGAAGTAGGTTTTAGCGCAAATTAGGATATGCCAAAATACTCGCTATTCTCGTCAGCGTTTGTGTCTGACCAGTCCACCTGCAGGGCCTTAACTCTAATCTCAGTGTCGTGCTTAAAACCAAATCTTGTCTGCATTCATTTAGCATCTTAGTGCAGCTACAGTAGGTTGCAGCGTAAATTAGGATACACCAAAAAACTCACTATTCTCGTCAGCATTTGTGTCTGACCAGTCCAACTGCAGGGCCTTAATCTCTAATCTCAGTGTCATTCTAAAAACCAAATCTTGTGTGCACTCATTTAGCATTTTAGTGCAGCTGCAGGAGGTTGCAGCGTAAATTAGGATACGCCAAAAGACTCGCTATTCTCGTCAGCGTTTATGTCTGACCAGTCCAACTGCAGGGCCTTAATCTTTAATCTCAGTGTCGTGCTAAAAACCAAATCTTGTCTGCACTCACTTAGCATCTTAGTGCAGCTGCAGAAGGTTGCAGCGTAAATTAGGATACACCAAAAGACTCGCTATTCTCGTCAGCGTTTGTGTCTGACTAGTACACCTGCAGGGCCTTAATCTCTAATCTCAGTGTCGTGCTAAAAACCAACTCTTGTCTGCATTCATTTAACGTTTGTGTGCACCAGGAGTAGGTTTAGCGTAAATTAGGATATGCCAAAAGACTCGCTATTCTCGTCAGCATTTGTGTCTGACCAGTCCACCTGCAGAGCCTTAATCTGTTATCACAGTGTCGTGCTAAAAACCAACTCTTGTCTGCATTCATCTAACATTTGTGTGCGCCAGGAGTAGGTTGTAGCGTAAATTAGGATACGCCAAAAGACTCGCTATTCTCGGCAGCATTTGTGTCTGACCAGTCAAACTGCAGGGCCTAAGGCTGTGGTCACAGTTGCATTTTTCACGTGCGTTTTTGGAGACCTGCGTTTTCAAAAACGCATGTAAAAAACGCACCCATAGGCCCCCATGTTAAAAAACGCATGCCCTAATAGCCAAAAAGCATGTGTGACTGTCCCATGCGTTTTTGGAGCATATCCAAAAACGCATGCGTTTTTTAATAAGGGGCCTTATGGGAAACGCATGCAAAAACGCATGTACAATTAGTGCCATTCAAAAACGCATGCGTTTCCCATAGGAGCCCATGTTAAAAAAACGCATGCGTTTCCGGAAACGCATGCGTTGTTTTTTAACATGGGCTCCTATGGGAAACGCATGCGTTTTTGAATGGCACTAAAAGGTACTAATTGTACATGCGTTTTTGCATGCGTTTCCCATAGGAACCCATGTTATAAAAACGCATGCGTTTTCTACAAAAACGCATGCGTTTTTCAAAATGCTCAAAAAAATACTACAAGCACTATTTTTATGTGCAGATTCAAAAACGCAGCTAAAAACGCAGGGAGCCATCACACACCTTACAAAACTCATGCTGACATGAAAAAAAGCATGAGTTTTGTAAAATCACTAAAAAAAACGCATGGCAACTGTGACCACAGCCTTAATCTGTTATCTCAGTGTGCACCTAAAAACCAACTCTTGTCTGCATTAATCTAAAATTTGTGTGCGCCAGAAGTAGGTTGTAGCATAAATTAGGATACGCCAAAAGACTCACTATTCTCGGCAGCGTTTGTGTCTGACCAGTCCAACTGCAGGGCCTTAATCTGTTATCTCAGTGTCCAGCTAAAAACCAACTCTTGTCTGCATTCATCTAACATTTGTGTGCGCCAGGAGTAGGTTGTAGCGTAAATTAGGATACGCCAAAAGATTCGCTATTCTCGTCAGCGTTTCTGTCTGACCAGTCCAACTGCAGGGCCTTAATCTGTTATCTCAGTGTCCAGCTAAAAACCAACTCTTGTCTGCATCCATCTAACATTTGTGTGCGCCAGGAGTAGGTTGTAGTGTAAATTAGGATACGCCAAAAGATTCGCTATTCTCGTCAGCGTTTCTGTCTGACCAGTCCAACTGCAGGGCCTTAATCTGTTATCTCAGTGTCCAGCTAAAAACCAACTCTTGTCTGCATTCATCTAACATTTGTGTGCGCCAGGAGTAGGTTGTAGCGTAAATTAGGATACGCCAAAAGATTTGCTATTCTAGTCAGGGTTTGTATCTGACCAGTCCAACTGCAGGGCCTTAATCTCTAATCTCAGTGTGCTGCTAAAAACCATTTGTTGGATGCCTTCATTTAGCTGTGTTCAGTGAGCAAAACATTGAAAATGCGCAAGGCCGGTGGCAAGGAACAAATGTCCACATCATCTCGCTCGACCTTCCTGTCCCAATTTCTAGGGGACTGCAGCAGTACTCCACTATTAAACCAAGACCAGTGCCAAAAGACTCGCTATTCTCGTCAGCGTTTGTGTCTGACCAGTCCAACTGCAGGGCCTTAATCTCTAATCTCAGTGTCGTGCTTAAAAAAGAAATCTTGTCTGCATTTATCTAATATTTGTATGCTCCAGGAGTAGGTTGTAGCGTAAATTAGGATACACCAAAAGACTCGTTATTCTCGTCAGCGTTTGTGTCTGACCAGTCCAACTGCAGGGTCTTAATCTGTTATCTCAGTGTCCAGCTAAAAACCAACGCTTGTCTGCATTCATCTAACATTTGTATGCTCCAGGAGTAGGTTGTAGCGTAAATTAGGATACGCCAAAAGACTCACTATTCTCGTCAGCTTTTGTGTCTGATCAGTCCAACTGCAGGGCCTTAATCTCTAATCTCAGTGTCCAGCTAAAAACCAACTCTTGTCTGCATTAATCTAAAATTTGTGTGCGCCAGGAGTAGGTTGTAGCGTAAATTAGGATACGCTAAAAGATTCGCTATTCTCATCAGCGTTTGTGTCTAACCAGTCCAACTGCAGGGCCTTAAACTCTAATCTCTGTGTGATGCTAAAAACCATTTCTTAGACGCCTTCATTTAGCTGTATACAGTCAGCACAACATTGAAAATGTGCAAGGCCGGTGGCAAGGGACAAGGAACTGGACGTGATGGTGGTGCAGCCAGAGGCCGAGGCCGTGTGCAAGCTCAAATTGCGCCACAACAAACGCCCACATCATCTCACTCGACCTTCCTGTCCCAATTTCTAGGGGACTGCAGCAGTACTCCACTATTAAACCAAGACCAGTGTCAACAGGTTATTAGGCTAGAGTCACACTTGGCATGAGTTTTTTTAGTGCCTTAAAAAAAAGCATGCATTTCTGCATGCTTTTTTCATTTCAGCATGCTTTTTTAAGGTGTCTGATGGCACCCTGCGTTTTTGCATGCGTTTTTAAATCAGCACCCAAAAATAGTTTATGCACCATTTTTTGGTGCTGTGTTAAAAACGCACGCGTTTTTTAGAAAACGCATGCGTTTTTTTAACATGGGCCTCTATGGAAAACGCATGCGTTTTTGGATGGTACAAAATGGTACTAATGTAACATGCGTTTTTGCATGCGTTTTTGATGTCAGCTACGCACATAAGTGCAAAAACTCATGCCAAAAATGCATGGCACTTTAGGCATGCATTTTTGCTATTAGGGCATGCGTTTTTTAACATGGGGGCATAGGGGTGCGTTTTTACATGCTTTTTTAAAAACGCAGGTCTCCAAAAAAGCATGAAAAAATATAAGTGTGACCCTAGCCTAAGTTGGATAGTGGATAATGCTTCCAGTCAGTTTGGCACCACCACAAATACCCTGTCTTCCACACGGTCAAGTGTCAGTAGCCTGAGACTGGACCGCACATTCCACACCTTGATACTCCTTCCTCCCACCATGCCGAGTGCCCAGCCTCGGACATAACTGATCCCACACTTGGACACTCTGAAGAGCTGTTCACTTATCCATTCGTAGATTCTGGCCTCTCGCCAGCTCCAGTTGAAGTGGGTCATGAGGAGATCGTATATACCGATGCCCAAATATTTGAGCAACCACGGTCTCAAGAAGGCAACGGTGGGAACGTGTCTCAACAAGAGGTGGACGATGATGAGACACAATTGCCAGAAAGTCAGGAGGAGGACCAGGGTGCGGAAGTGGAAGACGACGTGGTGGATGATCCAGTAACTGACCCAACCTGGCAGGAGGACATGCGGAGCAAGGACAGCAGTTCACAGGGGGAGTTAGGCGTAGCATCACAACAGGCCGGAAGAAGCAGGGTGGTGTCCGCAGGCAGAAGGCAGGCAACCGTTCCCCGGAACAACAACACGAGTGAAGTTGCCAGTACAACTGTGAGGTCTTCCCGAGTCGGGCTGTTTTTTAAGGTGTCTGCAGATAATTCGAAAAAGGCCATTTTCAACACCTGCCATGCCAGCATCAGCAGGGGTAGCAAAACTAGCAGCCTGACCACCACCAGCATGATCAGGCACATGGCAGCAAAGCACCCGACCTTGTGGGATGTACAGCAGAGTCCAGGAGCATTGTCTACGGGTGACACCGTTGACACCACCAAATGATAGCGGAATTTAAATTTTGTTCCAGTACATTGCCATGCACCTCCGCACACCCACACATCGGTACACACTTCATGTCTTTGGCTACTTGCTGTACTGCTCCTCCTTCTCCTCATCCGCCACCATCATATGATCAGTGTGACCGTGGTTCATGATGCCACAAAAACATAATTTTTTGACATATTTATGATGATGATGACCCAAACCGTTCAAAAGTTAGGCATTAGTTTCATGTATATATGTATATAAATGTGTTAGTCCATGCTTACAGAATGGGCATTACAAGTACAGGAGACCCGCTCCTTTGTAATGGGAACAATTTTTAGAGGCTCTCCTCCATGTTTCTTCCCAGGGGCATCGCAATGCCTCCCAATTTTTGACAGTCCTTCCTAGGGCAATCCTACAAAAGTCCCACTTCCTTAAAATGGGCACATTATTAAAAGAGGCCCTCATGCACGCCTCCATCCAGGGGCATCAGAGTGCCACACAATTTTTGGCTTCCCTGCCTAGGGCAATACTACAAAAGACCCACTTGCTTAAAATGGTCAGATTATTTAAAGAGGCCATCATGCACGCCTCCATCCAGGGGCATGGGAGTGCCTCCCAACTTTTGGCAGCCCTGCCTTGGACAATACTACAAAAGACCCACTTCCTTAAAATGGGCACATTATTTAAAGAGGCCCTCATGCACGCCTCCATCCAGGGGCATTGTGGTGCCTCCCAATTTTTGGCTGCCCTGCCTAGGGCAATACTACTAAAGACCCACTTCCTTACTATGGGCACATTATTTAAAGAGGCCCTCATGCACGCCTCCATCCAGGGGCATCAGAGTGCCTCCCAACTTTTGGCAGCCCTGCCTAGGGCAATACTACGAAAGACCCACTTCCTTAAAATGGGCACATTATTAAAAGAGACCCTCATGCACGCCTCCATCCAAGGGCATCAGAGTGCCTCCCAACTTTTGGCAGCCCTGCCTATGGCAATACTACTAAAGAACCACTTGCTTAAAATGGGCACATTATTTAAAAAGGCCTTCATGTACATCTCTTCCCAGGGGCATGGGAGTACGACACAATTTTTGGCAGCCCTGCCTAGGCCAATCCTACAAAAGACCCACTTCCTTATAATGGGTACATTATTTAAAGAGGCCTTCATGTACGTCTCTTCCCAGGGGAATGGGAGTGCCACACAAATTTTGGCTTCCCTCCCTAGGGCAATACTACTAAAGACCCACTTGATTAAAATGGGCACATTATTTAAAAAAGCCTTCATGTACGTCTCTTCCCAGGGAGTGCAACACAATATTTGGCAGCCCTGCCTAGGCCAATCCTATAAAAGACCCACTTCCTTATAATGGGTACATTATTTAAAGAGGCCTTCATGTACGTTTCTTCCCAGGGGAATGGGAGTGCCACACAATTTGTTTAAAAAAAATCTTTCATATAATCCAAAAAACTAACATACACTGACTCTGTCTCACAAGTGGGTATGAGCCCTTAATATTTTTTCCATGAAAATCCATTTTGGTGTCATTTTGTAATGTTTTCTTGACAGTCCGTAAAAGTGGCGTAATAGTCTGACAACATTGTTCACAGCAGTGACATTGGGGTCTGAAATGCTTGCAGGGGTCTTCCCCATGCTGTTCCCATGTCATTTGAGCAGTGTTCTGATACTTTTGTGACATTTTTAGAGTTTTTCCATGCTGCCGGAGGTCATGCCAGAAAAATTCTCGGGTCTCCCATAGGATAACATTGGGCTCGGTGCTCGGGCCGAGTACACAAATAGCTTGGGATGCTCGGCCCGAGCTTCGAGCACCCGAGCATTTTAGTACTCGCTCATCTCTATTCAGCTGTGATACAGTATTGCTTGCAAATGTCAGCTCATTGACTGGTGTGTGACATTATCACGTGCTGGAACTCCACATTACATACGTTGGCAAGGCTTTGTATGGAGGCAGAGGACAGTATTTGAATATCAGCTACAACATTCCCATTGCTATTCTTGTTGGCCTCCGCACATAAGAACCGACGAGTGAGCATGGATGTCTGACATCTGTGAGGCTCTTCAAAACTTTAAGGAATCCACCAAGATGGTGAGCAGCAATGATGCCATATGCGGCATAACCATCCTGCCTCTGTGTCTAATCAAATCCTTGCTAATCACAATTAAAGAGGAAGCTTTGCATGTGGACCAGGTGGCGATGAAGGAAGAAAATTCACCTAATGATACTTCCCAACCCTGCCTCATTTCATCTTCTCAGCTTTGATTGGGTGATAATGAGGAGTAGGAGGCTTAGAAGGAGGAATAGAAGATGATTGCAGGTGCTACAGAGAGTACTAGTTAGTTTGCCTTTTGCGGCAAAGACGGTTAGTAAAATAGTGCAATACCAGAAAGGCCCTAGTTGTACAAATAGTCCGAAAATTCCCATCAGAAGAGAGACAAGGGTGGAAGGGGCACACTATCAAATGTCTAGGACAGTTTCCTTAGACCCTCCAAGTGACCAGGCCTAATGCATAGGATACTCTGACAAGGAGGGAATTTTTTTGTAAGATAGTGAAGGAGTACCAAGCTGACCATACCAGCATCACCTGTGATTCCTCGTTGCTGTACAACTATTAGGCAACCAAGCTGGACAAGTGGCATGAACTGTCCCTCTATGCCTTGGAGGTGCTTTCCTGACATGCTGCTAGCGTTTTGTCAGAGCTGGTTTTTAATTTCACCATGGGCATAATAATTGATAGACACATCAACTGAAAATGCTGACAGACTGATTCTTATAAAAATGAATAAGGCCTAGATTACTCCAGATTTCTCAACCCTACCGGATGACATCAGCACAACCTAAAGCCAATTTAATTGTCCTTTTTTTCTTGTGTATTATCATGTTTCTCTTCTCACCCAAAAATAGGTATAGGTTCATATTATCTTTCTTCTCTTCCTCCTCCAACATATCTTCAATGTGTCTGCCAAATGGCCATGCTTACACTGAAGAGGCATGAGTAAGTGCTTACTGGGTGTTCACCAGAGCATCTGATGGTGAGGTTGGACTTTGATGCCAGTAGACACTGGGTACCACTCCAAGGTAGTTTCCAGACTGCTGCAGTTTACACCAGGGAGTCAGGGATGAAGTTATGGATGGACATGAAGTATTAGGTAAGATAGAATCAAGATCACAGGCAAGGTGGATAATGGTACTAGTTTAGACAGGAAGGATGGGTGGTACAGACAAAATAGGTTTGGGTTCAGGTGCAGACAGAACAGATTTGGGTTTAGGTGCAGAAAAGACACTTGGTAGATATGGAACAGATTCAGATTTAGTGGCAGGCAGAATGGCTGATAAAGACAGAACAGAATTAGGATCATGTGAAGATAGGTTCAGACAGGATAAGTTCAAATTCCAGTAAGACAGGGGTCAGGTTCAGGCAAATATAAAGTCACAGGGACCTGGCAACACACTAGTAAGCGACAAGCATCTGTATACAAACAATTTATTAAATAGAGTTGTTATAAGTACTGATGCATGTAAACAATTCATAGCAAATAATAGCACCGCAGAAACTGACATATAAATGGAACTTACTGCTCCAAAAAAAGACCGTATACAACTCACAATAGTTTTTAATTGTCAGTAGGCTACAAAGTTATATATATAAATCATAGTAACCTATAAACCAGAATTAATAAAGTGCAAGTGCTTATTATATATTTGCTGCATTAGGACTTATTAGGTACAGAATGGTATCCATATCAAATACAAAGTCACCATAATCACAAACACTCAATTTAGTGTGGTAAAAAGTTGTTACATTTGTATTACATAAACATAGCTTACAATGTTCAAATTTGATACATTGTTGTCCAAAGTTAATATAAGAACAAGCATGAAATCTCTACAGCTGAATGTAACATGGCAGGTGCTGCAGAAAATAGCACATAGTATTGCAACAATGGAGGGTTCTCACCAATAAGGTGCTCATCAATAGGAGCCACACACCCCGATGGTCATTTCGCAACCTTCGTCAGGGGGTATTAGATTCCACACAGAATGCGATTTAAAAAGGCCGGCATAATGATCATCACGATCAGCTGTATGGATGACGCGCGGTCGCCGCATGGAGACAGAAAGCGGAAGTGGCGCCGCGTCATCACCAAGCGCGGGCGCGTGTATAACCACGCGGCCGCGATTGGCGAGTCTGAAGCCGACATGTCATACCGCTTTACTGTTCCCAGCAACGAAGCCGCGCGTCACTGCTGCGTCATGTGATGGATTTGTTTACTTACTAGGAGCAGCAGAGTATTGCGCTCTTGATCGTAAAAGCGATCCTCTGCAACAATAGGGGGCACAGAAATCACTCGCTTTAGGAGCAGGTAGTCTGACATCTGTATATACAAGCAAAAGCATGTGTCACAACTGAATATGGAATTATTTAACATTGAATACAAGAAATGCAACATTCACAGTATCAGAGCATAATAGCATGTCACATTACATATACAGGTACAAAATTACAGAGTTTGATGAATATATACAGCATTTCATGTCCTATTAGATACAAAAGTCCAATTTGCAACTCCATAGTTGGTAGGGGCATCTTTTAATACAGCAGGTGAGATTCATGTCCACAGCAGATGTAACAAGGAGCCGGCATGCCTATATAAAAAATAACTGATTAAAAACCTGATCAATTTAAAGGTAAAAAATAACGAAACAGATCAATGCAGATTATGGAGCATAACTAATATTCCCATTTAAACCATTGGGGCGCAGTGTTCCGAGCAACCAAATCCACTTGGTCTCTAACATGGCAACTCGTTTAGCCAATGGCCCACCAAGAATTCCCAAGTCAACGGAATCGATCCCCCTCACCTTCAAGAGGTCACCACGCGATTGATGAGACTCAAAAAGTTTCTAGGTAATGTTTTTAAAGTCTTCAAATTTTCACAACCTTTTGCCACCTCAATAGCCAAAACATGTTCACGCACACGGATCTTAAAAGCTCGTGTGGTTAAGCCCACATATATTTTTGGGCATGGGCAAGTAGCATAATAAATAACGCCTACAGTACCACACGAGATCCTTTTACGAATACGGTAGGTTTTAGTACCTGCCGCATTTAAGAATACGTCTATTTTTTCTATGTTGGGACATGAAACACATCTTCCACAGGGACTACAACCTAATGTCCGAGGGATATGATCTAAAAAAGTAGTACGAGCATTTTTTGAATAGTGACTAGGCACAAGGTGGTCACGCAGATTCCTTGACCGTCTAACTGCGACCATTGGTCTTGATGGGAGTATTTTGGACAAGGTACTATCAGTAAGTAAAATAGACCATGCCCTATCCAAACAATTCCTCATTTGGTCGAATTGGCCATGAAATGTTGTCACAAATCTAACGTGTCCATCTCGTGTCCGAGGTCCCGTGTTGTAGAGCAGGTCGTTACGTGTGGCATGTTTGGCTCTGTTTGCGGCAAATTTGATGG
Source organism: Allobates femoralis (assembly GCA_033576535.1). Lineage (NCBI taxonomy): Eukaryota > Metazoa > Chordata > Amphibia > Anura > Aromobatidae > Allobates > Allobates femoralis. The sequence goes on from JARQOC010000004.1 coordinate 457,719,096, forward strand.
CACGATGACTATAACCTTGCGCCAGGAACCGCGATTTCAGCTCCTCGCACGAAGGGCATAATCCCTCTCAGTGGAGCAAATCCTCCTAAGTCGGAGAAATTGACCCACCGGAACAGCGCGTATCATATACGCTGGGTGGGACGAGGAGGCATGAAGAAGGGCATTAGAAGAGGTAGGTTTCCTGAAGATGTCGGTGCACAGCCAGCCCTCCGCCCCCCTCACCACGGAAACATCGAGGAAGTCAGTCTTATTCCTATCTATATGGTACGTGATCTTAATGTTGACATCATTGATATTCAATGAGTCGATCAAACTATGAAGTTCAAATTCTGAACCATGCAAGATCAAAAAGATGTCGTCGATGTGCCGTGCCCATAAATTGACACGGCACATCGACGGCAGCCGATCCGACATGAAGAGGTCCCTTTCCCACAGCCCCAGGAACAGATTGGCATATGAGGGCGCGAAGGATGCCCCCATCGCTGTTCCCTGGAGCTGCAGGAAGAAGGACCCCTTAAAAATGAAGAAGTTATGCGTAAGACTGAATTCCAAGAGTTCCATGACAAGGGAGGCAATGTCCGCAGGTAACACCGACATCTCCAGGAAATATTTAGTGGCTCTCAGGCCATCCGCATGTCTGATACATGTGTAGAGCGATTCCACATCACAAGTAGCCAGAAACGCATCATCTTCTATCTGGAGGGAGTCCACCTTTTTCAAGAATTCATTAGTGTCCTTAATGAAGGATGGAAGACTTGCCACTAACGGCTGTAATTTTGAATCTATCCACTTACCAACATTTTCTAAATAGTTTCCAGATCCAGACACAATCGGTCTGCCCGGAGGTATCACAGGGTCTTTATGGACCTTAGGCAAGAAATAAAGGGTGGGAACCACGGGATCCGCCACGACAAGTGCCGACATCAATTTATTGGTGATAGTGCCGCTGTTATTTGCTGATTTTAATATTGCAGACAGTTGTTGAGAGAAAGAGGCTGACGGGTTATAGGTTAATTTCCTATAACACGTTTTATTATTGAGATGTCTATACGCCTCTCTCTCATATTTATCTACTGGCCAAATAATAACACTACCACCTTTGTCGGCCGGTTTTATTACTATGTCGAGCAGATCCCGTAGTTCACCCAATCTTGCTCGCTCTTTACTATTCAGATTGTCTCTCTGAATATGTTCAGGAATCTTTTCAAAGAGTTTGCTCGCCACCTGCACAAATACGTCAATACTTGGGCAAGTGGAAAGCAAAGGGAAACATTTAGAACGTGGACAGATATTAGGAGGGATCTTACCTCCTTCCGCCGTATTCTCAGTGGCCAAGTCCTCCAAATCCTCCAAAGTTACTTCTTCTTTTTCTGTTGGAAAGAGAGAATTCTTAACAGGGTCAAAAAAATGTCTTTTGAACAGCAAAGATCTCGCAAAAAGATGGAGATCCTTAATGGCCAAAAACCGGTTGAAATGAGCTACCGGAGCAAAGGATTGGCCCCTCTCCAGAAGAGATAAATCATGCGATGTCAAGGCGTGTTTACTTAAATTAATTACCTTAGTCCCCCTCTTGCCACCCTGTCCACCGTACGGCCGATTAGGTTTAAACGTGGTGTCTTGTTTACGTTGTAGGGTCATTCCTGATTTTGTGACAATAGAAGATATCGACACATCGGATTGGTCACTTAGAGAGGAGATAGATACCGCAGATGTACTTGGGCGTAGTGGGGGTTGCCCGGAGGGCTGCATGGGGCGCCGCCACTAGTACATACAGCCAGATTGCCAATCTCTTAGATCGCGTGCATACTTCTTTGTTTGGGTATCCCTAATTTTTTTGACGCAGTCTTCCAGAACTTTGTCAAGCTGGGTTTCTGCAGCAGCACGTTTATCTTCAGGACATTCAGACCGAAACTTGGCCTGAAGGTCCTCAAGATCTTTATCAATATTCGTAATCATATCATTATTAGAGGCAATCAATAGCTCCATGAAAACCTTAGAGCAAGCACCGCATGCGTCCTCCCATTTTGAAATGAAGGACTCATCAGACACTGGAAAAGTGGGAATCACTCGGACACGCAATCCCCTTGGTATGAGACTATTCATCAAATATTTTTGAAGGAAGACTCTATTCCACCAAAGTTTGGTCCGTTTAACGACCATCTGTTGAATAAACAGGGCCGTCTCTTACATATTGAGATCTGCATTGGGTTGTCTCTCCTGATGTGCAGTACCAAAGACCTTGTCGATCTGATGTAGCCAAGAAACCTCCTTGGCCCGGAAATCCATGGTAATGAAGAAAAACTCTGTGCAAAACACAGCAAAATATGACATAAATGGCTTCATCAAGATACTAAGGAGTAACCTCCCATACGGAGGAGTATACACCAGGGAACAGATAAATCGCTACATTAATGAAAACCAAAAATCAAGCGACAAGCATCTGTATACAAACAATTTATTAAATAGAGATAAACAAGGAGAGGATATACACAATAAAGTACAGACAACCCAAAAGGGAAGCTCCTGTTATAAGTACTGATGCATGTAAACAATTCATAGCAAATAATAGCACCACAGAAACTGACATATAAATGGAACTTACTGCCCCAAAAAAGTCCGTATACAACTCACAATAGTTTTTAATTGTCAGTAGGCTACAAAGTTATATATATAAATCATAGTAACCTATAGACCAGAATTAGTAAAGTGCAAGTGCTTATTATATATTTGTTGCATTAGGACTTATTAGGTACAGAATGGTATCCATATCAAATACAAAGTCAACATAATCACAAACACTCAATTTAGTGTGGTAAAAAGTTATTACATGTCGCTTGATTTTTGGTTTTCATTAATGTAGCGATTTATCTGTTCCCTGGTGTATACTCCTCCGTATATGGGAGGTTACTCCTTAGTATCTTGATGAAGCCAATTATGTCATATTTTGCTGTGTTTTGCACAGGATTTTTCTTCATTACCATGGATTTCCGGGCCAAGGAGGTTTCTTGGCTACATCAGATCGACAAGGTCTTTGGTACTGCACATCAGGAGAGACAGCCCAATGCAGATCTCAATATGGAAGAGACGGCCCTGTTTATTCAACAGATGGTCGTTAAACGGACCAAACTTTGGTGGAATAGAGTCTTCCTCAAAAATATTTGATGAATAGTCTCATACCAAGGGGAATGCGTGTCTGAGTGATTCCCACTTTTTCAGTGTCTGATGAGTCCTTCATTTCAAAATGGGAGGACGCATGCGGTGCTTGCTCTAAGGTTTTCATGGAGCTATTGATTGCCTCTAATAATGATATAATTACGAATATTGATAAAGATCTTAAGGACCTTCAGGCCAAGTTCCGGTCTGAATGTCCTGAAGATAAACGTGCTGCTGCAGAAACCCAGCTTGACAAAGTTCTGGAAGACTGCGTCAAAAAAATTAGGGATACCCAAACAAAGAAGTATGCACGCGATCTAAGAGATTGGCAATCTGGCTGTATGTACCAGTGGCGGCGCCCCATGCAGCCCTCCGGGCAACCCCCACTACGCCCAAGTACCTCTGCGGTATCTATCTCCTCTCTAAGTGACCAATCCAATGTGTCGATATCTTCTATTGTCACAAGATCAGGAATGACCCTACAACGTAAACAAGACACCACGTTTTAACCTAATCGGCGGTACGGTGGACAGGGTGGCAAGAGGGGGACTAAGGTAATTAATTTAAGTAAACACGCCTTGACATCGCATGATTTATCTCTTCTGGAGAGGGGCCTATCCTTTGCTCCGGTAGCTCGTTTCAACCGGTTTTTGGCCATTAAGGATCTCCATCTTTTTGCGAGATCTTTGCTGTTCAAAAGACATTTTTTTGACCCTGTTAAGAATTCTCTCTTTCCGACAGAAAAAGAAGAAGTAGCTTTGGAGGATTTGGAGGACCTGGCCACTGAGAATACGGTGGAAGGAGGTAAGATCCCTCCTAATATCCGTCCACGTTCTAAATGTTTCCCTTTGCTTTCCACTTGCCCGAGTATTGACGTATTTGTGCAGGTGGCGAGCAAACTCTTTGAAAAGATTCTTGAACATATTCAGAGAGACAATCGGAATAGTAAAGAGCGAGCAAGATTGGGTGAACTACGGGATCTGCCCGACATAGTAATAAAACCGGCCGACAAAGGTGGTAGTGTTGTTATTTGGCCAGTAGATAAATATGAGAGAGAGGCGTATAGACATCTCAATAATAAAACGTGTTATAGGAAATTAACCTATAACCCGTCAGCCTCTTACTCTCAACAACTGTCTGCAATATTAAAATCAGCAAATAACAGCGGCACTATCACCAATAAATTGATGTCGGCACTTGTCGTGGCGGATCCCGTGGTTCCCACCCTTTATTTCTTGCCTAAGGTCCATAAAGACCCGGTGACACCTCCGGGCAGACCGATTGTGTCTGGATCTGGAAACTATTTAGAAAATGTTGGTAAGTGGATAGATTCAAAATTACAGCCGTTAGTGGCCAGTCTTCCATCCTTCATTAAGGACACTAATGAATTCTTGAAAAAGGTGGACTCCCTCCAGATAGAAGATGATGCGTTTCTGGCTACTTGTGATGTGGAATCGCTCTACACATGTATCAGACATGCGGATGGCCTGAGAGCCACTAAATATTTCCTGGAGATGTCGGTGTTACCTGCGGACATTGCCTCCCTTGTCATGGAACTCTTGGAATTCAGTCTTACGCATAACTTCTTCATTTTTAAGGGGTCCTTCTTCCTGCAGCTCCAGGGAACAGCGATGGGGGCATCCTTCGCGCCCTCATATGCCAATCTGTTCCTGGGGCTGTGGGAAAGGGACCTCTTCATGTCGGATCGGCTGCCATCGATGTGCCGTGTCAATTTATGGGCACGGCACATCGACGACATCTTTTTGATCTGGCATGGTTCAGAATTTGAACTTCATAGTTTGATCGACTCATTGAATATCAATGATGTCAACATTAAGATCACGTACCATATAGATAGGAATAAGACTGACTTCCTCGATGTTTCCGTGGCGAGGGGGGTGGAGGGCCGGCTGTGCACCGACATCTTCAGGAAACCTACCTCTTCCAATGCCCTTCTTCATGCCTCCTCGTCCCACCCAGCGTATATGATACGCACTGTTCCGGTGGGTCAATTTCTCCGACTTAGGAGGATTTGCTCCACTGAGAGGGATTATGCCCTTCGTGCCGAGGAGCTGAAATCGCGGTTCCTGGCGCGAGGTTATAGTCATCGTGCCGTCAAATTTGCCGCAAACAGAGCCAAACATGCCACACGTAACGACCTGCTCTACAACACGAGACCTCGGACACGAGATGGACACGTTAGATTTGTGACAACATTTCATGGCCAATTCGACCAAATGAGGAATTGTTTGGATAGGGCATGGCCTTTTTTACTTAATGATAGTACCTTGTCCAAAATACTCCCATCAAGACCAGTGGTCGCAGTTAGACGGTCAAGGAATCTGCGTGACCACCTTGTGCCTAGTCACTATACAAAAAATGCTCGTACTACTTTTTTAGATCATATGCCTCGGACATTAGGTTGTGGTCCCTGTGGAAGATGTGTTTCATGTCCCAACATAGAAAAAATAGACGTATTCTCAAATGCGGCAGGTACTAAAACCTACCTAGTGATGGACGAATCCTAAATTACTCGGAATCGCTTGACTCTAGCGAGTCCGGGCCCAGGACTCGCTACTCGTTGCGAGTCTAGCGAGTCCAATGTTAATGAATGGGGAAGCGAGTAATAGCGAGTAGTGTGCGATTTGCAAATCACAGATGTGTCTCGGAAGCTTCAGCCTGAAGCAATCCTAGTTTTGCCATTGATTTGCATTGGACTCGTTTACTGTGCAAGTAATCGCTGGGAAACTCGCACAGATAAGAGTCCTGTCTGCTCTGTGTGCTGGCTGCTGCAGCTCCAGGGTCCTAGAGCCCGCCTGCTGCCTGATGTAGCAGAGCTGAGATTGTTCTCAGTCTGCTCATTCCCTGTGCATAGACATCTATATCTATGCACAGGGATGAGCAGAGAGGACATCGCGTTTTGGACTGCGTCGGACGGAAGAGGATTTTTTAATTAAAGATGGAGTCCCTAATGGCTTTTTTTTTTAATTTCTAATAAAAAATTTTCTCTGTGTTGTGTTTTTTTTAAAACAATTTAATAGAAATTCATGGCGGTCATGTCTAATATTGGCGTGACCGCCATAAATTTCGGGCTTAGGGCCAGCTGATAATACAAAGCTGGCCCTAACCTCTTTATTACCCAGCGTGCCACCGCCACCAGGGCCGCTGGAAGAGCGGGGTTCAGCGCCAGAGGATGGCGCTTCAATGAACGCGCCATCTTCTGGGGCGGCTGTGGGCTGCAATTTGCAGCGGGGTGTGCCCAGAAAGCTTGGGCCTCCCTGCGCTGCGGATTCCAGCCCCCAGCTGCTTAGCTGTACCTGGCTAGACATAGAAATTGCGCGGAGCCCCACGCATTTTTTTTTATTATTTCATGAAATTCATGAAATAATAAATAAAAAGGGCTCCCCTATATTCTTGTGTCTGGCCAGGTACAAATAGGCACCTGGGGGTTGGGGGCAGCCCGTCGCTGCCTGCTGGATCCGGCTGGTTCCACAAATACGGCGAAGCCCATGTAATTTTTTTTCTGAAAAATCAATAAAACAATCCTAAAAAAGGGACTGCATCTTTATTAACCCCTCACCCATGGTCCAGGGGTTAATAAAGATGCAGTCCCTTTTATTTACATTGTTTTATGGATTTGTCAGAAAAAAATTTCACGTGGGCTTCGCCGTATTTCTGGAACCAGCCGGATCCTGCAGGCAGCGACGGGCTGCCCCCAACCCCCAGGTGCCTATTTGTACCTGGCCGGACACAAGAATATAGGGGAGCCCTTTTTTTTAATTATTTCATGAATTTCATGAAATAATTAAAAAAAAATGCGTGGGGCTCCACGCAATTTCTATGTCTAGCCAGGTACAGCTAAGCAGCTGGGGGCTAGAATCCGCAGCGCAGGGATGCCCAAGCTTTCAGCCCGCAGCTGCCCCAGAAGATGGCGCGTTCATCGAAGCGCCATCCTCTGGCGCTGACCCCGCTCTTCCAGCGGCCTGGTGGCGGTGGCACGCTGGGTAATAAAGGGGTTAATACCAGCTTTGTTATACAAGCTGGTATTAAGCCCGAGATTCTTAATGTCAGGCCACGTTTGACCCAGCCACTAAGAATCTCCAATAAAGGGTTAAAAAAAACACAACACAGAGAAAATTTTCTATTTGAAATAAAAAAAAAAGCCATTAGGGACTCCATCTTTAATTAAAAAAATCCTCTTCTGTCCGACGCAGTCCAAAACGTGATGTCCTCTCTGCTACATCCCCTGTGCATAGATATAGATGTCTATGCACAGGGAATGAGCAGACTGAGAACAATCTCAGCACTGCTACATCATTCTGTGAGCAGGCGGGCTCTAGGACCCTGTAGCTGCGGCAGCCTGCACAGAGAAGACAGCTGGACTCGGCTCGCAAAGTAACAGCTGTTACTTTGCGAGTTTCCCTGCTATCACTGGCACAGTAGCCGAGTCTAATGCAAGACAATGTTAATTCTAGTTTTGTCAGCGTTTGCCATTGATTTGCATTGGACTCGTGCGAGTAAACGCTGGGAAACTCGCAGAGTACCGAGTCCTGCGAGTCCCTTACTACTCGCCGAGTAACGAGTCCTAGCGAGTAGATTCGCCCATCCCTAAACCTACCGTATTCGTAAAAGGATCTCGTGTGGTACTGTAGGCGTTATTTATTATGCTACTTGCCCATGCCCAAAAATATATGTGGGCTTAACCACACGAGCTTTTAAGATCCGTGTGCGTGAACATGTTTTGGCTATTGAGGCGGCAAAAGGTTGTGAAGATTTGAGGACTTTAAAAACATTACCTAGACACTTTTTTGAGTGTCATCAATCGCGTGGTGACCTCTTGAAGGTGAGGGGGATCGATTCAGTTGACTTGGGAATTCGTGGTGGGCCATTGGCTAAACGAGTTGCCATGTTAGAGACCAAGTGGATTTGGTTGCTCGGAACACTGCGCCCCAATGGTTTAAATGAGAATTTTAGTTATGCTCCATATCTTTGATCTGCATTGATCTGTTTCGTTATTTTTTACCTGTAAATTGATCAGGTTTTTAATCAGTTCTTTTTTATATAGGCATGCCGGCTCCTTGTTATATCTGCTGTGGACATGAATTTCACCTGCTTTATTAAAAGATGCCCCTACCAACTATGGAGCTGCAAATTGGACTTTTGTATCTAATAGGACATGAAATGCTGTATATATTCATCAAACTCTGTAATTTTGTCCCTGTATATGTAATGTGACATGCTATTATGCTCTGATACTGTGAATGTTGCATTTCTTGTATTTAATGTTAAATAATTCCATATTCAGCTGTGACACATGCTTTTGCTTGTATATACAGATGTCAGACTACCTGCTCCTAAAGCGAGTGATTTCTGTGCCCCCTATTGTTGCAGAGGATCGCTTTTGCGATCAAGAGCGCAATACTCTGCTGCTCCTAGTAAGTAAACAAATCCATCACATGACCAGCAGTGACGCACGGCTTCGTTGCTGGGGAACAGTAAAGCGGTATGACGTGTCAGCTTCAGACTCGCCAATCGCGGCCGCGTGGTTATACACGCGCCCGCGCTTGGCGATGTCGCGGCGACACTTCTGCTTTCTGTCTCCATGCGGCGAGCGCGCGTCATCCATACAACTGATCATGATGATCATTATGCCGGCCGGCCTTTTTAAATCGCATTCTGGTGGAATCTAATACCCCCTGACGAAGGTTGCGAAATGACCATCGGGGTGTGTGGCTCCTGTTGATGAGCACCTTATTGGTGAGAACCCTCCACTGTTGCAATACTATGTGCTATTTTCTGCAGCACCTGCCATGTTACATTCAGCTGTAGAGATTTCATGCTTGTTCTTATATTAACTTTGGACAACAATGTATCAAATTTGAACATTGTAAGCTATGTTTATGTAATACAAATGTAATAACTTTTTACCACACTAAATTGAGTGTTTGTGATTATGGTGACTTTGTATTTGATATGGATACCATTCTGTACCTAATAAGTCCTAATGCAACAAATATATAATAAGCACTTGCACTTTATAATTATGGTCTATAGGTTACTATGATTTATTATATAACTTTGTAGCCTACTGACAATTAAAAACTATTGTGAGTTGTATACAGACTTTTTTGGGGGCAGTAAGTTCCATTTATATGTCAGTTTCTGCGGTGCTATTATTTGCTATGAATTGTTTACATGCATCAGTACTTATAACAGGAGCTTCCCTTTTGGGTTGTCTGTCCTCTATTGTGTATATCCTCTCCTTGTTTATCTCTATTGAATAAATTGTTTGTATACAGATGCTTGTCGCTTGATTTTTGGTTTTCATTAATGTAGCGATTTATCTGTTCCCTGGTGTATACTCCTCCGTATATGGGAGGTTACTCCTTAGTATCTTGATGAAGCCATTTATAACACACTAGTAAGTGCAAGACACACTAGATACTCAAGTTGCTCCGACACCTCCCTACAGGGAAGGATGCCTTAAAAGCTATTGCCTCCCAGCCTTAGCTAGTGATGTTTCCAGAGTTCACTCCCTGAACCATTAAGAAACAGGGAAATAAATGGGCGCATGCCCGAAGAGCATGGACAGAAGACTTGTGCAACATGTGCAGACTCTGACATTTGGGAGCCACAGCTGGGACCTGAGCAGGAGACAGAGGAACTGATAGGCAGCTGTGGAGGTGAGTACTTAGGCATCCCTGCTAGGAAGAAGATGCGAGGCTGTGCAGGGACTCCAGCAATTCAATTTCAACAGGGCCATCATGTGGCCCTTGCTCAAACTTTTTTAAGAGTTATTTGGGAACCATTTCTCCAAATATTTAGAGGGTCCTCAGGAGATCCTTCCTCCAAATTTTAAGAGGGTAAATGGTGGCTGTCGCTCAGAAGGTTTTAGAGGGTCATCAGATGGCCCTTGCTTCAAATTTTTAAAGAGTCATTAGGTGAAAGTTGCTCCAAATTTTTAGACGATAAACAGGCGGTCCTAACTTAAACTTTTTAGAAAATCTTCATGCGACCCTTGCTCCAAATTTTTTTGAGGTCCATCAAGTAGCTATCATTCATAGTTTTTAGAGGGTCATCTTTCGATCCTTGCTCTTAATTTATTCAGGGAATGCATGATTGAGAAATTTTTTCAGGATGTGTATGAGTCCAACCTCCACAATTCTTTTACATATAGAGTAGATACACACACCACATAGATGTACACCCCCAGGGGTAAATGATTTTCAGCCTTGAACTTAATATATAAGAAAAGACATAGATGTATAAGAAAGACATAGCTGAACTACAGCGGGTGCAGAGAAGAGCGACCAAGATTACTAGAGGACTGAGGGGTCTGCAATACCAAGACAGGTTTTTAAATTTGGGGTTATTTCGTTTGGAAAAACAAAGGCTTAGGGGTGATCTTATAATAATGTATACATATATGAGGAGACAGTTGTGAGGTAGCAACCGGGGAACCCGCTTGCAAACCGACAACAAACACGTGTTTATAAGTTTAACCAATGTCTACCCGTTTATTTTCACATATTAACAACATAACCCGGGTAGCATGTTTGACACATATCACATGATTAAAAACACCATACATAAACACATCATACATTTACATATAACATTACATAATACATATATTGCACATAACGCTTATAGTAACCCGGGACCTGTAACCATCTCTCTGTCCCCATTGGAGCTCTACTAACAGCTCCCGTGGTGGTTACGGCCTCCGGCCTATATACATTTCACATACATTTAACATCAAGTACCATATCAACGGGCCCATGGGTCCCAATGGCGGAACCAGCCGCCTGGCTCTATTTCCCCAGCTTCATACTACCCCGGAATCAGGACTCCAGCCTGACCGGGTTCTTACATACAATATGTGATCCATCCTATAAGCCACCATGGACCACACACGTCCTTTCACTCGCTCACAGCCCATCATACACATCCATGGACTGTGGCTCCTCTGGGCTCAAAACAGGGATTGGCAAGCCCTAGTAACCTGTGAGGTGAACCACACGTTACCCAGTACGGGAGCCCTTCTAACCCCTGCTTCTGACCTCTCATACACACATTCCGGTTCATCAGGTCCTTTAACTGAGTACTCCGACTCGGACCCAAAGGCGGTCTATGCCCGCCTGGCACACTCCATAAAATCGCCTCCCGAAGGGCTACATTCAATCGCCTCCCGAAGGGCTACATTCAATCGCCTCCCGAAGGGCTACATACAATCCGGTTCATCAGGTCCTTTAACTGAGTGCTCTGACTCGGACCCAAAAGCGGTCTATGCCCGCCTGGCACACTATACACGATTGCCCCCAAAGGGCTACATTCATTCGCCTCCCGAAGGGCTACATTCATTCCAGTTCATCAGGACCTTTAACTGACTCCACTGAGTCGGTCCCAAGGGCGGTCTATGCCCGCCTGGCACACTTCATACATCGGCCCCTATAGGGCTACATTCACTCGCTGGTCTTTTAAAAAGCCATACAGTACTTATAAGGTTCAACAGGTCCTTCACTGGACCTAATGGCGGCTACACTCGCCTAGCATGATTTACACACAAGGTGCACAGTTCACACAATCATTCAGGAACTGCTTTCTTACCGGGCACGGATCCGGGTCTCGCTACCTGTGTCACAGGTTCCACCAGGCATCCCCACGGGCCCCTTCCCGGACGTGTGGTGAACCACGCCCGGCCAGCGTCCGCGGGTCAACCACGGCTTCCCCCTCCAGGTGCGGACACGACCCCGGACCTCGGCACCGGCATGGAGCTAGCATGCTCCCGTCATTTACTCAGAGCCTCTAGACTGCTCTGCACTTGGCTGGTCTCAGCTTCCATCTGAATCTGAATCTGAATGACTCCCAATCACTCAGCTGGCTGCCTCTTATCGTGCCAGCCACTCCCACATGGACACACCCCCTTAGCTGCCGGTAATCAGCCTTTCACACAGCTCAGGTTAACTCCCTGTGTTCCGAGTTGTCAGCACTCAGCCCTCATTCCTTAGGGACTCCTCGATCTCATCCCACTCTCACTGCCGCTCATTAGTAACATGAAACCTTGTGTTCACAGTTGGTTCACACAGCATTATCACAGTCAAACCGGCCAGTGTGCACAGGATCATACCTTGATCCTGCATGTGACGCGCCCCGGCCATGAGGATCATGCCGGCGGTGCCTCACACAGTACAGAGACCTTTTTAATGATCTTTTTATTGTATTTTTACATCTGTCTTCTAGTTTTGGTTTACAATTGAAAATATAGTGATTTTCAAGCTGTGACATAAAACCGGGGCAAAAATGAAGCAAAGAATTGACATGCTCATTCTTTCAAATACACAACAAAAACCATGCAGGTTTCCATTTGACATCAAATTCAACTCTGATTCACATAGGTTTTGCTAGGAATGAAATATGCAGTTTTAGATTAGCATACATTTGAAAAGAATCTAGGTAAAATTGCTCTAAAAAATTCACCAAATCAGCATGGAAATTGCCCTGTGTGAACACAGTCTTATAATCAGGGGCGGGCTGGCCCAGGTGACAGGGTGGCATTTGCCCCCGAGGCTCAGTCCTTGATTAGGGCCGCGCAGGTGAGCCAAGGATTGCCCCCCCCCGCCCCTCACTTGGCTCCAGCAGCACCCCAGCCCCCCCCCGGCTCCCCACTTGACTCCAGCAACAACATCTTCCCCCCCGCTCCTCACTCTCCTCACTTGGCTGCTGGCTGTAGAAATAGGACTGCCACCTAGGGCAAGAGCAGCCAGCCAGTCTCTACTCATAATTCCAGGAGAATCACTACCCGACAATTTTAGCAGAATGTGTTTGAGGCCCCCTTTATGTCTAATACTTAGTCCATTAGAGTCCCTCTTTATTCTAATTTTTGGCAGTTCTTGACTTGTTTGCATAGGCTTTGTGAGTTTCAGAGTCCCTTCTTCCAAAATTAAACAGGATATGTCTGACCATGTTTAAAGGCATACTGTCCAACAGTCCTACACCTGTCACTCATCCCCCTGTTCCTTATCAATGTTTAACATTGCTTGACCTGTATGTGATTTCACAAAGTGGGATTTCAATGAGTGGACTGCAGAGATAGTCCAGAGATGTATTATCTGGTATACATTTCCCAATGCTGTCATGTCATGATCTGACAATACATCTTCTTGATTTGCAGGTATGAATTCATTGTGCACATCTGGTCCCTGCTGCATGTAATCCCTCCTCCATCTCATCTCTATGTGCCTTGCATATGTCTGTTATGGTATGAATTCTTTGTACACATCTGGTCTCTGCTGCATCTAATCCATCCTGTATCTCCTGTATCTGTACGACTTGATTGTCCATATATATTGTACCTGTAATCATTTACCCTTTCCATATAAAAAGCATCATGGAATCTAATGGTGCTATAAAAATAAATAATAATAATCTCATCTCTATAGCCTTGCATATGTCTGTTATGGTATGAATTAATTGTACACATCTGATCCCTGAAGCGTCTAATCCCTCCTGCATCTCATTTCTATGTGCCTTGCATATGTCTGTTATGGTATGAATGAATTGTACACATCTGGTCCCTGAAGAATCTAGTCCTTCCTGCATCTCATCTCTATGTGCCTTGCATATGTCTGTTATGGTATGAATTCATTGTACGTATCTGGTCTCTGCTGCATCTAATCCCTCCTGCATCTCATCTCTATGTGTCTTGCATATGTCTGTTATGGTATGAATTCATTGTACACATCTGGTTCCTGAAGAATCTAGTCCTTCCTGCATCTCATCTCTATGTGCCTTGCATATGTCTGTTATGGTATGAATTCATTGTACGTATCTGGTCTCTGCTGCATCTAATCCCTCCTGCATCTCATCTCTATGTGCCTTACTAATGTCTATTATGGTATGTCATATTCCTCCATCCAATATTCCCCCATCTGCTCTGTAATTTACAAACATCCATATTCTTTCATCCTGCTTGTGTCTCTCCCACCTGCTGATTTGCCCCCAAATGTTTCTCTTACCAACAAACTGTTAATTCTACCTGGTATGTTGTGTCCTGTCTTCCTCCTCTGACCCCTCTCTCCTACTTACCTGGTTCATTTTCATCACACCCTAAGAGTTATAAATTAGTTGGGGCAGGCCTGTGTGCGATTTCACAAAGTGGGATTTCAATAAGTGGACTGCAGAGATATTCCAGAGATAAACCAAAAGAAACCAGAAGGTACCAGCTATACCTGTCTACTGACTGTCTCTAATGCTTTGTTTTCTCACTAACACTTTAACCATACTTATTTATTCCCTAACAGTAATTGCTCCACTAATCCTTACCTTCTTTTACTACCCCCAAACGCCATCACTCTCAACACAAATATTTCTCTCACTATCCCACTTACCTCCCCACCTGAGCTCCGCTGCTAACCTGCTTCTCAATCTGACACCTCTACTGAAGAAACACAAAACAAGCCGCCCACTCTCATTCTCCCATTTGCTTGCTCTCTCTTTGCTTCTCTTATCAGCTAGTGACATATCTCCCAATCCTAGACCTCCACAGCCAAAATTCTCCTCTATTTCTCACTCCGATCACCCCACACGTGCAAGAAACAGCCACAATCTTTTAAATATAAAACCCATTCCCCCGACCACCTCTCCACTGCCCTCTCTCTATGGAGCACTCTGGAATGCCCATTTTATCTGTAATAAACTCTACTTCATTCACGACCTCTTTACCTCTCGCAGACTATCCTTCCTGGGTCTCACAGAAACATGGCTGAAACCCTCCGACACAGCCTCCCCTGGTGCACTGTGTTACGGCGCACTTTATTTCACCCACACACCTCGCAATAGCAGCAAACATGGTGGAGGAGTGGGTCTTCTTCTTTCTAGCAACTGCACCTTCAACCCAATTCCTTCTCTTTCCCTTATCCTCTCATCTTTTGAAGCGCACTCTGTACATATCTACTCTCCTTCCAATACTCCAAGTGGTCATCATTTACCCCAGGCCTGACCACTGCCTTCTTTGGCCAATTCTCCCTCTGGCATCTATATTTTCTCTCTGCAGACATTCCCACCATCATGATGGGTCACTTCAACATCCCCATTGACACCAACCAGTCAGCAGCCTCCAAACTTCTGTCACTTGCCTCATCCTTTGGCCTTTACTCAATGGTCCTCCACAACTATCCACACAGATCGACATACACTAGACTTCATATTCACCCGCCTCTGCTCCCTAACTAAACCCACAACCTCCCCTCTCCTGTCTCTGACCACCATCTACTCACTTTCTCATCTTTGTCCTCCTCACCTGTCACCGATGTCCACCAACTCGCACATCCTCGCATAAACCTCACACATCTTAATGCTCACATCCTTTCCAACTCCATTTTACCACTATTCTCCATATCCTCACTCCATGACACAGATAATGCCACAGCATTCTACAACTCCACACTCACATCAGCTATTGATGCAGCTGCCCTTCTCGTTCATAGCAGAACACAGCAAATCAACAGACAACCCTGGCACACAGACACCACTAAAAATCTGTGGTGAGCATCTAGGGTTGCTGAGCAGCGCTGGAAGAAAACACACTCGCAAGAAGACTGCACAGCCTTCAAACAAGCACTTCTCAAATTCCAGTCAGCACACGCCACCACTAAACAGAATTACTTCATTACCCTCATATCCTCTTTGTTCTGCAACCCCAGGAAGTTATTCAACACATTTGCCTCCCTCCTCCATCCTCCACTGCCTCCTCCTACTTCTTGTATCACTGCATAAGACTTTGCAACACACTTCACCAGGAAGATTGATCAGATCAGACAAGTCTTTGCTACCGAACCATCACAACCTCTATGTATACCAGACCACTCCTTTCCCCCACTAACCCTCCTCCCCTCCATAACTGATGGAGAACTTGCACACCTCCTCTCCAGATTGCACCTCACCACTTGTGTACTGGTCCCCTTTCCATCCCACTTCCTATGCAACCTCACCACCACACTTATTCCAGCCCGAACCCACCTCTTCAAACTATCACTAACTTCTGGTACCTTTCCTTCTGCTTTCAAACATGCAACAATTACACCTATCTTAAAGAAGCCATCCCTCAACCCCACTTCTACATCCAGCTACTGACCCATATCCCTGCTCCTGTTCACCTCCAAACTTCTTGAAAAGCATGTCCATACTATATTCTCATCCCACCTCACATATACCTCTCTTGTTGACAACCGTCAATCCGACTTACGCCCACACCACTCCACTGAAACTGCCCTGACCACTCCACTGAAAATGCCCTGATCAAAATGACTTACTCACGACCAAAGACAACAGACATTTCTCCGTCCACTCTTTCTAGACCTGTCCTCTGCATTCGACACAGTCGACCACTGTCTCCTGTTACAAATCCTCTCTTCCTTTGGTAACACTGACCGTTCCCTTTCCTGGATCTCCTCCTACCTTTGCACATTTAGCATCTCCCACTCCCACACAACCTCCTCATCCCATCCCCTCTCTGTTGGAGTCCCTTAAGGCTCTGTTCTGAGGGCCCTTCTTTTTTCAATCCATACCCTTGGTCTGGGACAACACATAAGGTCCCATTGCCTCCAGTATCAACTGTACGCTGATGACACTCAGATCTATCTCTCTGGCCGAGACACCACCTCTCTCCTGTCCAGAATCCCGGAGTGTCTATCAGCCATATCCTCCTTCTTCTCCTCTCGCATCCTAAAACTCAATGTAGACAAAACCGAACTCATCACCTTTCCTTCTTTTTCACACACCTTCCTTACCAGATCTATCAATCACAATAAATGACATCACGCTTTGCCCTGTACCTGAAGTCCGCTGCCTTGAAGTAACCCTTGACTCTGCCCTATCCTTCAAACCGCACATCCAAGCCCTTGCCACCTGCTGCCACCTCCAACTTAAAAATATTTCCAGAATCTGTATCTTGCTCAATCCTCAATCTACTAAATTGCTAGTGCATGCCCTCATAATCTCCCATCTCCACTGCTGCAACCTCCTCCTCTGTGGCCTAATTACTAACACTCTTGCATTCACCTCTCCAATCTGTCCTTAACTCTGCTGCTTGACTAATCCAGCTCTCTCCTCACTATTCCTCTACTTCTCCCCTCTGCAAACCCCTCCACTGGCTCCCAATTCACCAGCGTATCACATTCAAACTACTAACACTCACTTACAAAGCCGTGAACAATCTGTCCCCCCATATATCTCTGAACTAATCTCCTGATATCATCCAACTCGTAATCTTCGATCCACCCAAGACCTCCTCTTTTCCTCTACACTGGTACATTCCTCATTTAACAGCCTGCAAAACTTCACCCGAACATCCCCCTTTCTCTGGAATTCTGCAGCCCAAAACATACTACTGTCCCCCGCACTCGGAACCTTCAATCAGATCCTGAAAACTCATCTCTTCAAAACAGCCTGCAATGATCACGGTGCCACCTCACCACCACTGGACCTGGTGCTCCACTACCACTGGACCTGGCACTCCATGACCATTGGACCCGGCGCTCTACCACCACCAAAGCAGACTTAACCTACTGTGTCTCTCCCCACTGCCCTGTAGAATGTAAGCCCACAAGGGCAGGGTTCTTTCTCCCCTCTGTATCGGTCTGTCACTGTTAGTTTATTCATTGTATTTTTAACTTGTTTGTATGTAACCCTTTCTCATGTACAGCACCATGGAATCAATAGTGGTTTATAAATAAATAATAATAATAATAACAATAATAATAATAATAAACCTTCTACTCCTCCTCTTTTTTAAATAATGTAGGAAACTGCTGCAACCTTTCCCCTGTGACTCTTCTATCTGTGAATTCTAATTGAATTTCACCCACCTCTGAAATTTAAGTGAATGTGAGCCACCTCCCATTTTAACTGATTTTGAAGAGTGTGTAGGCTGACACTGACCGTGTCTCATGCACCCATGCTATGCCATGAGACTATTTGTACTGTAGGTAAATTATTGTCCCTTTTTCTTTGTGTTTGGCACTAGTGATGGGTGAGTCCTAAATTACTCGGAATCGCTTGACTCTAGCGAGTCCGAGCCCGGGACTCGCTACTCGTTGCGAGTCTAGCGAGTCCAATATTAATGAATGGGGAAGCGAGTAATAGTGAGTAATGTGCGATTTACAAATCGCAGATGTGTCTCTGAAGCTCTATCTGCTAGGATTCGTTACTCTGCGAGTTTCCCAGCGTTTACTCGCACAGTAATGAGTCCAATGCAAATCAATGGCAATCCTAGTTTTGTCAGAGACTTTGACAAAACTAGGATTGCCATTGACTTGCATTGGACTCGTTATTGTGCAAGTAATCGCAGGGAAACTCGCACAGTAACGAGTCCAGCTGTCTGCTCTGTGCCCTCGGGTCCTGCAGGCTGCCGCAGCTCCAGGGTCCTAGAGCCCGCCTGCTGCCTGATGTAGCAGAGCTGAGATTGTTCTCAGTCTGCTCATTCCCTGTGCATAGACATCTATATCTATGCACAGGGGATGTGAGAGAGGACATCGCGTTTTGGACTACGTCGGACGGAAGAGGATTTTTTAAATTAAAGATGGAGTCCCTAATGGCTTTTTTTTTTTTATTTCTAATAATAAATTTTCTCTGTGTGGTGTTTTTTTTAACCCTTTATTGGAGATTCTTAGTGGCCGGGTCAAACCTGGCCTGACATTAAGAATCTCGGGCTTAATACCAGCTTGTATAACACACATAGTGTGTGTAGTGTGTGTGTCCCTGTGGGGGGGTCTATGTGGTGTGTGTCTCTGCTGTGTGTGTCTCTTTGTGGTGTGTGTGTGTGTCCCTGTGGGGTGAGTGCATGTGTCCCTATAGGGTGTGTATGTGTGTGTCCCTGTGGGGGGTGTCTGTGTGGGGTGTGTGTGTCTATGTTGTGTGTGTCCCTTTGTGGTGTGTGTGTCCCTGAGGGGTGAGTGCATGTGTCCCTATAGGGTGTGTATGTGTGTGTGTCCCTGTGGGGGGGTCTGTGTGGTGTGTGTGTGTCTCTTCGTGGTGTGTGTGTCCCTGTGGGGTGAGTGCATGTGTCCCTATAGGGTGGCTATGTGTGTGTGTCCCTGTGGGGGGGGTCTGTGTGGTGTGTGTCTGTGTTATGTGTGTCTTTGTGGTATGTGTCCCTGTGGGGTGAGTGCATGTGTCGCTATAGAGTGTGTGTCCCCTTGGGGGTGTGTTTGTGTCTCTGTGTTGTGTGTGTCTCTTTGTGGTGTGTGTTTGTTCGGGTGCGTGGTGAGTATCCAATGTTGGGGCTGCACTTTATGTCGATAGGGGCAAAATTGTTTGGTGAACTGGAACGCGCAGGGTTAAAATTTCGCCTCACAACATAGCCTATGATGCTCTCGGGGTCCAGACGTGTGACTCTGCAAAATTTTGCGGCTGTAGCTGCGACGGTGTAGATGCCAATCCCGGATATACACACACACATACACACATACACACATTCAGCTTTATGTATTAGATAGCTGTAGTACCCGGCTACGCCCGGGTTAATAAATAACTGATGTTAGCTATAATAACATTGAATTTGAATATGTCATATTAATGACCTGTAGGAAAATAGAAGCTGAGCTGTGATTGATTGCTATAGGACGCCTAATAAATCTCCAGCCAACAGTAATCCCTCCCCCTGGCCGGGCAGTATATGTTACCTCACACATACACATAATAGACGGCTCATGTGACTGACATCTGCCTTAATTCCCTATATGGCACATGTGTTGCACATTGGCTGTTTTTAATCAGATGTTTATGTTTGGAAAATAAAGATAGCACACGTATGAGGCGAGTTGTGTGAGGTGATTTGTGCACATCTGTGTTTGTCTGTGTGGTGTGTGTGTCCCTATAGGGAGTGTATGTGTGTGTTTCCCTGTGGGGGGGTCTGTGTGGTGTGTGTGTGTGTATCTGTGTTGTGTGTGTCTCTTTGTGGTGTGTGTGTGTCCCTGTGGGGTGAGTGCATGTGTCCCTATAGGGTGGCTATGTGTGTGTGTCCCTGTGGGGGGGTATGTGTGGTGTGTGTGTCTGTGTTATGTGTGTCTCTTTGTGGTGTGTGTCCCTGTGGGGTGAGTGCATGTGTCGCTATAGAGTGTGTGTGTGTCCCCTTGGGGGAGGTGTGTGTCTCTGTGTTGTGTGTGTCTCTTTGTGGTGTGTGTGTGTTTGTTCGGGTGCGTGCTGAGTATCCAATGTTGGTGCTGCACTTTAGCGACTATACACTTGCTGTTACTCTTTGTGTGCATGTGGTGTGTATACCTGTCGCCGTGTGTGGTGAATATCTCATGTTGGGGCCCCATCTTAGTGACTATATGCTGGTATGTGCTGTTAGTCTTTGGTGCTATCATTAAGCCCCTCTTATTCACAACTGTCATCTGGTAACTGTCACTTTTCCCCATTATATAGATAGGGGCAAAATTGTTTGGTGAATTGGAATGCGCGGGGTTAAAATTTCGCCTCACAATATAGCCTATGACGCTCCTGGGGTCCAGACGTGTGACTGTGCAAATTTTTGTAGCTGTAGTTGCGACGGTGTAGATGCCAATCCCGGATATATACACATACACAAACACATACATACAATTCAGCTTTATATATTAGATTTTATGTTTCAATTGAAAACCCAAGAGAAAAGCACACAATGGGCATATATATACCCTATAAAAACTAAATAGTATTAGTGCATAAAAATAAAATAGTTAATATTTTTTCGTCAAAAAGTGTAAAAGCCATCTTACCATGACAAAGTGTACCCTGTCAGGCCTGTCGCATTCTATCTCAAGTATTATCTCTTACCTTGTGTTACTGACCTCAATAATGGCAGGGAAGGACAGGGCCCAACTGCAGCCACCTGTCAATGGGAAGCTATATAGATGAAATGTCTAGCCCAGAAAGAGAGACCACATACCTATTTGTACAAAGTAGAAAAAAGAAAGAAAAAAAAAAACAAAAAAATGAGCCAAAGACTAGGGTCAGACTTACATCTGGCCCTAGCCTGGCGCATCTGGCAGAAAGTTAGAAAATGTCTGCCTCAGCGCATAGCATTACCAGCAGGTAACGCTATGCGCTGCCTGGCAATAGATCTCTATGGCAACAGATGTTTATCACAGCCTCCGGCTCCACAGATATTTCCAGGATATGCACTTTTGATGAGCGTACAGGAAACCCCTCTGCAGCCCCAGACCCGAAAAAAAAAACGTGGTGTGAAGTCTTTAACCAGCCCCTGCAAGAGGCCACTAAACATAGGCAACATTGTGTGCACTACTCATTATTGTCTGATGAATGTATTTCTCCTGTTCGCAGGAAAGGGAAGTGACCCACCCTTCCCCTATGAGTAGTTCACACACAAGGCTGGAGCCTGGATTGAGGTATGTCCACACACACAGGTTTAAATGCATACATCAGCTAGGGACTGCCTCGTCAGGGCAACCGTGACGAGGTGAGGCAGCTTGCGTATATTTTTTGCAAAAAACATACGGACCAATAGCCCTGTTTTTGATACTTTTTTGATAGCACTTGCTAAAAACTTGGAAAAAATACTTATTATAAACAGAGAGCTTTTTGTGTGATTCCTGTGCCGATTTTTGCACTGATTTTTTGCAACATTGTGGCTCAGTAGTGAACATTGATCATTTACACCACTAGGATTCTAAATTCAAACCCCACCAATATTAACATATCACCTGTAAGAGTCAGTATTTCATTGGAGTTGAGATAGAACCCATACAATATTTGGAATCTAGATTGTGAGTCCAAATATTTGCAGAGATGATGTGTGAAAATGAATGATGCTAAATAAGTGCGAAAAGTAAAACAAATGTGCTCAAAGAATGTTAAACTATTCTAAAAACAAAATCCAAATGTTTGTAAGGTAGACAGTTTCATCTAGATTTGTGGAATTTTGAGATTTTTCATTTGCCTTTTACAAAACCAAATGCTTCTGTCCATCTCACAAGCCAGACAGCATCCTTTCTCAAACATATAAGTCTTAAGCCCCCGTCACACCTAGTGAGATAGCTAGTGAGATCACTGTTTCGTCATAGGTTTTGTGACGCAACAAAGACCTTGCCAGCAATCTTGCTATATTTGAAGCGCAGTAGCGACCAGGCCCTGCTATTAGATCGCCGATCGTCTCGGCATGGCCTGGACCATTTTTTAATCGTCGGGTTCCTGCTGGGCAGCATGCATCGGTGTGTTTGACACCAATGACCATGTTGACAACTCAGTACTCATCCACGTAGGTCTGAGTCGTCAGACTAGCTGCTGTGTGACAGGGTCCCAACGACCTCCGAGGTCATTATACAGGTCGCTGTATCGTTACTGCGTCATTCAGTAGATCTGACTGTTTGACATCTCACCAGCGACCACATAGTGACGTTCCAGCGATCCTTACCAGGTCGTATCATTGTTGGGATCGCTGGAGCGTCACCAAGTGTGACGGGACCCTTAGTTTCATTATTTTTTCAGAAGGAAACTTAGGATTGATGGTGCTGGAACCGCCCTCCTTCTTTTTAGAGCACCAAAAATGTTTTATCAATGTGTAACATTGCAGTATATCACAGATTAAACAATTTACAATCAAAGGCAATGCACAACCCTATCACTTGAATTTGTGTATTATTATTCAGATTGCTGCTTCCAGTTTCTATGTTCCTAAACTTTGTCACACAATTGATCCAGTGTAAACTTTCTGCATTGCAAAAGGTTAAATTAATGGTGAGAATCTGCAGCATAAATTGCATTTCTAGTTTTTCCCACTTAGGGTATGTGCCCACAGGACGTTTATCCAGCAGTCCTGAACGCAGCAAAACTGGTACTGGTTTCAAGGCGCCTAGAGTCCTTGCCAGGAGATTTGGTGCGTTCAGGTCCTGAGTTTTTATCTAGTTTTTTGTGTGTTTTTACTGTGTTTTTAATGCTGCGTTTTTTCCAAAAATAGAACATGATCATTCTTTCCCATCCACAGCAAAACCCGGAGGGATTTGACACTTCTTGAAACTTGCTAAACCATTGTGTGTGCACAGCGTTTCAGTGAAACACATTGGTTTTGCAGGGAACCCCAACATGAACAAATTAACATAAATTAACATAAAACCAAGAGTAAAATACTTGCGGAAACTGCAGCAAAAATGCAGGAAAAATATCCTGTGGGCACATACCGCGTGACTACTGACTAATAGACTAACATTACATGAAACTTCTTAATGCTAGAATTATAATACACTGTTGCCTTTCCATACACCATTCACAGCCCCAAAATTCTTCACCAAACATAATTTGGTTATATGATTAAAGAAAATTTGTTCTCTATGACAGTGCTAAACTATTTGTGTATTGTGACCCAACTAATGGCCCCAAAGCCCTAAACAGAAATTTGACAGGACAAGTATTTGGTTTGAAATAGAAATAACAGACTGTACAAGAGTCCACATCTCAGTATTAAAGTCTGCCTTAAAAATTCTCTTTAACATTTTTAAGGTGGTATTCATTAGCATTATCTCAGGATTAAATGACATTTAGTTAATCCCTATGCAGGAGAACGGATGCAAAATTTCATTTATCACTTTGAGCTGTGCCTCTTTTCTCTCTGCTGTCATTCTTTTGCTTCACCTGCTGGGATGACTTCTATTTTGGCCTATTTCCACTTATACTGACTTTGTTCTTTCTTAACTTTTCTTGGCACCTCTGCATGAATGCGAGATCTGTACATGAGAGTATTTCCTGCTGGCTTACTGAAATTTATCCTATTTACAAATTACAAGTAATGCACTATACACTTAAAACAGCAATATACAGGATTAAGAAAAGGAAAGCAAACAAGGTAGGGTATAGCTATTTTGGATTAATTTAATTGATCCGAACTACTGGTAAGTGATAAATTAAAACCTGTGTCTAAAGCATTAAAGAAGCACTCCCATCAAAAAGTTATCCACTTAATTTATTTCAATTATCATATAAAATACCATTGTTTACTCACAATTGTTCATTTTGCCTTTCTACCCAATAAATTCTTCTGTTTTCCATTAAGTCTATGACATCACTTGATTAAAAACAGACTTCGCTGAATCCTTCTAAGCTCTATGTTAAAAAAAACAGGTAATTTCTTTTTCCTGCATGGGCCATCATTAAAACTACAAATCTAGTCACTAAAAACATTTTGTAGTTCTAATGATGACTGTAAGGAAAACTGAGAAAACTGACTTATTGTTTCTCCTGGAGGTTAGCAGGATTAAAGCTGGTATTTTTCTCATACAACGTCATTGAAAATAGAATTAACTGGGTAGAGGGGGAAAATGAGAAAATGTAAGTATGCAGAGCAATTTACTATATAATCTCCTAATCGTGTCTGTCTGACGCCGAAATCGCGAGCTAGCGCTCATTGGTTGCCAGCAGACGCGGCGGCCAATGAGCGCAGTGTATGCAAAAAAGCCGCCCTGCGCGTGAATTCAAAATTCGCACGCTGAGCGGCTCTCCTCTAACCCCCCACTCCTCCTGCTCTGCCTGCGCTTTCCCACCCGCTCTCCTCCTCCCCGGAATGTCGCGTACTGTGCTCCCTGGCTGTGTGTGCAGGGTTAGTGTCAGGGCCCGCCACCACTCTCCTCCTCCCTGGTATGCCGCTTCTCTGCTCCCTGGATGTGTGGGTGGGATTAATGTCAGGCCCCGCCCCTGCTCTCCTCCTCCCCAGGATGTCATCATTCCTGTGCTCCCCGGCTGTCCGCCCTGATGATGCCGGCGATGGCGGTGCTCAGTGTCCCTGGACTGTGCCGGCTCATGCTGCTGCTCTTCGTGGTGCTGCTCCCTGGCCGGGCGCACCTGTGTGATGAGGATGACCCACTGGGACGGCCAGGGGATGCAGAGGTGAGAGCCCTGTGTGTGTGTGTGTGGCTGTGAGTATGAGTCTGTGTGTGTCTGTGTCTGGGTGTGTGTGTCTGGCTGTGGGTGTGAGTTTGTGTGTGTATATGTGTGGGTCTGAGTCTGTGTCTAGGTGTGACTGTGTGTGGGTGGGGGTCTGTGTTTGGGTGAGAGTCTGCTCCTTCCTCCCCCTGCCTGTGCCACTTTGTCCTCCATCCCCCCCACCGCTCTGTGCTCCATCCTCCCCCTGCCACTCCGTCCTCCCCCTGCCTGTGCTGCTCCATCCTCCCCACCCCACCACTTCCTTCTCCTTCCTTTGTCCTCCTCCCCTCTGCCACTCCATCCTCCCCCTACCTCTGCTGCTCCAGCCTCCCCAACCTCGCCGCTTCGTCCTCCGTCCTCCTCCCCCCCTGCCGCTTTGTGCTCCATCCTCCCCCTGCCGCACCGTCCTCCCCCCTGCCTGTGCTGCTCCGTCCACCCCCAGCGCTTGATCCTCCTTCTTTTGTCCTCCTCCCCTCCACTACTCCATCCTCCGTCCTCCCCCTGCCTGTGCTGCTCTGTCCTCCCCCAAACCCGCCGCTTCTCCTCCGTCCTCCTCCCCCCTGCCGCTCTGAGCTCTGTCCCCCCTGCCGCTCCGTCCTCCCCCTGCCTGTGCCGCTCCATCCTCCCCCACCCCACGCTTCCTCCTCCTTCCTTTGTCCTCCTCCCCTCTACCACTCCATCCTCCGTCCTCCCCCTGCCTGTGCCACTCCATCCTCCCCCACCCCATCGCTTCCTCCTCCTTCCTTTGTCCTCCTCTTCTCTACCACTCCATCCTCTGTCGTCCCCTTGCCTGTGCTGCTCCATCCTCCCCCATCCCGCTGCTTTGTCCTCCGTCCTCCTCCCCCACCCGCTGTTCTGTGCTCCATCCTCCCCCTGCCGCTCCATCCACCCCCTGCCTGTGCCGCTCCATCCTCCCCCACCCCACCACTTCCTCCTCCTTCCTTTGTCCTCCTCCTCTTTGCCACTCCATCCTCCGTCCTCCCCCTCCCTGTCCTGCTCTGTCCTCCTCCCACCCGCCGCTCTGTGATCTCTTCTCCCCCTCCATCTCCCCTTGTCTGTGCAGCTCTGTCCTACCCCACTACTTCTTCCTCCTTCCTTTGTCCTCCCCTCTGCCACTCCATCCTCTGTCCTCCCCCTGCCTGTGTTGTTCTGTCCTCCCCCACCCCGCCGCTTCGTCCTCCATCCTTTTCCCCCCCGCTGGTCTCTGCTCCATCCTCCCCCTCCCTGTGCTGCTCCATCCTCTCCCACCCCACCGCTTCCTACTCCTTCCTTCGTAATCCTCCCCTCCACCACTCTTTCCTCTGTCCTCCCCCTGCTTGTGCTGCTCGTCCTCCCCTACCCCGCCGCTTCGTCTTCCATCCTCCTCCCCCCACCACTCTGTGCTCCGTTCTCCCCCTGCCACTCCGTCCTCCCCCTGCCTGTGCCGCTTCATCCTCCCCCACCGCTTCCTCCTCCTTCCTTTGTCCTCCTCCTCTCTGCCACTCCATCCTCCGTCCTCCCCCTGCCTGTGCTGCTCGGTCCTTCCCCGCCCCGCAGCTTTGTCCTCCGTCCTCCTACCCCCCGCTGCTCTGTGCTCCGTCCTCCCCCTGCCACTCCATCCTCCCCCTGCCTGTGCTGCTCCGTCCTCCTTCACCCCGCTGCATCGTCCTCCGTCCTCCTCCCCCCGCCGCTCTGTGCTCCGACCTCCCCCTGCCTGTGCCGCTCCATCCTCCCCCATCCCACTGCTTCCTCCTCCTTTCTTTGTCCTCCTCCCCTCTGCCACTCCATCCTCTGTCCTCCCCCTGCCTGTGCTGCTCCGTCCTCCTCCACCCTGCCCCTTTGTCCTCCATCCTCCTCCCCCCCCCCGCTCTGTGCTCCGACCTCCCCTGCCTGTGCCGCTCCATCCTCCCCCATCCCACTGCTTCCTCCTTTCTTTGTCCTCCTCCCCTCTGCCACCCATCCTCTGTCCTACCCCTGCCTGTGCCGCTCCATCCTCCCCCACCTCACCGCTTCCTTCTCCTTCCTTTGTCTTCCTCCCCTCCACCACTCCATCCTTAGTCCTCCCCCTGCCTGTGCTGCTCTGGCCTCCCCCAAACCGCCGCTTCGTCCTCTGTCCTCCTCTCCCCCGCCGCTCTGTACTCCATGCTCCCCCTGCCGCTCCATCCTCCCCCACCCCACTGCTTCCTCCTCGTTCCTTTGTCCACCACTCCATCCTCTGTCCTCCCCCTGTCTATACTGCTCCATCCTCCCCCACCCCGCTGCTTCGTCCTCCATCCTCCTCCCCCCGGCGCTCTGTGCTCAGTCCTCCCCCTGCCGACTCCGTCCTCCCCCTGCTGCTCCGTCCTCCCCCTGCCTGTGTCACTCCATCCTCCCCCACCTCTTTCTCCTTCCTTCCGTTGTCTGCCACTCCATCCGCTATTCTCCTCCTGCCTGTGCTGCTCCGTCCTCTCCCACCCCACTGCTTTGTCCTCCGTCCTCCTCCCCCCTGCTGCTCCGTGCCCATCTCCCCTGCTGCTCGTCCTCCCTGCTTGCCGCTCCTCCCCCACCCCGCCGCTACCTCCTCCATCCTCCATCCTTCTTCCCCCTGACTCTCCATCCTCCCTCCTCCCCCCGCCAGTTTGTCCTCCCCCTACCTGTGCTGCTCCTTCCTCCAACCTACTCCCCCCCCCGCAACGCCGTACTCCCCCCGCCGCTCCGACCTCAAAGTCCCTCCCTATTCAGCCCTCACCGCCTTCCCCATTTAATCCCTATTTCTGTATTCTAGAATACCCGATGCGTTAGAATCAGGCCACCATCTAGTTTATTATAATTATAATAAGTTAATTATATTGCAGAAATAATCAGGAGGGCACTCCTCTCAAATAGTGGTGCTCACGTTGCAGATTGGCATACATGGTTATCAAACTACTTTAAAAAAAATAGCACTCACATACATTTTCTGTTCTTTAGATTTGTATATAATAAAAATCTAAAGAGGCAAAAAAGATTTATGCTAGTGCCGATTTTGAGAGCATGTTGCAATTAATGAAGAGGATTAAAACTTTTATGGGAGTGCTTCTTTAACCTGTTTGTAAACCATAATTTAAGATTATTAAAGATAACCTCTCACTTGGTGAAAAAAATTGATTTCAATCACTAGAAAAAAATTCCTATGCTCCCCTGATTTTGTCAGTTGTTTCCTATTTGTGCTACATCACTCCATTGAAGAAATATTCTAATTTGTTCTTTTTGGAGTATGTGAAATATTTGCTTGTAGATCAATTGGTCATTTCTTTATGAATTTTCTTGTGTTTGTATTGTATATGTATGCTATAAATCACACCTCGGCAGTTGAATTAGTAGTGTATAATTCTTAAAACACTGCTGAGCTTTAATTGGCAGTGTTTTGGAAAGATGGGGGAAAGCCCATGCACCCAGAAAAGCATATGAAGAAATGCCCAGCTAGTTTACAAAAAGAGATTTCACATAACTCCAAAGCCAACAAATGTGAATCTCTCTACAGTGAAGTAATACAACACAAAAAGGTTTTGAGCTGTAAAATCAGGGGAGCTCAGAGTTTTATTTCAAGTGGATTTGTCACACAGATGTGAACAAACTTTGCTGACTGTCACGAGGGCCCTGGACTCAGATTGTAGATTCTGACAACCCGCTGTCACGGGTGTATCAGGAGACCCGAATAAGGCTGTAGGGGCTACTCGCAGGTCACAACATCTGACCAAACAGCCAAAATCCTGAATTGTGAATTGTGGTTCGGTCCCTTTAAAAAGTATTTCTATGCTTGGTGATAGCTGGTGGTCACTATTACCCAGCTGGTCTACCTGCCTACCTTTTCCTATTTATACCCCGTGGCTCCCATGATGCATTGCTGGTGATAGTGTGTCTGGAGTTGATGCTGCTTCCAAGGTCAGCAGTGCATCTTGAACTTCCTGTGTTGTTTGCTGCCTGTCCCTCCTTTCAGCTGTTTTCCCTCTCCCCCTTTGTTTGTTTTCCTGTTGTTTTCCTTGGTGGATAGCTGGGCTGACCAGTGACCACACTGTCTGATCCCTGAGTCGCCTTAGTTCAGGGACAGACAGGTATCCTGATTAGCGACACTTGCAGAGACTGTATAAGGTTGTTAGGGGAACCAGGTGTTACTGCTAGCATTTTTAGGGGTCACCATCTTTCCTTTGCCCTTAGTGTCAGGGACTCCTTTTCACTCCCTCGTCGTCCTGCGCTGGGTGTCTCCCTACACCAAGCGTGACACCTGCCCATTAGTTTCCCAGGTGTCTAGGATCAACACAGGCAGAATGAGGCATCAACATGCTGTGTGCTGATTCATAGGCAAGCTAGCAAGAGTT
Organism: Allobates femoralis; assembly: GCA_033576535.1. Taxonomy (NCBI): domain Eukaryota; kingdom Metazoa; phylum Chordata; class Amphibia; order Anura; family Aromobatidae; genus Allobates; species Allobates femoralis. Next base: position 457,748,477 of record JARQOC010000004.1, read on the forward strand.
AATCCTGCTGCCTGTTGCTCTTCTTATCACATATCGTGAGGAAGCCTATCAAATGAGCTCCTGTCCTCTTTATGCTGGATGAATCCTTCTATCCACGCCAGTTATAGTTTATCCTATGCTGTTCTGTGAGGTGTCCCAGACTCTGGTGAAAGTTGCACCATATTCTTGAAGTGGTTGTGGAATTTCTCCCCTGATGTTCTGTAGCTTCCTTCCTGCTCTTCTTTTTCCTAATGCAACTTTTATTGTCTTTACTTTTGTGTGTGCGTGTTTAGTGACTGAGTTTTGGTTTTCCTTGTCTGTCTTTATCTGTGGGTTTAATTTCTCCCCTGTCCTGGGAGGATCGGGAATCAGATCAGGACTGGTCAGGAGCAGAGGCAGGTCAAAGACTCAGGCCTCCCCACCATTTTGGGTACCCTTGAAATAAGGGATAGCATAGGGCCCCCTAGCTTGTGTGACAGATCAGGCACCCTGGCTCCGCGTGATCCCATAATCTTTGTGACATTATAGCTGACACGGAGAGTCTTGTGCATTTTCCGGACATGGGTTTCAGGTCTGACAGACTGTCCACAATAAAGTCCCTCGCTTCACTTACTTTAATTTAAATTGATTAAAAATTGTTTGAGGGTCTGCTAGGATCTATTCTCAGGACATTGCTTGCATCCCTGACAGACTGTCAGACTGTCCATAATACAGGTCTTCGCTTGCCTTAACTGGTATCGAGCCAGAAACAGTTTCCACAATCCAGAGACCTCGCTTACCTGCACTGTATTCAAAATTTTATTCAACTGCTTTGGGTATCTGGTAGAATCCATTTTTCAGGATACATGGGTTTCAGTCCTTAGAGAGTGCCCACAACACATGCCCTCGCTTGCCTTAACTGTATTTAACATATTTTGGTTGTCTGGCAGGATCCATTTTCATAAGGTTTGCATGATGACTCCCTGGATGTGGTGGTGGTGAAGGAGGAGGAGGCAAAAGCCCAGAATTCTGATGGCCATTTTGTAGCTGGTATTGTACAGTGCAGGAGAGTATGTTTTGCCCTATCTAAGTAAAAATTAGATCCAGAAAAAAACAGGCAGCACTCCTATAGGATCTCAATGTGGATTTATTCCAACCTCATGTGCAACGTTTCGGAGTTGATCCTCCTTCCTCAAGCATCTTGAGGAAGGAAGATCCTCCTTCCTCAAGCATCTTGAGGAAGGAGGATCAACTCCGAAACGTTGCACATGAGGTTGGAATAAATCCACATTGAGATCCTATAGGAGTGCTGCCTGTTTTTTTCTGGATCTATTGGAGGACGGTTGAAGCACCGTTATGCAGGAAGTATTGCACCCACTTTTTTGATAAGGTTGTGCTGATTCTACTTTTAATATTTTTAAGTAAAAATTATGTATGAGGGAGGTACCTCCCAAATGTATGAGAGATGGAGAGCCCTCACAAGTGTAAAATGAAAAGCAAAAAATCTACATTTTTTATTTTTTTAATAGTTTGCCTTATATGCAAGTGATTATGCAGGAAAATATGTTTCTGAACATTTTTGCCTGTAAAATCCAATTTAGGTTAGGGTTGGTAGGTCGTCTTGGGACTCCACAAAAGTGGCGTAATACTGTGACTAACTTACTTTCAGAAACCATATGTGAGTCAGAAATACATGCAGACATATTCTCCAGGCTCTTCCCATTCTGTTTCAGCACTTCCATCCATTGCAGCATCTTCAAAGCCACACCCCATCCTCTTCGCAGGGTCCAGCAGAAAAATATTCGCGCTTCCCATCAACTTGCATTTGTTCGAATATACAAATAGCCAAAAATATTTGGAACGTTTAATCCAAACCAGAATATTTCAATATTAGCTCATCACTAAAAATTATTTTCTAGTTATTAGTTTTAAACTACAACATATTTGTATACAGAGAATATAATTCAGAGTATGGTGTATATTACAGAGTATAATTGATAACATTATAAGCAGATGTCATAGCTGCAAAACAAAATCAACTTATTGTACTGCATTTTATTACCCTATTAAATATTAAATTCTAGTTGGGTAAAGTTTTGTTTATAAGTCTGATAGAATATGCTCAACTTTTTCAGGAAGCTTTTTGTAAATTCTTTTTAAGGTACTGCAGATTCAAGTACTCTAAGGCTAAAAAAAACACTAATACCTAATACTTTAGAATAATGTTATAGAATTTCATGTCAATTTCTGAAGAATCCCATGTAATTAACATTATTTCTGACCCAAACATTTTTCTCCTAAGATTCTTGTAGTACGCATCTTGATCTGTATGATTACCAGTGATGCATGTTTCTAATATGGCTCGCCTCTTACATAAATCTGCAATTACTAGCAGAGCTAAAAGCATTCCATCTTCTTGGTAAACAAATTAAGACAATGTTCCCTGTGCACTTAGAAGTACCCTGCAATGTTCCAGAGTTCTTGCATTTCATCAGGGATTTGGGAACTTTAAACATCTGAAGACCAAATTATTTTGCTAAATTTAATTTCATAATATATTTTAACATTTTTTTTATTTTTTAAATTGTAATTGCTTAGTTTTTACCCATAAAAAAATATTAAATTCATTATTAAAAATCATATTCATAGGCACATCCATTCTTTATTATCTTTTAAGTTAAGATTAAATGAATATATTTCAGATGATTAAATTAACCGTTAACAACTGCCAAAACATTTTACAATGGTGGCTATTAAGGGTACATATTCCTTACTGCCAGTCTAAAACAGTTGTAAGGAACAAGGGAATAGTGCTGCCCCATGGCTTTAAATCCCACAGATGATAGCTGTATATCACCAACTGGTTTAGGAACTGATTGGGGGCAATAAAATGCCTAAATACCACTGTCAATAGTGACAGTGGAATCTAAGAGGTTAAAAGGGGTTTAAAGACCCCCTTTGGCAGGGTTGGCCCACCGCAATGTTAATCACAGGTGCTGAAAAGTGCTATGGTTCAATGGCTTCTGCACTGCTGTACACATGAGACCAGTAATCAAAGAGAAATATATTCATCTCCCACAGTAAGACTCAGTGGAAAAGTAAAAAAGTGTAAAAAAGTGTAAAAAGGTAATAAAAACATTTAAAAAATTGCACAAAAATGACAAAAAAACAATTTAGACACTAAAAAGGCAGCATTTGTGGGGTCACTTTGTACTCTGTCTAGTCTCGGTTCCATCAGAGTCCCATCAATTTAGGTGTCTTTCAAGCAAACAAATGTGGGACAACCACAATTTTGGGCATGCCTAAAAAATTAATACCACCAGAACTGACGCCGAACAGAGTTTAAAATATCTCCGTCTGCCTCCATCTACCTCATTATAGTGAGTGGTTCCATTGGGGGCATTTAACCTGAATCACATTTTTGTGGGATTTGCACAGAAACCCTGATGTAAGTGCTCAGTGCAGAACACAGAATGTCATCCCAGCCTTATGCTGAAAGCGATCTAAAAATGTTACATACCCCAAATGTTACAAAAAAAATCCCTATTATATACTACAAAATCCCAGAGCTCATTCGGGTCCATCATCTGTAACTAGTAGTTTTGGGGGCTTCCATATCACTGGTAGAACAAAGGCCCTGGAAAAGTGACAGCTCGTACCCCTCAAGTAAAATCCAGTTAAATATTTGCTCCTTAAACCAAGCGTCTCCTTCTAAACCCTCCTGTGTGTAAACCGCAGTAAGCAGCCACGTTTAGCATTATTGTAGTGAGGAGGGCACTCTTAACAATTTTCAGGGTACATTTCACCCGAAGCAGACGTTGGGCACCATGAATAGGCACTAGGCTGGTATGTTTGCAATCCTCCAGAAAAGTAGCATGGTGCAAATGTTACAAAATAGTCACTGTAGCAATGAATTAATTTATTAAGAGGTGCAATGTCTACAATAAGGTCATTTCAGTAGCTTTTCTACTGTTCTGGCATCTTAGGGCTCCACAAATATTGCTCACAATCTATTCTAGCACAATCTGTACTCCAAAAAAACAAATAGCCGCTGTTTCATTTTTGGGCCCTGCCATGTGCCCAAACAGCAGGGTTTTTTTACCATATATCAGGGGGTATCCTAATTTATCATGTTTGAGAGAAATTGTGTAACAAATATTTAGGTCCATTTTTTCTATTATCCATTGTAAAATTAAAAATTTGGGTCTAAAACAATATTTTGGTCAAAAAATATAACTTATGTTTTTACTTCCACCTTTTAAAACGTTCTGTGGCATATCTACAGGTTCAAAGTGCTCAAAACTCCAATAGATGAATGCCTTGATTTGATTCCTAGTTTGCAAAATTGAGTAATTTGTGGAGGCTTCTGATATTTTAGACCTCAGGGGCTCTGCAAAGGAGACATGTTGTCTGCAATCTATTCCAGCCAAATTTCCATTCCAAATGTAGTTCCTTCATTTCTCACCCTGCCGTGAGTCCAAAAGAACTTTTTGACTACATGTGGGATATCAGCACACTCACAAGGTAGGGGAAACAAACAAAAGGGATAAATTTGGGGGCTAAAGCAACATTTATGTAAAAAGAATGAAACATTTTAATATGACAACTTAATGTTATCAAATTCTATGAAGTACCTGTGGGTTCAAAATCCTTACTTTTCCCCAAGATACAATTACTTGAGTGGTCTACTTTCTAAAATGGGGTAACTTAAGGGAAGATTTCTGCTGCTTTAGTACCTTAGGAGCCTGCAAATGTCACATGGTGCCCACAATCTATTTCAGACAATTGTGTTCCAAATTTCCAATAGTCTTCCTTCTCTTCCGAGCCCTCCCATTTGTCCAAACAGTGGTTTCTGTTAACATTGTGGGGTATTGGCACACTTTGATGAAATTGGGCAACAAATATTGATGACCATTTTATCGTGCTATTACTTGTAAAAGTTAATATTGTGGCTAAAGCAACATTTTTAGGTAAAACTTAATTGTATTTTTTTCACTCCACTTTCCATTAATTCCTGTGAACCTGAAGCATTATAAACTTCTTGAATGTGATTCTGAGCAGTCTGAGGGTTTTTAGAATGGCACCATTTTTGGATACCCTTCTAACTTTCTAATAAAAAAAATGATGTTTCAAAAATATTACTGTGATAAAGTATGTTTTAAAAGTTATTTATTAGCTATTTTGTGTGACATAACTCTCTGGTTTAAGGGCAAACAATTAAAAGTTTGAAAATTGCAACATTTTTAAAATTTATTTATTATATATATATATATATATATATATATATACATATATATATATACATATATATATATATGTCTCTCTTTAGCTGGCCGTTGCCCACTGCTCATGCGCGGACTCTGGCTTGGCTAGGGAACTGCGCATGCCCAGTAGACGACATCATGGGGGTTTGCCCCAGACATGTGCAGTACTCCCATACAAATACCGCTGGCAAGTGCATATCATGTCTGGGCAGTGGTGACGTGACGCGCGCAATGGTGCGGGAGATACAACTCACGGCACACTATAATACATGACACCAATATAATGCACGCTGCCCCCTGCCCCTTGAGGAAAATAAGAAATAGACATTGGGCGGGATTCTCCCCATATACGTAAATTTTGTCTGGTTACCTCTGAATCTGCTTTTTGAGGACTGAAACAAGATGTGGAAGTGATATAGCTTGGGGTTGAGCAGCTTATACTTGATGCAATTGTGCTAGATCCCTCATACACCAGTGAAAATCCTTGGCAAATTGCCTAGTGACCTGGTATAGATTGAGATATATAGATAGCTTGCTTCTTCCCTTTCATCTTGACCCACACCCACCATTTTCAGTATATGACATTGACTCTTTATATATGCAGTACCATGGATCCTTGCTATTCTATATTTCTATATATGGGATTGATTATGGAATAAGGTCCTTGGTGACCTGCCATACTAACATACTAAATTGAACCCTGTAAAACCACCTTTCTGAATGTGGCCTCTACTGTGGTTCTTATCTTTTGTACCTCTGTTACAGTGTACCTCTAAATGTTCAATTTCCTTTTTAAATGCTTTTGTCACGTTTAAAAATGAAAAAGAATTGTACATGCTTTGGAATGGTACTCCCGGTGTGATTCTCTCACAAGGTTCTCTCTCTCTATATATATATGCATATAGTCTTAAACAAAAACTACATGCCAACCATCAAAAATATTAAAGTGCTTTTTTATTTACTCTAGTAAAATTTGTCCCCCAATGACTGTTTTATCATTCTAAACAATGTGGGTACAAGCGTATATTTATTCACATATATCTTTACCACAACTTTGGAATAAATACATAAAGCTCTATGTAAAACTTCATCCACACAAATGAGACACATGTAAACACTTAAAGGGAATCTGTCTGTCCAAAAATCTATTTGTATCTGTTATCATTTTCTAATTCCTTTCTCTTGTTCATATCATTTTATTAAAGGTTTTCAATACAATAAATAATAAATATGCAGCAATATTTACATATGTTATACATTAACTTACAGAAGGTTTATGTATATTAATACAATCATATTACATTACAATCCAGTATAATGAATTATTCTATAAAGATAAATTATAATAGCGTTATCATATACTACCAAATTTAGCTATATTGTTTCACTGAACTCTTTTATTAATAAAGTTTAAACACCACAAATAGAAAAATAACCTAAATGAATACAGTAAATAAATTTACAAAGACGTTCAATTAAATAATATACTCTAGTTTGTAATTCTTCGATCAGAAAAATCTGTGGAGATATCATATATCGTTTATGAAGATATTTGTATTAATATCAAATTTGGGAAAAGAAAAATAAAGTTATCAAACACAACTACCTATTAAAACTATCAAGCTATTTATAGAGACATGGGTTTAACCACAGCTAGTTTCACCTCAATTTTGGAGAGTGTTAAAAATACCATTCTTCTATCAAAGGAAACAATTTTAATTATATTACATAATTCTAATTCCTTTCTCTAACTTTCTCTATTGATGTATTTTTTTAAATTTATATTTCCCTTCTATCCTCTGTAAACTTCAAATAAAGAGATTTATTCCATCTGTCAATCACAGTGAGTGATCGCTTAGTTCTGTGCTGTCCACTCCCCATAGCATGAATATTCATGTCACAAATTCACATCACAGCACAGGAGATCAGTAGGGGAGGGGGCTGTATCCTCCCCTCTGCTCTATTTGCAGCAAAATAAAAGGTCAAATACAAAACAGAATCTCTCAAAGGATTGCATTGATTGGAGAAACAAATGGAGTATATACCTTATCTAGATCAGGTAAGATGTGTGCCTGCAATCTCTCCCTCCATCTCATCAGAAGTTCCTAATTGAAACTGAAATCTGACAGTGAGAGTAAAGGGAGGAGAGAGGAGAAAGCTGCTGAAAATGCATGCATAATTACAGGACAGATTAACACACAGGAATAATCTTCTGTGAATATAATGGACAGGACTAATGCAGCAGCTCCCTGCAGGGTGTAAAAATACTTATAGCAAGAGAACTCTGAACGGTACAATAATGATTTTACATGTTTTTAAAAGGTCTGCCTAGGCACTATTCAAGGGTAATATTAGTATCATACTGAAAAATGACCTCACACTGTCCCTTTAATAACCCACATTCTTTATACAGGGTAGAGATTGTAGGCAAATTTAGCCAATGTATACTTTCGGATGCACATGTCCACTATAATTTACTGAGATAGTGTAAAAATATCCAGTTTTACTGCATATGTCATATAAATTAGCCATAGGAATTATCCTTAGGCCTTGTTCACACACACCAATATGTTTGTTAAGCCGTTAGAAAAACAGATCTGTTTATCTAAGGGTGCCAATTGTGTCCCCTGAGGTTCTGAACGTTTTTTGGAACTTTTGAGACTTAGTCATTTTTTCACCGAAAACGCATGCAAAAACGCATGCGTTAACGCATGGTGCCTATATGTTTCCCATAAGGCCCCATGTTAAAAAAAGTTTTTTACAGCACCCAAAAAAGCTGCATGCAGTGTTTTTTCGGATGTTGAACAAAAACGCATGTATTGTTAAAAAACGCATTGACACTTAAGTGCACCATGCGTAAACGCATATGCGTTTTTGGACTTTGAAAAAAAACAGTCCAAAATGTTCCCAAAAACGGAATTAAGGCAAAAATGGATGGTATGTGTGAACAAGGCCTTACATTGTTGATTACTTTCTGAAATACGCTAAACTAAAATTCTCCAAAAAGGGAAAAATCCTACTGTTATGACATTTCCTGAGTCATCACATTATAATGTTATCAATAATGTTAGGTCAACATGGCGTTAATCCAAACCACTCTTAATTCTATTTGCAGTGGCTATCAGTAGTGTATCTAACTTAGGCTAGGGTCACACTTGGCTTGAGTTTTTTAAGTGCCTTAGGCTGGCTTCACACTGCAGTTTTTTACTGATCAGTGTCCATCAGTGTTTGTGTGCCAAAACCAGGAGTGTCTCCAAAACTCAGAACAGGTGTCAATCTTTCAATTATAGTTTTTCTCTCCAAGTTCCTTTCCTGGTTCCTCTCCTGGTTTTGGCACACAAACACTGATGGACACTGATTAGTGAAAAACTGCAGTGTGAAGCCAGCCTTAAAAGTAAGCATGTGTTTCTGCATGCTTATTTCATTTCTGCATGCATTTTTCCATGCGTTTTTGAATCAGCACCCAAAAAAAGTGCATGAACCTTTTTTTGGTGCTGTTTTAAAAAAGCATGCGTTTTTTTAAACATGGGCGCCTATGGAAAACGCATGCATTTTTGGATGGTATTAAATGGTTGTAATGTACCATGCATTTTTGCATGCATTTTTAAAGGCAGCTTCTCACGTAAGTGCAAAAACTCATGGCAAAAATGCATGGCACTTTAGACATGCATTTTTGCTATTAAGGCATGCGTTTTTGCTATTGGTGCATGCGTTTTTTGCATGGGGGCCTATGGGTGCGTTTTACATGCTTTTTTAAAAACGCAGGTCTCCAAAAAAGCATGAAAAAAACGCAAGTGTGACCCTGGCCTTAGGCCAGGTTCACACATACAAATTCATTTTTTTAAGCCCTTAGAAAAATGGATCGGTTTTTCTAAGGGTGCCAATAGTGTCCCCTGAGGTCCTGGACGTTTTTGGCAAATTTTGGGACTTAGTCATTTTTTCATTAAAAACACATATGCAGTAACGCAGGTGCCTATATGTGCCATGCATTAACGCATGCGTTTCCCATAGGGCCCCATGATTAAAAAAAATGCATGCATTTTTTGAAAGCACCGCAAAAATGCAGCTAGCAGCGTTTTTGGGCTGCTGCATATTTAAAAAAAAAAACGCATCACACATGCGTTAACGCATATTCGTTTTTGGACTTTGAAAAAAAAACTTCCAAAATGTTCCCAATAACGAATTTAAGGCAAAAATGGATTTGTATGTGTGAACCTGGCATTACTTCTACACCAGGTCTCATGGGACATACTTCTAAAATGTTCAACTTTTGTCTTTTCAGTCCATACAGTATTTTCTTGCCGATCATCAAGATGTTTTCTGGAAAAACTGAGATGAGCCGTAGCTTATTTTTGATCAGCAGTGGTTTTTGTCTGGGAAATCTGCCATTTTTGCCCAATCTCTTTCTTAGGCTGGGGTCACACTTGTGTTTTATTCATGCTTTTTTGGAGACTTGAGTTTTTAAAAAAACATGTAAAAACGCACCCATAGGCCCCCATGTTACAATACGCATGCCCTAATAGCAAAAACGCATGTCTTAATAGCAAAAACACATGTGTGACAGTACCATGCGCTTTTGGCATGCGTTTTTGCACTTATGTGAGTAGCTGCCATCAAAAATGCATGCAAAAACGCATGGTACATTAGGACCATTTAGTACCATTCGAAAACGCATGCGTTTTCCATAGGGGCCCATTTTAATTAAACGTATGTGTTTTCTAAAAAACGCATGCGTTTTTAGAACAGCACCAAAAAATAGTGCATGCACTATTTTTGGGTGCTGATTTAAAAACGCATGCAAAAACGCAGGGTGCCATCAGACACCTTAAAAAACGCATGCAGAAATGGAAAAAAGCATGCAGAAATGCATGCTTTTTTTTAAGGCACTAAAAAAACTCATGCCAAGTGTGACCCTAGCCTTATACAGTAGAGTAGTCATGAACACTGACCTTAACTGGGGCAAGTGAGGTCTGCAGATCTTTGGATGTTGTTGTGGGGTCTTTTTTGCACATTTGGATGAGTTGTTACTACATTCTTGTTGTTATTTTAGTCAGCCATCCACTCCTGGAAGTTTCACATGTTCTATGTTTTCGCCATTTGTGGATAATGGCTCTCACTGTGGTTTTCTGGAGTCCTAAGGGTAAGTGCACATCAGTCGTTTTCTGGGCTGTTTTTGGACGTTTTACGTCGGCGTTTTCTGCTGAGTTTTATGTTAATTTATGTTAATCCTAGCCACCGTCTGGGTTAACATGATACTCAATGGAGTTTAGAAAACGCTGTCTTCATTAGAACGTTTTTCTTCTGGTCGTTTTCAGTCAAAACTGAGTTTTTTCAGTCAAAACTGAGTTTTTACAACGTTTTTCAAAGAATAGAGCAAGTGACTTCTTTCCTCCGTTTTTTCAGCGCTTCCAGCTGATCAAGTGCACTAAAAACTCAGTTTTCAAAACAGCCGAGAAAACAGCCGAGAAAAACGCTGGAAAACCGGGCGTAAAACGAGCAAAAAACGAGGACACTGCTGAGCACAGAAAACTCAGTTTCTGCTAAAAAAACCAGGTTTTTGGACGTTCTGCAGAGATGCACAAACGTCGATGTGCACATAGCCTTAAGCTTTAGAAATGGCTTTATAACTTTTCAGGATTCATAGATCTCAATTATTACTTTGTCACTTGTTCCTAAATTTCCTTGAATTGCAGCTTTTGAGGATCTTTTGGTCTACTTTGCAGGTCCTATTTAAGTTATTTCTTGATTGAGAACAGGTGTGGCAGTAACTACGTTTTCCCTTAATAATAAAGACCTTCATTTATAAATTGCATCTTGTGTTTATTTGTTATCTTTGTCTAATAGATAAATTTGTTAGGTGATCTGAAACATTTTAGTGTGACAAACATGCAGACCGTCATCAGGATTAAAATCTGCATATACTGTTTGGTGAGGTTGTGCCTGGCACAACCTGAAAAAGGTGAACAATATTCTATTTTTGTTCTCCTCTTGTTACACAAGTATACCCTATTTGCGAAGGGGCAAAAACGTTTTCACATCACTGTACATTCTTGGTTTTACTACTTTATCTCTACTACTTTTTTCTTTTGATATGGGCTATTTCTTCTTACTAAAAAATGATAAAGTTAAGTCCTTAATTCCAGTTGCGGTGTTAGGCTAGGGTCACACTTGCGTTTTTTTCATGCTTTTTTGGAGACCTGCGTTTTTAAAAAAGAATGAAAAAACGCACGCATAGGCCCCCATGTTAAAAAATGCATGCCCTAACAGCAAAAACACGTCTTAATTGCAAAAACGCATGTGTGACAGTACCATGCAAAAACGCATGGTACATTAGTACCATTTAGTACCATCCAAAAACGCATGCGTTTTCCATAGGGGCCCATAGGGGCTATGGAGCTCACTTCAAAACCTCTGACATCTCAGCTGATCTCACTAGCTGAGATGTCGGTCTAACAGCACGATCGGTCCCGCCATCCGATCGGTGCTGTTAACCCTTAGAATCCGCCATCAATCTCTGAAAGCGGGATCTAAGGGAGCCGGAGCCGGCAGCGCGTGCTTACCGGGCTCCAGGGGAGATCTCGCGATAGTATCGCGGGATCTCCCGTGCTGATTGACGGCCAGGGTCCTGGCTTGACCTGGAACCTGTCATGGAGCATTTCCTGCTTGTGGTTGGCAGGGGCTGCCAACCACAACAGGTCCGCGATTCTGAACATACAGAGGAGCTACAGCTCCTCTGTTATGTGTCAGAAGTGATCGGACTGTGCATCTGCATGCCTCTCTATGGGGCAGTGTAAAATTAAGAATCAATAAACAAATTTAAGTTTTTACAAAATTGAAAAAAAAAAAAAACATAAAAGTTCAAATCACCCCCCTTTTCTCCCATCCACAATAAAAGTATTAAAAAATTAAATAAAATACACATATTTGGTATCGCCGCGTTTCAGAATCGCCCAAATCTATCACATAAATAATCAAATAATGAGATCCGTAAACTTCGTAGCACAAAAAATGGTTCAAACGCCAAAAATTACGCTTTTTTGGTTGCAGCAACAATGCTAAAAAATGCAATAACGGGCGATCAAAACAGTGCATGCACCCAAGTATGGTATCATTAAAAACATCAGCTCGAGACGCAAAAAATAAGCCGTCTCCCAGCCCAGATCCCGAAAAATGAGGACGCTACGGTTCGCAGAGCATGGCGCAAAAAGTGCAATGTTTTTTTTTTTTCATGCTTTTGAATTTTTTCCACCACCTAGATACCAATAAAGGTATACATGTTTGGTATCTACAAACTCGTACTGACCTGAGGCATCGCACCGTCACATCGGTTTTACCATATAGTGAACACGGCGACTAAAAAATCCAAAAAACAAACGTGTAATTGCACTTTTTTTGCAATTTCACTGCACTTGGAATTTTTTTGCAATTTCCCTGTACATTATATGGTAAAACAAATTATTGCATCTGAAAGTACAACTCGTCCCGCAAAAAACAAGCTGTCATATGTCTATATTGACTGAAAAGTAAAAAAGTTATGGCTCTTGGAAGCCGAGGAGCGAAAAAACGAAAATGAAAAATGACAAATTTCTTCGTCACTAAGGGGTTAAAACAGCACCAAAAAATACTAAGGAGTTAAAACAGCACCAAAAATAGTGCATGCACTATTTTTGGGTGCTGATTTAAAAACGCATGCAAAAACGCAGGGTGCCATCAGACACCTTAAAAAACGCATGCTGAAATGAAAAAACCATGCAGAAACGCATGCTTTTTTTAAGGCACTAAAAAAACTCATGCCAAGTGTGACCCCAGTCTTATGGTGGGTTTACACGTCGCGATATCGGCGTCCAACTCCGACCAAAAGTCACGTGGTTTGTGCGTTGGACCCGATATCGTTCGTGCGTTGTTTGGTGTAAATGTCCAATACGATGCACGAACGATGTCAAACCGATATCGGGCATCAAATGAGCCTGCTCTCCAACGGCCCGATATTGGATGGGCGTTGTGGCCGGATCGGGCTGTGTAAAAGCCCAACTACGATGTGAAGTTTAACTTCCCCTATCCTCTCCATGTTAAATGGTCGTTCCTGGGCCGGCCGTACAAGGGGGCGTGCACATCGTAGTGGCGTTGCCTGCCGATATCGCACTGTGTAACATCTCCTATACGATCTTGGAATTCTGCCCAGAAAAAGCACGCTTCCGCGACGTTGTATCCAATTTTGGACTGACGTTGGGACGTGTAAAGTGGCCATTAACCATAGTTTCCTTAAAAAGACTGAGTTTGGGTCATCAGTACTGCAGATTAGTGATGTGTGAGCTGCTTTTCTCTAATCACTACCCTTGAACATATATTGCTAATCTGAATGATCAAAGAAAATTTCTTATTATACATATGATAAGGAGCAACATTAAGGTTTTGGAAAAGTCATTATAAATAAGGTTTTGGAAAAGTTATCATAAAGCTGATGTGAAATGAACTTTAAGTAGTTCCTGCAATATAACTTGATTCAGAAATGTAATTTTTGATGCAGTTTTTGGGGATGATTTTGATGCATTTTTCATGCTCAAATCATACAATGTAAAGCATAAAATTCAGGTGATGGGTTATTTGTTATAATAGTTCCTTATTTTATTAGACTAAAAGACCAATAAAACTGTACTTGTAATGTAAAAGTTATTGTGGCACAGTTAAAGCCTTATAAAGGGATAGTGCTTGCCAGGATATGCTATTTTTTCCCAAAAATTCAATGTGAGGTGAATCGCAGGCAGTTTTATTATGCTAAAATGATGTGACAAAGGCTAGAGACACACTTGAGTTTGCAATCCAGTTACTGGATCCAGTTTTTCATCCTGAAAACCGATCAGGTACCTGACCCATAGACTCCAATATTAACAATTGTTTGCCACAGTGCAATCCGTCTACTTGATCCAGTTTTTGAGAAGTCAGGTTTAATAGGGTCTGCAACGTTTTTTGTCCTTTTACAAAACCTGATCAGTTTTTTTAACATGGAACCCAATAGGAACCATCCAGTACCGGATGGTTCCTATTGGTACCATGTGGTACCTGATCCAGTACCTGATCCGGTAAAAATGCCTCAAAACAGACAAGGGGAAAAACTGGATCAAATAATGCATCCAGTTACTGGATACAGCCTCCCAAGAGCAGCCCAAGCCTAACTGTAAAGTTTCCTAGTAGTGAACACTGCTTGTTTCAATGTTTAAATGGCTTCAGTGAGTTGGATGTACAATGTGATTGATAAAAAGACAGAGAAATGGGATCATTTCAGCAAATTAGGACATTGTACTGATCATGATACTCCTTATGGACATGGGAATTCTGTGTCTGATCATCCTAGTTATTAAGAAACATGGTAGACTCTTTATGAAATGCAAAAATATTGGTAATAGGAATGATAAGTGGGAAATAAGAACCTACAAAATGAGTAAAGACAAATCTGGCTTGTATAGGAGAAATGTGAAGCTATTTACAAGAAGCAAGATGTTAGCTTTAATTGACCTGTGCGATTTGCACCTCATGGGGGAAAGAGATTGATATGCAGCAACGAGGGATGGTGTGGAAGCCGATTCAGCAGTTTGTTTAAGAAGGTCATTGGGAAAGTCCAGGAAGGGAGATATGTATCATCAAAGTTTACAGCCTCAGTGATGTAAGCTCAGAAGCAGTCTCAAGCATATTAAATGCTAAGAGAGTCAAGGGTAGGGCAGTCTGAGAGATAGGTGGGCATGACTGCTCACATATCCCACCCTTAACTGTGGTACTTCAGATAAAATGGATACCTGTAATCTCAGTTTTTGTCTGTGTATAGAGGTGTGCAGACTTCTAGTGGTTTCACTTTGTTAAAGAGCTCCAGACATGATCCTAAGTGAGCAG
Organism: Allobates femoralis; assembly: GCA_033576535.1. Lineage (NCBI taxonomy): Eukaryota > Metazoa > Chordata > Amphibia > Anura > Aromobatidae > Allobates > Allobates femoralis. The sequence goes on from JARQOC010000004.1 coordinate 457,763,584, forward strand.
ACCCAGTCTAACCCATGAACTTGTTATTTTTTTTCCTGTTCATTACTTTGTACCTATTTAAAAGGCTGTTTGTGTTAATTAAATGGGCAGTTTATGAATTGAATAACAGCTGCATGTAAGTAAAATGGTTTCTGTCTCTACTGCAATAAGTAAAAGAGAAAAAATAAGCAGCCGAGTTTGCCATATCCTCACATTTATAACACATATAATTTGCTATTACAATATATAAAATAGAGATGGATAATTTTGAGCTATTAAAGTGAATTGAACCACACATTACTTGAATTTGACATGACCTGTAGATTTCTGGAAACTCAACTCGAAAGCTATTTGCATCAAATTGATTTGAGAATGTCTTACAGCAACTTCTCCATGTATTTCTCAAATGGCTGTGGCAGTTAGTGGCCAACTAAAGACACAAGATGGGATTGGGTAATTCCTGTTTTCTGTTTCAAAGTAAATTGCTTTGCCTCCTCCTTCTTTAATGAATAAGTCATTATTGTTGGAAATTTCAACATGCTGATTTCTTAACTTTGTTATCAATATACTTTTACCATATCATAGTACCACACTTTACCTTTGTATGTTAACAATTAATAGATCAGTCAATCACAATCCCTCATACCCCCAAGTGATCAGCTATAATCTATGGGAAAGCCTGGCAGGCCTAGTAAGAAATGTTCTTTGTAACCTCTCTCTGATATTGTCAACAGATAAGGATTCTAAATAAGGAACCCACATACTAATATGTTAATGGAACTGTTACATAAACTAGCAGCCTATTAAATAAATTAACGAACAAACAAACGGTTTTGTTTTTTTTGTCAACTTATTTTTTAGTCCTCTGAATGTTTTTGTTGTCTCATAATATGTGCTACACATTCTATGTATTTTATGAGAATTTATATAAGAATGCCGGTCCATTTCGTTGGACCTGCCTCGATTCGTTTCATAGAATTTTCATCACGCATAGCTTCGCTATGCGGTCTGAGACCGCAGTCCGAGTACGTGTTACTCAGACTGTACAGCAGCGCTCGGAGGCTTTTACAGCGCGCACAGAATCGTGTTGCACGTTTCCTAGTGCGGCGTGTAAACGCCTCGAGCCGTCTGTGTAAGGTCGTGCAGTAACAGGTAACTAGATGGGTTCAGCACGATAGCAAACGTATGCGGTATGAAAATTGCTAAGTGAACCGATCGCAGGCAGGTCACCGCAATTGACCTGGCCATATTAATAGCCTTCTATTAGGTCTACAAACGTTGCTATATTCAGATGGATCTAAAACTGAAAGTCCAATACTGTGAATTATCACACCAGAATCATCCTTAATTGTTTCCATAGGGTTCTATGGATTGATAATATCACCTGAAGTCCACATACAGATTTCAGGCCATTGGACATACTAACAAATGTTTGATTTAAAGGGAGCCGACTGAAAAAAGAATCAGGCAAGAAGATGAGGGAGAAAAAAATCTTGATGTGTGCACTTGAATCTTTCATTAAAAAATTGAGCCACAACCACAAGATTTCACAGATAAGAGAAAAAATGTGAATTGTACTTAATTCAATATTATAAAGAAAGGTTGTGATGGCGAGACAGCAAGCTGAGCCAAGTACAGGGAAAGACTGCTGACTGATCTGAAAAATGCGAATATCTTTCACTTTGGAATACCACATCTCATAATGCAGTATGTGTGCTATACTATATAATTATGAAATGTTTGCATTAAGTAACTTGGGTGCCCAAATACAGATGTTCCTTATTGATTCTAATTGGACTTGACATATCTTTGGCCTGCTTTATAGCAATCACTAGAAAAGAGGCTTTTCCTTTGCTCTCTGCAGCTTCTAAAGGCACTCTGTTTCATTTTTAAGCTTTGACTTGGGGGAGAAAAAACATTTAAGACCTATGTTCTGTCAAACATTGCATTTAAAAGAGACCAGTTGGATTATACTTGAGGAAGGCATTGGTAATATGAAAGGTCGGACTTAAAATCATTGCAGTTTATTGAATAAGGAAATAGTTCTTTTACACATACGTAGAAGGAAGAAAGACACTGTAAAATAGCTCACTAATTTATGCAGAAGAGCTTTTGTGTGCATGGAAATCTCTGCATAGCTGCTTCACATATGGAACTTACCCTTTATTGATTCTACATGCTAGCTTTTTTGCAGGGCTTTGTATTTTAGTTCAGTAGGAACCTTAATGGCCACTTTACACGTCCGAACGTTGGTCCGATATTGGATCCGACGCCGCGGGAGCGCGCTTTTTCTGCCCAGATTTCCAAGATCGCATCAAAGATTTACACAGCGCGATATCAGCAGGCAATGCCACTACGATGTGTACGCCCCCTTGTACGGCCAACCCAGGAACGACCATTTAACATGGGACAGGATAGGGGAAGTTGTACTCCACGTCGAAGGTGGGCTTTTACACAGCACGATCCTGACACAACGCCCATCCAATATCGGGCCGTTGGAGAGCAGGCTCATTGGATCCCCGATATCGGTTTCGCATCGTTCGTGCATCGTATTGGACATTTATACCATACAACGCACGAACGATATCGGGGCCAACGCACGAACCACGTGACTTTTGGTCGGAGTTGGACGCCGATATCGGGACGTGTAAAGTGGCCATTAAAGGTTGTCAATGAAAGTTAATACTATCATAATACAGTAATATCATAGATCGGGTTTGCACCTCAAAGAACCAATTTTATCAGGGGGTAACGGTCCCTTTTAGAGCTGAGCAAATGTATTCAAGTGGAATATTCAATGCAGAAATTAATACTACTTGAGTTTTGTAAAAAAAAAAAAAAAAAAAAAAATACTCATTCTGGAGCATACAGTTTGGTCCATATAGATTTGGACAGAGGCAACATTTCTCTAATTCTTCTTCTGTACATTACCACAATGGATTTTGAAAAAAACAATTCAGATGCAGCTTAAGTTCAGATTTTTAGCTTTAATTCAGTGAACAAAATGATTTCATAAAAATGTGATGAACTAAAGCAATTTTTAAACTCAATCTCTTCATTTCAGGGGCTCAAAATTAATTGAACAATTCAAATAATTGTAAATAAAATGTTAATTCATAATACTTGGTTGCAAACCGTTTGTTGGAAATGACTGCCTGAAGTCTTGAACTCATGAACATCACCAGACAATGTGTTTTCTCCTATTTAATGTTCTACAGTAGTGACGGGCGAACCCACTGATGTTCGGGTTGAACAAACTCGCTCTAACTTTGTTTAAAGTTCGTGTTCGGGGTAGAAAGTGGCTCGAACTTGAGTCCGAACCCCGAACTCGGAATGTAAAGCTATGGGATGGGGGCTAGGAAGCTGTAAAAGAAAGAAGATAGTTGTTAAACAGCATTATATTTATTGGCGTCCACTCGCTTTTGCTTCCGTGGTCTCTCATTAACTTCCTGGATATTATTTGCAGAGGGACCTACCAGCCAATCACAGATGTTGTCACAGAGAATTGGCGCACCAAAACCATGATGTGGTTCTTGCCACGGATTTCATGCTCTTCAGGTGTAATTTTGGCACAAAACTGTATGCATTGTGTTTAATGTGTTAATCTGCATCTCCTGGACAAAAAAGCACCTAAACCACAATGCAGTTTTTGCCACAGATTAAATTTTTTTGGTACAGTGTGTTCAATGTGTTCATTTGCATCTCTTGGCCCAAAAAAGCACCAAAACCGCAATATAGTTGAGCCTTTTTATAAAATTATTCCTTGAAATCATTTTTAAAAAAATGATGTGGTGCTTCACCGTATTTTTGTATGCCAGCCAGGTACAGCAGCCAGGTTCAGGTAGACCCCTACCCCAACTGCCTATTTTTACCTGGCTGGAATCCAAAAATATAAGGAAGCCCTTTTTTTAATTATCTCATGAAATTCATGAAATAATTAAAAAAAATGACATGAGGCTTTGCCGTACTTTTGCCTTCAAGAAAGGTAAAACTAGGCAGCTGGGGGCTGGAATCCTCAGTGCATGGTGGACCATGCTTTTTGAGGCCTCCCTGCTGTGAACGTCAGCCCGCAGCAGCCCCAGAAAATGCTACATTCACAGAAGTGTCATTTTCTGGCACTGTACCCTGACTTTTCCAGTGGCCCTGGTTGCATTGGCACACTGGGTAATAAAGGGGTTAAAGCTAGCTAAGTGTTGGCTGTGGGCACTAAGCTTGAAATTCATAGTGTAAGCAATAAAAAAAATGACAAGAAATAAAATACAAGACAACCCTGTGTCCCATTTTTAATTAACAAAAAAGCCCCTCCCTTCAACATAATCCACAGAGAACATGTTCAGCTCTGCTGCATATCTGTGTGAGCAGATGCTCACTCTCTGTTACAGCATCCGTGATTGGCTGTTGGGCCCCTCTGTAGTTAATATCTAGATAATGAGCAGCGCCGAAAGTAGTTGCAGCGGGATAGAGGGTCGGTGGGACGTGGTAAGTATAATGCTGAATAATAACTATTTTCTTTATTTTTACAGCTCCCCCACCCCCGAATCTAAACCCGAACTGTAACACAAACTTCCCAGGAAAGTCTGTGCTCGAGATCTGTACCCGAACACTAGGTGTTCGTTACGAAACCCTAACCTTACAGTTTGGGTTAGCACATCACTTCTCTACAGGCCTTTACTGCAGTGATTTTCAGTTGCTGTTAGTTTGTGGCCTTTCTGTCTGAAATTTAGCTTTCAACAAGTGAAATGCAGCTCTTTTGGGTTAAGATCAGGTGACTGACCTGGCCATTGAAGAATGTTCCACTTCTTTGCTTGAATAAACTCATGGGTTGCTTTGGCAAGTATGTTTTTGGTCATTTTCCATTTGTATTATGAAACACAACCAAACAGTTTGTCTGCATTTGGCCGGATTTAACACGCAGTATGTCTCTGTAAACCCCAGAATTCATCTGGCTGCTTTTGTCCTGTGTCAGATAATCAATAAACACTAGGGACCAGTGCCACTGGCAGCCATGCATGCCCAAGCTATCACGCTGCCTTCACCATGTTTGACAGATGATGTGGTATGCTTTGTATCAGGAGCTGTACCTTGCCTTTGCCATACTTTTTTCTGGTAGAGGTTGATCTTGTTTTCATCTGTCCAAAAATGTTTTTTTTAAGCAAATGCCACTTTAGCCTTCTTATTCTTGAGGCTTTTAAGTGGCTTGCACTGTGCAGCTTAAAGTCTGGGCTTTGTGTCCATGTCCATTATATAATTATAATTTGAATATGTTTCAGTAAACAGGTAAAAAAATGTGTCACTGTCTAAAAATATATTGGCCTAACTGTATGATATTTTATTTATTTGCTCTGAATTTAGCGAAATGGTGCCTAGCTGCTGGAGCAACCACATCAAACCCTCTGAACAAGTGAGAGAGGTGAAACGTGGATTGGGGAGGAGGTTTGTTGTGGTCTTAGAATTGTCTCTGGTGATAGCTCTGCTTAACTTTCTTGTCTCAACTAATATACAGTTAGGGCCAGAAATATTTGGACAGTGACACAATTTTCGCGAGTTGGGCTCTGCATGCCACCACATTGGATTTGAAATGAAACCTCTACAACAGAATTCAAGTGCAGATTGTAATGTTTAATTTGAAGGGTTGAACAAAAATATCTGATAGAAAATGTAGGAATTGTACACATTTCTTTACAAACACTCCACATTTTAGGAGGTCAAAAGTAATTGGACAAATAAACATAACTCAAACAAAATATTTTTATTTTCAATATTTTGTTGCAAATCCTTTGGAGGCAATAACTGCCTTAAGTCTGGAACCCATGGACATCACCAAACGCTGGGTTTCCTCCTTCTTAATGCTTTGCCAGGCCTTTACAGCCGCAGCCTTCAGGCCTTGCTTGTGTGTGGATCTTTCCATCTTAAGTCTGGATTTCAGCAAGTGAAATGCATGCTCAATTGGGTTAAGATCTGGTGATTGACTTGGCCATTGCAGAATGTTCCACTTTTTTGCACTCATGAACTCCTGGGTAGCTTTGGCTGTATGCTTGGGGCCATTGTCCATCTGTACTATGAAGCGCCGTCCAATCAACTTTGCAGCATTTGGCTGAATCTGGGCTGAAAGTATATCCCGGTACACTTCAGAATTCATCCGGCTACTCTTGTCTGCTGTTATGTCATCAATAAACACAAGTGACCCAGTGCCATTGAAAGCCATGCATGCCCATGCCATCACGTTGCTTCCACCATGTTTTACAGAGGATGTGGTATGCCTTGGATCATGTGCCGTTCCCTTTCTTCTCCAAACTTTTTTCTTCCCATCATTCTGGTACAGGTTGATCTTTGTCTCATCTGTCCATAGAATACTTTTCCAGAACTGAGCTGGCTTCTTGAGGTGTTTTTCAGCAAATTTAACTCTGGCCTGTCTATTTTTGGAATTGATGAATGGTTTGCATCTAGATGTGAACCCTTTGTATTTACTGTCATGGAGTATTCTCTTTACTGTTGACTTATAGACAGATACACCTACTTCACTGAGAGTGTTCTGGACTTCAGTTGATGTTGTGAACGGGTTCTTCTTCACCAAATAAAGTATGCGGCGATCATCCACCACTGTTGTCATCCATGGACGCCCAGGCCTTTTACAGTTCCCAAGCTCACCAGTCAATTCCTTTTTTCTCAGAATGTACCCAACTGTTGATTTTGCTACTCCAAGCATGTCTGCTATCTCTCTGATGGATTTTTTCTTTCTTTTCAGCCTCAGGATGTTCTGCTTCACCTCAATTGAGAGTTCCTTTGACCGCATGTTGTCTGGTCACAGCAACAGCTTCCAAATGCAAAACCACACACCTGGAATCCACCCCTGACCTTTTAACTACTTCATTGATTACAGGTTAACGAGGGAGACGCCTTCAGAGTTAATTGCAGCCCTTAGAGTCCATTGTCCAATTACTTTTGGTCCCTTGAAAAAGAGGAGGCTATGCATTACAGAGCTATGATTCCTAAACCCTTTCTCCGATTTGGATGTGGAAACTCTCATATTGCAGCTGGGAGTGTGCACTTTCAGCCCATATTATATATATAATTGTATTTCTGAACATGTTTTTGTAAACAGCTAAAATAACAAAACTTGTGTCACTGTCCAAATATTTCTGGCCCTAACTGTATCTAAGTGCATACATATAATGCTTATGATGTTATTACATCAACTGTGCCATTACAAATTATTGTAGAGTTTTGCAGAATTGGAACTAACATTATTTGATAGTGAATATGTGTAACATTATATTGTTTGGTATACTACAATATTCCACCTATTATTTATAAATGACTATCGTTTTAGGAATATTGTACATTATTATTATTATTTATTATTATTTATTTATATAGCACCATAAGATTCCATGACGCTTTACATGTGCAAGGGCATATGAGGACAAGAACATTAACCCCTTCCCGCCCGGGCGCGCAGCGTATGCGCCATGGAAACATCACCGTTCCCGCCCGATGGCGCATACGCTGCGTCATCGCGGTTTCCCCCTTGCTGCGGCTCTATTAACCGGGTTCACGAAAGGGTTAATAGAGCCGCAGATAGGGGACAACCTCTAGATGACCCCACGGGAGGGGATTTCCCCCCCCCGTGGCTAGGAGCCCTCCGATTGGCTAGTTAAGTGACAACTAGTCAATAGTGATGATTGAAACATTACACCAATAGAAATTGGTGTAATGTTTTCATTATGGCCATAGCCTGATGCTCAAAGCATCAGGCATTGGCTGGGGCACTGTGAGGTGTGTGTGCCCCCCCCCCCCCCGATCTGATTGGGGGCTAGCATCCATGTGATGCAAGCCCTCCAATCAGATGTGCAGGGGGATGTTCACAATATGGCCACCGAGCTCATCAGCTCCACTCTGTCGGTGGACGCTGATGAGCGTGCACCCCTGCAGCCCTCCGCTGCCACCGACCGTGCCCACGTGGTGTGAGCCCCCCCGCCGCCGATCGCCGCCGATCGCCGCCGCCGCCGCTGCTGCCACCGCCGATCGCCGCCGCCGCCGCCGCTGCTGCCACCGCCGCTGCTGCTGTTGATTGTAAGTACCCCGCTGCTGTGATCCGCTCCCCTCCTCCTCCCTGGTGTCCTCTCCCCCTCCCCCTTCCCCATTGTCTCTCTCTCCCCCCCCCTCCCCTTTTGTCTTCTCCCCCCCCCCCTTCCCTGAGTTTGCTCTCCCCCCTCCCCTGAGTTTGCTCTCTCCCCCCCTCCCCTGAGTTTGCTCTCTCCCCCCTCCCCAGAGCTCATTCTCACCGGTCCGGTCTGCTCGGTGTTGACCCCCTGTCCGACCGCTGCCTGGCCCGAGTGACCCCCTGACCGACCGCTGCCTGGCCCGAGTGACCCCCTGACCGACCGCTGCCTGGCCCGAGTGACCCCCTGACCGACCGCTGCCTGGCCCGAGTGACCCCCTGACCGACCGCTGCCTGGCCCGAGTGACCCCCTGACCGACCGCTGCCTGGCCCGAGTGACCCCCTGACCGACCGCTGCCTGGCCCGAGTGACCCCCTGACCGACCGCTGCCTGGCCCGAGTGACCCCCTGACCGACCGCTGCCTGGCCCGAGTGACCCCCTGACCGACCGCTGCCTGGCCCGAGTGACCCCCTGACCGACCGCTGCCTGGCCCGAGTGACCCCCTGACCGACCGCTGCCTGGCCCGAGTGACCCCCTGACCGACCGCTGCCTGGCCCGAGTGACCCCCTGACCGACCGCTGCCTGGCCCGAGTGACCCCCTGACCGACCGCTGCCTGGCCCGAGTGACCCCCTGACCGACCGCTGCCTGGCCCGAGTGACCCCCTGACCGACCGCTGCCTGGCCCGAGTGACCCCCTGACCGTCGTCGTCCGCCGCCCCTGACTGACCGTCGTCGTCCGCCGCCCCTGACTGACTGTCGTCGTCCGCCGCCCCTGACTGACTGTCGTCGTCCGCCGCCCCTGACTGACTGTCGTCGTCCGCCGCCCCTGACTGACCGTCGTCGTCCGCCGCCCCTGACTGACTGACTGACCGTCGTCGTCCGCCGCCCCTGACTGACCGTCGTCGCCGCCGCCCTGACTGACCGTCGTCGTCCGCCGCCCCTGACTGTCGTCGTCCGCCGCCCCTGACAGACCGTCGTCGTCCGCCGCCCCTGACTGACTGTCGTCGTCCGCCGCCCCTGACTGACTGTCGTCGTCCGCCGCCCCTGACTGACCGTCGTCGTCCGCCGCCCCTGACTGATGACTGACCGTCGTCGTCCGCCGCCCCTGACTGACCGTCGTCCGCCGCCCCTGACTGACCGTCGTCGTCCGCCGCCCCCTGACTGTCGTCGTCCGCCGCCCCTGACAGACCGTCGTCGTCCGCCGCCCCTGACTGACCGTCGTCGTCCGCCGCCCCTGACTGACTGTCGTCGTCCGCCGCCCCTGACTGACCGTCGTCGTCCGCCGCCCCTGACTGTCGTCGTCCGCCGCCCCTGACAGACCGTCGTCGTCCGCCGCCCCTGACTGACCGTCGTCGTCCGCCGCCCCTGACTGACTGTCGTCGTCCGCCGCCCCTGACTGACTGTCGTCGTCCGCCGCCCCTGACTGACTGTCGTCGTCCGCCGCCCCTGACTGACTGTCGTCGTCCGCCGCCCCTGACTGACCGTCGTCGTCCGCCGCCCCTGACTGTCGTCGTCCGCCGCCCCTGACTGTCGTCGTCCGCCGCCCCTGACAGACCGTCGTCGTCCGCCGCCCCTGAGACTGTCGTCGTCCGCCGCCCCTGACAGACCGTCGTCATCCGCCGCCCCTGACTGACCGTCGTCCGCCGCCCCTGACTGTCGTCGTCGTCCGCCGCCCCTGACTGACCGTCGTCCGCCGCCCCTGGAACTGACCGTCGTCGTCCGCCGCCCCTGACTGTCGTCGTCGTCGCCCGCCCCTGACAGACCGTCGTCGTCCGCCGCCCCTGACTGACCGTCGTCCGCCGCCCCTGACTGTCGTCGTCGTCCGCCGCCCCTGACTGACCGTCGTCCGCCGCCCCTGACTGTCGTCGTCGTCCGCCGCCCCTGACTGACCGTCGTCGTCCGCCGCCCCTGACTGTCGTCGTCCGCCGCCCCTGACAGACCGTCGTCGTCCGCCGCCCCTGACTGACTGTCGTCGTCCGCCGCCCCTGACTGACCGTCGTCCCGAAAGTTACACCAGTTAACGTTCACATACACGCACACTAATAAAAAGTTTACTTTTTTTTTTTTTTTTACACACGCACACAGCACATACAACATGTCACGCCCGTCCCGCCCGTCCCGCTCATCAACGTCACAAAGGGTGTACTCGGCTGAGGAGGCATATGCTATACTTGCCTCCGATGCTGACAGTGAGGAAGTGGACCCCACGTTCCACTATTCCTCACATTCTTCCTCCGACAGTGAAATCTGCAGCAGTGACACCGACTCGCCACCACCACGAAGACGGCGGAGGACAAGAGATCGTCCGGAGCCAGAGGAAGAGGAAGAGGAGTCCGAGGAAGAGGAGTCTGAGCCTGGAGAAGAGGAGTCGGAGGAAGACCCACAGCCGTCAGTGAGTAACCCTCCACCTGGTGCTAGGCATGCCCAACCTAGCACCAGGGCCCCTGTGTGGATCCCCGTCCCTGATCGGTACACTCCACAGATTCCTGATTTTATTCCCCAATCAGGAATCCTGTTTGAGGCCACAAACTTCAGGGAAATTGACTTTTTCAAAGTCTTTTTCTCTGAGGACTTTGTGAGGCTCATGGTGGAGCAGACGAACCTGTACGCCCAACAGTTTCTGGTCCAAAACCCAGATTCCATCTTTTCTTCTTGGACTCCTGTGGACTCTGGAGAAATTATGAAATACTGGGGTTTGATACTTCATATGGGGATTGTGAACAGACCAGAAATGCGCCAATGCTGGAGTACAGATAAGTTTTTTCTAACTCCAGTGTACGGCGAAGTGATGGCCCGAAACAGATTCGACGCCATCCATAAATTTCTCCACTTTAGGGACAACACTGACAGCCTTCCCCGTAATGACCCGAATTTTGACAGATTGTTCAAAATTCGACCGGTCATCGACCACTTCAGCAGCAAGTTTGCTGAAGTGTACGTTCCCAAACGGGAAATTTGTGTGGACGAATCCCTCGTCCTTTACAAAGGTAGGCTTAGTTTCCGCCAATACATTCCCAGCAAGAGGGCCAGGTATGGGATAAAGCTCTACAAGCTTTGTGAGAGTACCTCAGGGTACACTCACAACTTTAGAGTGTATGAGGGGAAGGATTCGAGGATCGAGCCCCCAGAGTGTCCCCCTGCTCTGGGGGTATGCGGGAAAATAGTGTGGGATTTGATCCACCCACTACTTGATAAAGGTTATCATCTATACGTTGATAACTTTTATACAAGTGTCCCGCTCTTCAGATCCCTCTCTGCCAGAACTACCGCCGCTTGCGGTACTGTGCGCAGAAACAAGAGGGATCTCCCTATGCCGCTAATTGAGCAGCCTCTCCCAAGAGGTGAGAGCCGAGCTCAATGTAGCGGCAACATGGTACTGGTCAAGTTCAAAGACCGAAGGGATGTCTTTATCTTGACCACGATCCATGGTCCCGGCACCAGGGCCACCACCACCAGAGGTACCCCAGGACAGGTCCACAAACCGGAATGTGTCCTGGGGTACAATAAGAACATGGGAGGAGTTGATCGTTCTGATCAAGTCCTCAAGCCCTACAGGGCCACGCGGAAAACGAGGAAGTGGTACAAAAAACTGGCCGTGTACATTGTCCAAATGGCAATGTATAATGCATACTTGCTGTCACGATGTGCAGGTCACACCACTAACACCTTTCTTGAGTTCCAGGTGAAGGTGATCAAGGCCCTGTTGAATGGAGGAGAACGAAGACCAAGAGAAGGAGGACGAGAACGAAGACCAAGAGAAGAAAGAGGAAGACGAAGAGTAGAAGATGAAGGGGGCCCCAGCACTCCTGGAACTCGATATTCCCGCGTGGTACCAGGGCAACATTTTGCAGAGAAGGGGCCAAGAAAAGGTGCCGGGTCTGCCATCAAAGGGGGAACAGAACGATCGTCCAAACCCAATGTAAAACGTGCCCTGACAAACCAGGTTTGTGTATCTTTGGATGTTTCGAAATCTATCACACGACCCCAGACTGACATGCACCCACAACATCATACACAAACACACACACACCCTGATGTACACTACAACACACCAACCTGACATACACACCCTGATGTACACTACAACACACCAACCTGACACACACCCTGATGTACACTACAACACACCAACCTGACATGCACTACGATAAGTGCCCCCTTAGTCTTTACCATGGCTTTGGGGGTCTTATTCCGGTGCTAGAACAAATCCCTTCCTGCAGAAAGGCCAGGCCTCGCCTCACGGTGACCTGTCCTTCTGAAAGGCTGGGTACAGTTGTGTAATTATATGTGCAATTATATTATATGTGTGATTATATATGATTATATGTGTATGGGGTCACTTGTGGGGGAACTCCAATGTGTAGGCAAACAGGGGCTCTCCATACGCAACCTGGTGTTTGCTAACAATTGGAATTGTTAGCGGACACCATGTCGCGTTTGGAGAGCCCCTGTGTGCCTTAACATTGGAGCTCCCCCACAAGTGACTCCATTTTGGAAACTAGACACCCCAGGGAACTTATCTAGAGGGGTAGTGGGCATATTGAACCCCCAGGTGCTTCACAAATAAATGGGAAAAAAAAAAAAAAAAGTGGAAAAAAAGTACTTTTTCGTTTTTACGGATTAATTTGTGAAGCACCTGGGGGTTCAATATGCTCACAACCCATCAGGATAAGTTCCCTGGGGTGTCTAGTTTCCAAAATGGGGTCACTTGTGGGGGAGCTCCAATGTGTAGGCACACAGGGGCTCTCCAAACGTGACATGTGTCCGCTAACAAGTTGACCTGATTTTCCATTCAAATTGTTAGCGGATACCATGTTGCGTTTGGAGAGCCCCTGTGTGCCTACACATTGGAGCTCCCCCACAAGTGACCCCATTTTGGAAACTAGACACCCCAGGGAACTTATCTAGATGGGTAGTGGGCATATTGAACCCCCAGGTGCTTCACAAATAAATGGGAAAAAAAAAAAAAGTGGAAAAAAAGTACTTTTTCGTTTTTACGGATTAATTTGTGAAGCACCTGGGGTTCAATATGCTCACAACCCATCAGGATAAGTTCCCTGGGGTGTCTAGTTTCCAAAATGGGGTCACTTGTGGGGAGCTCCAATGTGTAGGCACACAGGGGCTCTCCAAACGTGACATGTGTCCGCTAACAAGTTGACCTGATTTTCCATTCAAATTGTTAGCGGACACCATGTTGCGTTTGGAGAGCCCCTGTGTGCCTACACATTGGAGTTCCCCACAAGTGACCCCATTTTGGAAACTAGACACCCCAGGGAACTTATCTAGAGGGGTAGTGGGCATATTGAACCCCAGGTGCTTCACAAATAAATGGGAAAAAAAAAAAAAAAAGTGGAAAAAAAGTACTTTTTCGTTTTTACGGATTAATTTGTGAAGCACCTGGGGGTTCAATATGCTCACAACCCATCAGGATAAGTTCCCTGGGGTGTCTAGTTTCCAAAAGGGGGTCACTTGTGGGGGAGCTCCAATGTGTAGGCACACAGGGGCTCTCCAAACGTGACATGTGTCCGCTAACAAGTTGACCTGATTTTCCATTCAAATTGTTAGCGGATACCATGTTGCGTTTGGAGAGCCCCTGTGTGCCTACACATTGGAGTTCCCCCACAAGTGACCCCATTTTGGAAACTAGACACCCCAGGGAACTTATCTAGATGGGTAGTGGGCATATTGAACCCCAGGTGCTTCACAAATAAATGGAAAAAAAAAAAAAAAGTGGAAAAAAAGTACTTTTTCGTTTTTACGGATTAATTTGTGAAGCACCTGGGGGTTCAATATGCTCACAACCCATCAGGATAAGTTCCCTGGGGTGTCTAGTTTCCAAAATGGGGTCACTTGTGGGGGAGCTCCAATGTGTAGGCACACAGGGGCTCTCCAAACGTGACATGTGTCCGCTAACAAGTTGACCTGATTTTCCATTCAAATTGTTAGCGGACACCATGTTGCGTTTGGAGAGCCCTGTGTGCCTACACATTGGAGTTCCCCCACAAGTGACCCCATTTTGGAAACTAGACACCCCAGGGAACTTATCTAGATGGGTAGTGGGCATATTGAACCCCCAGGTGCTTCACAAATAAATGGAAAAAAAAAAAAAAAGTGGAAAAAAAGTACTTTTTCGTTTTTACGGATTAATTTGTGAAGCACCTGGGGGTTCAATATGCTCACAACCCATCAGGATAAGTTCCCTGGGGTGTCTAGTTTCCAAAATGGGGTCACTTGTGGGGGAGCTCCAATGTGTAGGCACACAGGGGCTCTCCAAACGTGACATGTGTCCGCTAACAAGTTGACCTGATTTTCCATTCAAATTGTTAGCGGACACCATGTTGCGTTTGGAGAGCCCCTGTGTGCCTACACATTGGAGTTCCCCCACAAGTGACCCCATTTTGGAAACTAGACACCCCAGGGAACTTATCTAGATGGGTAGTGGGCATATTGAACCCCAGGTGCTTCACAAATTGATCTGTAAAAATTAAAAAGTACTTTTTTTTTTCACAAAAATTTTGTTTTAGCCTAATTTTTTAAATTTTCAAATGGCCAACAGCATAAAGTTCATTCTAAAATTTGTTGGGCAATTTCTCCTGAGTACATCGATACCTCATATGTGGTCATAAACCACTCTTTGGGCGCACGGCAGGGCTCAGAAGGGAAGGAGCGCAATTTCACTTTTTGAATGGAAAATTAGCTCCAAAAGTCAAATTGCGCTCCTTCCCTTCTGAGCCCTGCCGTGCGCCCAAACAGTTGTTTATGACCACATATGAGGTATCGATATACTCAGGAGAAATTGCCCAACAAACTTTAGGATCCATTTTATGCTGTTGCCCATGTGAAAATGAAAGATTTGAGGCTAAAAGAACATTTTTGTTGGAAAAAGTTAAATATCCATTTTTTGTTTCCACTTTGCTTTAGTTCCTGTGAAGCACCTGAAGGGTTAATAATCTTCTTGAATGTAGTTTTGAGTAGCTTGAGGGGTGCAGTTTTTAGAATGGTATAACTTGTGGGTGTTTTCTGTCATGTACACCCCTCAAACGGACTTCAAATGTGATGTGGTCACTAAAAAAAATGGTTTTGTAAATTTTGGTGGAAAAATGAAAAATTGCTGATGAACTTTGAACCCTTATAACTTCCTACCCCAAAAAAATTTTTTTTCCAAAATTGTGCTGATATAAAGTAGACATGTGGGAAATATTATTTATCAACAATTTTGTGTCACATAACTCTCTGGTTTAGCAGAAAAAAAATTCAAAATTTGAAAATTTCGAAATTTTCAAAATTTTTGCCATATTTTTGATTTTTTCACAAATAAACGCAAAAATTATTGACCTAAATTTAATACTAACATGAAGCCCAATATGTCACGAAAAAACAATCTCAGAATCGCTAGGATCGGTTGAAGCGTTCCAGAGTTATAACCTCATAAAGGGACACTGGTCAGAATTGCAAAAAATGGCTCGGGCATTAAGGCTAAAATAAGCAAAAATGGGCTCGGGGGTGAAGGGGTTAAACGACGACAATCAAATCATACAGGTACAGTAGGACAGAGGATCCTGTTCACGAGGGCTCACAGTCTACAAGGGATGAGTGGTTTCTTTAGCGCTCCAAACCTCTGACACCACTTGTTTTCTATCTGCTAATCTCTTTCTCCCTTGTTGGGAGTGCGGTGTGTGAGCTGCTCTAAGATCCACAGTACCTGGCAGTACATCATAAAGACCCACCCTTGAATGATCAACTGATACACAGTGTGGAGCTGGGACGGAAGCCAGTGCAGCGAGTCTGCCTCTTCGGGTGGAGGAGTGAAGGAGCCCACCTCCATCTCCAGAGGAACTAAGGAGCCGACCACCAGGCCCGGAGTATCAGAGGAGGAGGGAATATTGGCCCCTGTCACTACAGTGACCCACATTAAGCCATCAGTCTGGTTGTGCGGGGTGTTGCACAACCAGTAAAGGTTAGTGCAAACATAGTAAAACCGTGTATTAGGTTCCTCCAGTTGCAGTGTGGCGCAATATCTGTTTTTTCTTTTAATTAGAGATGTAAGGAGGGGACATGTCATGGTTAGGGTTTTGAACTGGGATCTCTGGGAAGTGGGGAGTCAGTGAAGGGCTTGGCAGAGGAGAGAGACAGGGGAGTAGAGGGAATACAGATGAACGAGTCGGCAGTGGTATTGAGGATAGATTGGAGAGGTGCGAGTGAGGTAGTGAGGAGGCTGGTGAGCAGGAGGTTGCAGTAGTCAAGGCGGGAGATGATGAGAGCATGGACAAGTGTTTTGGCAGTGTTGTGGTCAAGAAAAGAGCGGATTCTGGAAATGTTTTTGAGCTGGAGACAGCAGGTGGTGGCGAGGGCTTGGATGTAGGGCTTGAAGGAGAGGAAGAAGTCAAGGATTACCCTGAAGCACTTGGTGTGGGGGACAGGCGAGAGTGAGCAGTCATTGACAGTGGTGGATAGGTCGGGTTTGGGGGAAGAGCAGCTTGGGGGGATGATGATGAACTTGGTTTTGTCCATGTTCGATTTTAGGAAGCGAGCAGAGAAGGATGAGATGCCAGACAGGCATTGCGGAATTTTGGATAATAGGGAGGTGATGTCAGGGCCGGACAGTTAAATCTGGGTGTCATCGGCATAGAGGTGGTATTGAAGGCCGTGGGACTCAATGAGTTGGCCTAGACCGAGCGTGAAAATGTAGAAGAGTAGTGGTCCCAAGACTGAGCCTTGGGGAACTCCAACAGATAGGGATTAGGGTGAAGAGGAGGTGTGGGAGTGGGTGATGCTGAAAGTCGTGTCCGTCAGGTAAGAGGAGATCCAGACAATGGCTAGGTCAGTGATACCAAGAGTATCTAGAATTTGAAGTAGGAGAGAATGGTCGACAGTGTCAAGGGTAGCAGATAGGTCGAGGAGGACGGAGTAATGTCGATTGCTTTTGGCGGTCAGCAGGTCATTGGTGACTTTGGTTTGGGCTGTTTCGGTGGAGTGGTAAGATCAGAAACCAGATTGTAGGCAGTCAAGGAGGGAGCAGGAGAAGAAGTGGGCGGACAGTTCGGAATACATGTGTTGTTCATGTCATTTTGAGGCAAAGGGGAGAAGAGATATGAGGCGATAGTTGGAGACAGATGCAGGGTCGAGGGAGGGTTTTTTGAGGATGGGTGTGATCAGGGTGTGCTTGAAGGATGAGGTGAAGACACCAGTAGTGAGTGATAAGTTGAAGAGATGGGTTAAGGCGAGGATGAGGACTGCGGTGAGGTTAGGGATGAAGTGGGTGCGGAGTGGGTCAAGGGCACAGGTGGTGAGGTGGGATTGTGACAGAAGGGAGGAGAGATGACCTTCTGTCATGGTGGAGAATCTTCTTGTGAACGAAGAGGGTTGGGCCGTAGAGGTAGAGGGCCGAGGGGACAGTGTTTCGAAGCTCTGTCTAATTTTGTCAGTCTTCTGTTTGAAAAAGGATGCGAAGTCATTGCCAGAGATGAGGGAAGAGGGAGGAGGTGCAGGGGACGAAGTAGAGAGTTGAAAGTTTTGAATAGTTGCTTGGGGTTTTGGGACATGGCGGTTATGAGAGAAGAGAAGTAGGCTTCTTTTGCGGCGGTCTTGAAGTTGTTGAGGGACTGCTTGAACACGGTAAAGTGCGCCACGGAGGGGTGAGTGAGGGAACAGAGGCGGGTGAAGACAACGTCTAGCATGTGGGCATCGTTGTGGGTGGCTGAGGAGGACCATTGGGAAAGGCCGAGGGAGGTGGTTAGTAATAGACGTCTAGAGGCAGCAGTGTGGGAGGTGTCAATGGGGATGTTGAAATCAACCATGATGATGGGGGATGTTAGAGGAGATGAAGTGGAGAAGCCAGGTGGTGAAATGGTTGGGAAAGGTGAAGGTGGATCCTGGGGGGCAGTAGATGACAGCCAGCTGGAGGTTGCAGGGGGAGAAGATGCGGACGGAGTCCACCTCGAAGGAGGGAAGGGAGGCAGAGGGCAGTATTTGGGGTGAAGGAGCAGCTGTTGGACAGCAGTAGGTCAACACCTCTGCTGCGGTTGTTGCTAGGGTGGGGGGTGTGGGAAAGAGTGAGACCACCATAGGAGCGTGCAGCAGGGAAGGTGGTGTCAGAGGGAGTGAGCCATGTTTCGGTGATGCCAAGGAAAGAGAGTTTGTTGGAGATGAAGAGCTCATGGATGAATGAAAGTTTGTTGCATACCGAGTGAGCAATCCAGAGTGCACCAGGTAGGGGGATTGGGGAGTAGGTCTGGGTGAATGGGTGTAAGGTTATAGGGGTTGTGGGTGTTTGTAATGGGGAGTGGGTATGGGGTAGAAGTGACTGTGAGGATGTGGTGGGGGGACCAGGATTAGAGGAAATGTCGCCAGCTAGTAGGAGGAGCAGGGAGAGGGTTAGAAGGTGGGGGAGAGGAGAGTTTACATGGTGGGTGTGCGTGTTTGGAAACAAAGCATTGAGTGTGAAGGAAAAGTTCAGAGGAGTGGGTGAGATTGCTAGGTAGGATGGAGGGAGAGAGTACTATTTTGTTACTAGGTGGAGGGATGGGAGGAAATAGTAGGAAATGGAGTAGGTCAGGAGTGAGAGTGAAAAGAAAGGAAACATTGTATACAGGTGACAGAGATAGGATGCAGTGGGGGTGAGAGGTGGGGAGTCAGGAGCTGTTGGGGATCAGGTGTAGCAGCAAGGTGAGCAAACGTGGTGGAGTCGCATCAAGACAACACTAGGTGCAGAGCACCAAGTCAGGACAGTGCCCAGCATGTGGGGATGAGATGGGCAGATGGATGAGGTGCAACCAGGGAGAAGACCTAGCAAGGGGTCACATGCAGTGGGGGGGAGGGTGTGCACTGATGATAAAGTTATACCAGGATGGACAGTCACACAGCACACAGGGATGAAGTGATGCAGGGGGATGAGATGCAGTCAGGGATCAGGCGTAGTGGAGGGTCGGCTGCAGCGGGGGTGAGCAATGTGAATGAGGTCATAAGGGGTCCAAACAGTGCGCAGCATGTGAGGATGAGATGCAGCAGGGGGATGAGATAGAGCCAGAGATCAGGTGCAACGGGGGGATGGATGCAGCAGTGGGATGTGCAAAGTCGATGAAATCCAACCAAGTCCAGGCAAATGCAATGCACGTAGGGGATGAGATGCAGCTGGGGATAAGGTGTAGACAGTGATCGGATGCAGCGGAGGAAAGTCTTACAAAGTCAAACAGATGCACAGTACATGGGGATGAGATGCAGCAGGGTGATGAGATGCAGCCAGGGTTCAGATGCAGATGGAGTCACACAGAGTCCAGATAAATGCACAGCACATAGGGATGAGGTGAAGAAGAGCGATGAGATGCCGTCAGGGTTCAGGAGCACAGGGGGGGATTTGCAATATGAATGAAGACGTACCCAGTCCAGAGTACAGTACAATACACAGCGCATGGGGATGAGATGCAGCCAGGGGTCAGTTGCAGCCAGGGGTCAGATGTAGCGGGGGGATGTGCTGTAATGGAGGGTCAAGCAGGGAGAAGGCTGATGGTCGTTGTCGGCAGGGCTGGCAAAGGCACGTGGAAAGCCGGCAGCCTGATTTTCTTGATGTCTCCAGGTCGTGCAGCAGGGTGAGGGCAGGTCACATGAGGCCAACTTGGCCTGTGCTACTTGGCCACGTGTAGCTCCCTGGAGGCTAGGTTGGTTTGTGTTACTTGGAGGCAGACTTGGCCAGAGCTATGTGGCCTTCGCTACTGAGTCTGCCAGTGACTCTATGCTGTAATGGGACAAAATGCCGGAATGCCCGCGCTGCCACCAGGAATCACCAGGAACACCTGAGGAAGGAGCTCGGATAGAGGCTCCGAAACGCATAGGATAAAATAAAGAAAAATCTGCCCAGTTAACACTTCGTTTCCTGGTGAGTCCTGGTGGCAGCGCGGGCATTCCAGCATTTTGCCCCACTACTGCATTCCTGTTTCCACGTTATCGTGAAGGTGCAGCCCTGCAGCAGCCATCCTATAAGTCATCTTACAGGCGATTATACCGGTTGTGGGTGACACAACCGAGCCAGGTGAGCAGTTCCTAATATACACCGCTATAACCCTTTGTAAAAAGGATAAGACCCTATGCGCATTTATCTCACGTTTGCATGCCAGTGACTCTACTCACACAGTTGCCGATGCACTTCTGGGTGGTGGGATCTTGGGTGTCGTGGCCTCCCCGCTACCGTTGGTCGCAGCATCGGGTGTGTGTGATTGCTGTCACGGTGACGGCGCTGACAGAGAGGACACAAGCTGCTCTTTCACCTGATCTGAAATGGGGGCAGGGTCTCAGGCATCTCAGCTTTGAGAGGACTGGAGGCTGCGGTTTAGGCTGGAAGTACAGGCTGCTTCCAGGCGGTGGCCTTCCTACCACCTCAGGTCACAGCATCGGGTGTGTGCAGGGGTCGCTGAGGGCACCAGTGCGGCCAGAGGGGTTCTCCCACTGCTTTGCTGCTCAATCTGATGGGGGCGGGGCCTCTTTGCCTTGGCTTTGCCCAACTGGAGGCCGTGGCTTAGGCCGGAAATGCAGGCCGCACATGAGCTCCGGTACTCTGACGGGGGTCTCACTCCACCACAGCACATGGATTCCCGGAGTGGAGTCTACAATGTTCAACCATTGGCAGCAGCTCTAGAGGGGTAAGTGGGCCTCTTGCACTCGCCGGGTCCACAGTGGGGGTGTCCCGGGGCCCCAACTATGCCTCACTTCAGTGTTCCCGGGGAGGATGTGCGGATGGGTTGTGGTGGACCTTGGGAGACCCGCCAGCAAGCGCACACCCAGGGGTCAGCCAGTCACAGACGACAAGGCAGGATCTCACCGTAAGTAGGTGTTTCGGGTCCTGGGCAGCACAGAATGCCAAGTGCGGATGTAATAGGTGGTGAAGGGATCCAACTGCTCAGATTTGAGGGTTTGATGAGCTGGAGTAGCCTCGGATTCAGTCGGATTGTGAGTGCTCTCATTCTCGTGCATCCTCACAGCTCGGCGGCCATCTGAACTGCATATGCCCAAGTACATTTAGTACATAATGTAATGATATTTACATAGTTACCGTATATACTCACGTATAAGCCGAGTTTTTCAGCCCAAAAATTGGGCTGAAAAGTGCCCCCCTCGGCTTATACGCGAGTCAATACGGTCCCCCTCAAAGTTTGGCGCCCCCACCTCACTTGCTGGCCCCCCCCCGCATGCAGCGCTGCGCATATACATTACCTGTCTAGCAGCTGTCATCCTCCGGTGGCGGATCGCGGCTCCCGGCTCCGGCTTCCATCTTCCTCTCTGTCTTCCTGCTTGTCACGTGACCGGCCGGCGTCGCGATGACGTCATCGCGATGAGCCCCGGCCACAAAGCAGGAAGACAGAGAGGAAGATGGAAGCCGGAGCCAGGAGCCGCGATCCGCACCGGAGGATGACAGCTGCTAGACAGGTAATGTATATGCGCAGCGCTGCATGCGGGGGGGGCCAGCAAGTGAGGTGGGGGCGCCAAACTATGAGGGGGGCCCTGTATACTACCACTGGGGCTGTATATACCACTGGGGCTGTATGTATACTACCACTGGGGCTGTATATACTACTGGGGCTGTATGTATACTACCACTGGGGCTGTATATACTACTGGGGCTGCTGGATACTACCACTGGGGCTGTATATACTACTGGGGCTGTATATACCTCTGGGGCTGCTGTATACTGATGGGGGGGCTGTATACTACCTCTGGGGCTGCTGGATACTACCACTGGGGCTGTATATACCACTGGGGCTGCCTTATACTACCACTGGGGCTGTATATACCTCTGGGGCTGTATATACTACTGGGGCTGTATGTATACTACCACTGGGACTGTATATACTACTGGGGCTGCTGGATACTACCACTGGGGCTGTATATACTACTGGGGCTGTATATACCTCTGGGGCTGCTGTATACTGACGGGGGGGCTGTATACTACCTCTGGGGCTGCTGGATACTACCACTGGGGCTGTATATACCACTGGGGCTGCTGTATACTACGACTGGGGCTGTATATACCTCTGGGGCTGTATATACTACTGGGGCTGTATGTATACTACCACTGGGGCTGTATATACTACTGGGGCTGCTGGATACTACCACTGGGGCTGTATATACTACTGGGGCTGTATATACTACTGGGGCTGTATGTATACTACCACTGGGGCTGTATATACCACTGGGGCTGCTGTATACTACCACAGGGGCTGTATATACCACTGGGGCTGCTGTATACTACCACTGGGGCTGAATATACCACTGGGGCTGCTGTATACTACCACTGGGGCTGTATATACTACTGGGGCTGCTGTATACTACCACTGGGGCTGTATATACCACTGGGGCTGTATATACTACTGGGGCTGTATATGCTACTGGGGCTGCGTGTATATACTCAACCCTGGGGCTGTATATACCACTGGGGCTGCTGTATACTACTGGGGCTGTTATATTATACTACTGGGGCTGCGTGTATAATACCACTGGGGCTGTATATACTACTGGGGCTGCGTGTATACTACCACTGGGGCTGCTGCTGTATACTACCACTGGGGCACTGTATATACCTCTGGGGCTGCTGTATACTACCACTGGGGCTGCTGCTGTATATACCACTGGGGCTGCTGCTGTAACACTGCTGGGGCCTGTATATACCACTGGGGAGGCTGCTGTATACCACACTGCTGGGGGCTGTATACCTGTGCTGGGGTCCACCCTCGGCTTATACACGAGTCAATAGATTTTCCCAAGTTTTGGGGGCAAAAGTAGGGGGTCGGCTTATACACGGGTCGGCTTATACACGAGTATATACGGTATATACTATATGTTAATGTAGTCTGTTTGATTGGAGATAATATTCTTATATCTTATAACCATCTAATTTAATTTGTCCTCTATACCTTTCAAACAACCAATGAATTGCATGTAATGCGCCATTGTATCAGTATCTTTTAAAAATATTTCATTTGGGTTGCTTAACCAGCCGGAACTATATATGTAACATATGATTTAATTTATGTAAAGAAAGTTGTTCTAAGATGTGTGGCTCAGACTTGTTTACCTACTGCTTTATAAGATAGACTTGTTTGTGAAGCACTTTGACAAAACTGCTTTTCACCATTGATCAAATCTTGAATCGCATACAATTTTTGAACATGGTTTTTAATAATTTTAAATAAAGAGACGTAATTTTATAGAACTCTGTTTACACTTTTTTGTCTTGTCTAGAATATAAGTGGGTTAGAATGCTGCTACATGTTCTTTAAACATAATGATTTAGTGCTATTTATGAATTACTAGATGGTGGCCCGATACTAAAGAATCGGGTATTCTAGCCTATGGTTAGCACGGTATACAGGGGGTCAGTGGTTAGCAGACTATACAGCGGCTGAGTGGTTAGCAGAGTATAGAGGCGGCTGTGTGGGTAGCAGAGTATACAGGCGGCTCTGTGGGTAGCACAGTATACAGGGGGCTCTGTGGGTAGCAGAGTATACAGGCGGCTCTGGGGGTAGCAGAGTATACAGGTGGCTCTGTGGGTAGCACAGTATACAGGCGGCTTGTGGGTAGCACAGTATACAGGCGGCTCTGTGGGCAGCAGAGTATACAGGAGGCTCTGTGGGTAGGAGAGTATACATGCGGTTTGTGGGTAGCAGAATATACAGAAGGCTCTGTGGGTAGCAGAGTATACAGAAGGCTCTGTGGGTAGCAGATTATACAGGCGGCTCTGTTGGTAGCAGAGTATACAGGCGGCTCTGTGGGTAGCAGAGTATACAGGTGGGTCTGTGGGTAGCAGAGTATACAGGCGGGTCTGTGGGTAGCAGAGTATAGAGGAGGGTCTGTGGTTAGCAGAGTATACAGGCGGGTCTGTGGGTAGTAAAGTATAAAGGCGGTTCTGTGGGTAACAGAGTATACAGGCGGCTCTGTGGGTAGCAGAGTATACAGGCGGGTCTGTGGGTAGCAGAGTATACAGGCGGGTCTCTGGATAGCAGAATATACAGGAAGGCTCTGTGGGTAGCAGAGTATACAGGTGGCTTTGTGGGTAGCAGAGTATACAGGCAGCTCTGTGGGTAGCAGAGTATACAGGCGGCTCTGTGGGAAGCAGAGTATACAGGCAGGTCTGTGGGTAGCAGAATATACGGGCGGGTCTGTGGGTAGCAGAGGATACAGTCGGGTCTGTGGGTAGCAGAGTATACAGGCGGCTCTGTGGGAAGCAGAGTATACAGGCAGGTCTGTGGGTAGCAGAGTATACAGGCGGGTCTGTGAGTAGCAGAGGATACAGTCGTGTCTGTGGGTAGCAGAGGATACAGGCGGCTTTGTGGGTAGCAGAGTATACAGGCGGCTGTGTGGGTAGCAGAGTATACAGGTGGTGTGTGGGTAGCAGAGTATACAGGCGGCTATGTGGGTAGCAGTGTATACAGAAGGCTCTGTGTGTAGCAGAGTATACAGAAGGCTCTGTGGGTAGCAGAGTATACAAAAGGCTCTGTGGGTAGCAGATTAAACAGTCGGCTCTGTGGGTAGCAGAGTATACAGGCAGCTCTGTGGGTAGTAGAGTATCCAGGCGGCTCTGTGGGTAGCAGAGTATAGTGCGGCTCTGTGGGTAGCAGAGTATAAAGGCGGCTCTGTGGGTAGCAGAGTATACAGAAGGCTCTGTGGGTAGCGGGGTATACAGAGGGCTCTGTGGGTAGCGGAGTATACAGGAAGCTCTGTGGGTAGCAGAGTATACAGGAGGCCCCGTAGGTATCAGAGTATACAGGAGGCTCTGTGGGTATCAGAGTATACAGGCGGGTCTGTGGGTAGCAGAGTATACAGGCAGCTGTGTGGGTAGCAGAGAATACAGGCGGGTCTGTGGGTAGCAGAGTATACAGAAGGCTCTGTGGGTAGCAGAGTATACAGGTGGCTCTGTGAGTAGCAGAGTATAGTGGTGACTCTGTGGGTAGCAGAGTATAGAGGCGACTCTGTGGGTAGCAGGATGGATGCGGGGGGGGGGGCAGGATGGATGCGGGGAGGGCAGGATGGATGCGGGAGGGCAGGATGGATGCGGGGGGAGCAGGATGGAGCCGGCGGAGCAGGATGGATGTGGAGGGGGGGCAGGATGGATGCGGGGGGCAGGATGGATAGGGGGTGGCAGGATGGAGGCGCTCCTCCTGACCCCCTCGGCTCCCTGCGGCCCCCCTCCACTCCCCACGGCCCCCTTCCTCTGCCTCTCCACACTCCCCCCCCCCGCTCTTCCATAGTGGTAATAACAAAAAAAAAAAAGACCCTCGTTGAGAATACTTACCCTCCGCCGGCTCGCTGCACCTGTCTTCTAGCTCCCAGGACAGGACCTGTCGTTGCCTGGGAAACGGATCAGCTGGGGGTCAGTGGGCAAAGCGGGGGTCAGTGGGCAGAGTGTGGGATCAGTGGGCAGAGCAGAGGTTAGTGGGCACAGTCATTGGGCAGAGCAGGGGTCAGTGGGCATAATCAGTAGGGCAGGGTCAGTAGGCAGGAGTGGGGGTTAGTGGGCAGAGCAGGATCAGTGGGCAGAGCTGTGGTCAGTAGGCAGAGCTGGGATCAGTAGTCAGAGCGGGAGTCAGTGGGCAGAGTGGGGGGTCAATGGGCAGAGTAGGGTCAGTGGGCAGAGCGGGGGTCAGTGGGCACAGTGATTTGGCAGAGCAGGGGAGTGAGGTGGGCACAGTCTGTGAGCAGAGCAGGGGTCAGCGGTCAGAGCGAGGGGTCATGGGCAGAATAGGGTTCAGTGGGCATAGCAGGGGTTAGTGGGCACAGTCAGTGGGCAGAGCAGGGTCAGTGGGCAAAGCAGGGGTCAGTGGGCAGAACATGGTCAATGGACAGTAGTGGGAGGAGGGTCAGTGGGCAGAGCATGGTGATGGGCAGTGTGAGGGGTGAGTGGGCAGAGCAGGGTCAGTGTGAGGGGTCAGTGGGAAGTGTGAGGGTGAGTGGCAGAGCAGGTCAGTTGGCAGAGTGGGGGTCAGTGGGCAGAGCAGGGTCAGTGGCAGAGTGGGGGTCAGTGGACAGAGCAGGGTCAGTGGGAAGAGTGGGGGTCAGTGTGCAGAGTGGAGGTCAATGGGCAGAGTGGAGGTCAGTGGGCAGAGAGGGGGTGAGTGGGCATAGCATGGTCAGTGGGCAGAGAAGGGTCAGTGGGCAGTGTGAGGGGTGAGTGGGCAGAGCAGGGTCAGTGGGCAGAGTGGGGTTCAGTGGGCAGAGCAGGGTCAGTGGGGAGAGCAGGGTCAGTGGGCAGTGTGAGGGGTCAGTGGGCAGAGTGGGGGTCAGTGGGCAGAGCAGGGTCAGTGGGCAGTGTGAGGGGTCAGTGGGCAGAGCAGGGTCAGTGGACAGAGCAGGGTCAGTGTAAGGGGTCAGTGGCCAGAGCAGGGTCAGTGGGCAGAGCAGGGTCAGTGTAAGGGGTCAGTGGGCAGAGCAGGGGCAGGGAGGGGGTTAGTGGGCAGAGCGGGGGGATTAGTGGGCAGAGTGGGGGGTCAGTGGGCAGCGTGGGGGGGTCAGTGGGCAGCGCGGGGGGATCAGTAGGCAGAGGAGGGTAGAGCGGGAGAGGACCTTTGATGACGTCACTGTCATGTGATGTGAGACTCCACCCATCATCGTGATGTCATTAGAGGTCCTGAACCAGCATGAAAAGATATCGTGCAGCGGCGGCCAGCTGGAGGGAGCAGTGGTAAGAGGCGGGGGGGTGACCGGACAGTGGAGGGGGAGGGGGCTGTGGTGAGAGGCGGGGGGGTGACCGGACAGTGGAGGGGGGCTATGGAGTGGTGACAGGCAGGTGGGTAATCAGGCAGCGGAGGGGGGGTTACTGTGGTGACAGGCGGGGGGTGATCGGGCAGTGTAGGTGGGCTATGGTGACAGACAGGGGGGTGATTGGGCGGGGGGGACTGTGGTGACAGGCGGGGGGTGACCGGGCAAGGAGCCGGGCAAGAGGAGGAGGTTTCTTTGAGCGCAGTGGCGGTATGGTGGCCCCCGGAGCTCAGCGTCGGATATGTACGGCACGGAGATGAGCGGCTCAGCCGCACAGCTCTGTGCCACAGGTAGCCGGGCACATCTACCTGGCGCTCGCTCCCGGCGTCTCCCAGCTACCTTGTGCTTGGCGCTGCATCCGCCGGTCCCTGTAGCCGGGCAACGACCTTTGGTCGTTGCCCGGCTACGGCCGCCGCTCGCCGCCATCTTGGGTCACCCTGAAGAGGTGTACCTCTGGGCATAGTGAGCGGACGTTGAGACAAAGTGACGGATGTGACATCAAAAATCCCTCCGGGATTTATATAATAGATACTTTGTTCAAGAGATGGGCAGCAAAAGGTTAAAAAGAAAAAACGTACTAACTTCACTATTCACCACTCTGGCCGCTGAGCATCATTTATCTCCTAAAGAGGGTCACAAACCACATCCACCTCCTCACAGTATTGATACCCAGAGTCCCCATTATCGGTATAATCACAGACAAAGCTTTTTCACAGAAATCACACAGAGATCCAGGAATTCCTAGCTGCTGCTCCCTAGCCTCATTCCGACACTCTGCATCTCCATCATACTCATCTTTGGCTATGAGCAGGCCCCAGAATTCACTGTGAATACTCTATGGTTTATTTATGGCCAGATGTTCAGACTTAGAATGATGCGGAGTCACAGAGGCACGGAGGACTGGGAAGCGGGAAAGATGACTGCAGCACTCTCTATGGAACAGACTGAGAAAGCTGATGTAGTATTTGATGTAAGAAGATTTAGGACTTTTTATTGTTTTATAAAATTAAGTCACTTGCATTTATTATACTATTTAATATCACTATAGGTTTATATTTTACCTTTTTTGCCCACAATGTCATCTAATATATAAAGCTGAATGTGTGTATGTATGTGTGTATATCCGGGATTGGCATCTACACCGTTGCAACTACAGCTACAAAAATTTGCACAGTCACACGTCTGGACCCCGGGAGCATCATAGGCTATGTTGTCAGGCAAAATTTTAACCCTGCGCGTTCCAGTTCACCAAGCAATTTTGCCCCTATCTACATAATGGGGAAAACGTGAATGGAAAAATATTGGAGGAAAATCGACAGCTGTCAGCTATAGAGACAAAATTTTGCACAGTCACACGTCTGGACCCCAGGAGCGTCATAGGCTATATTGTGAGGTGAAATTTTAATCCCGCGCATTCCAATTCACCAAACAATTTTGCCCCTATCTATATAATGGGGAAAAAGTGACAGTTACCAGTTGACAGTTGTGAATGAGAGGGGCTTAATGATAGCACCAAAGACTAACAGCACATACCAGCATATAGTCACTAAGATGGGGCCCCAACAGGAGATATTCACTACACACGGGGACATGTATACACACCACATGCACACAAAGAGTAACAGCAAGTGTATAGTCGCTAAAGTGCAGCACTAACATTGGATACTCACCACGCACCCGAACAAACACACACACACACACACACACCACAAAGAGACACACACAACACAGAGACACACATCTCCCCCAAGGGGACACACACACACTCTATAGCGACACATGCACTCACCCCACAGGGACACACACACACCACAAAGAGACACACATAACACAGACACACACACCACACAGACCTCCCCACAGGGACACACACACATAGCCACCCTATAGGGACACATGCACTCACCCCACAGGGACACACACACACCACAAAGAGACACACACAACACAGATACACACACACACACCACACAAACCCCCCCCCCCCACAGGGACACACACACATACACTCCCTATAGGGACACATGCACTCACACCACAGGGACACACACACACCACAAAGAGACACACACAACAGAGACACACACCACACAGACCTCCCCCACGCAGGGACACACACATACACACCCTATAGGGGCACATGCACTTACCCCACAGGGACACACACACCACAAAGAGACACACACAACAGAGACACACACCACACAGACCCCCCCCCCACAGGGACACACACATCTACACCCCAGGGACACACACACCACACAGACAAACACAGATGTGCACAAATCACCTCATACAACTCGCCTCATACGTGTGCTATCTTTATTTTCCAAACATAAACATCTGATTAAAAACAGCCAATGTGCAACACATGTGCCATATAGGGAATTAAGGCAGATGTCAGTCACATGAGCCGTCTATTATGTGTATGTGTGAGGTAACATATACTGCCCGGCCAGGGGGAGGGATTACTGTTGGTTGGAGATTTATTAGGCTGCCTATAGCAATCAATCACAGCTCAGCTTCTATTTTCCTACAGGTCATTAATATGACATATTCAAATTCAATGTTGTTATAGCTAACAGCAGTTATTTATTAACCCGGGCGTAGCCGGGTACTACAGCTAGTATTAGAATAATTATTTATTTCCATGAAGTTTTTCTTCCACTGACACCATACTGGCAAATTATGTAGAGCTACTTACAACAGGTGTTTTCCTATTTAATCCATTGTCCAAGTCCTATGTGCCATTGATAAATTATGTGCTTGCTCAGTGGTACCTCCCACTAAGCCAAAAAACGTTAGAATATCCAATAAACCTAAAGCACCAGAAGATAATCGTTAAAAAGATAAGGTTAGGGTAAAACCTTCGCCTGCCCCTAGCCTGGCGGATGAGCCTGAAACTTAGAAAATTTCAGGCTCAGCGCATAGCGTTACCAGCAGGTATACAGGGCCACCACCCCTCCCCCGCAGTGATATACAGGCCGCCCCCCCCCATCAGTGGTATACAGGGACTCCCCTCGCTGCCGCACACCTGTAAAGTAATACATCATTATACTTATCCCTGTCGCTACTCTGACACCACGCTCCTCCGGGTCTTCATGCTTCTTCCTCCGGCGCACAGGCAATGATGTCATTGCCTGCGCCCGCTGGTCACAAGCATGAAGACCCGGAGGAGTGCGGTGTCTGAGCGGTGACAGCGACAGAGATAAGTATAATGATGTATTACTTTTTTTTTTATCATTAATGTTTTTATTAGAAAATTTGAAACTGAACAACATTTCAGATCAGTACTAGTGGTTACAATATCCTAGCCAATATATTGGCTAATAACGCCGAACCGAGACAAGGTACGTAAGTCCACTACTGACTGTGAGATCTCTCCGTCTAGAAAAGTCTTTGTCAGACAGCGTGATGTTCGTTGCCATTTGAGGATCACATATGGTTAGGTCGTTTGTCACGGCCCAATATGTGTATTTATCCGTTGCCTTATACTGATCAAGAAATACAATATGAAAAACAATAGAGAATAATAAAGGGATTAGAACAAGAAGAATAAGAAGAATAAGAAGAGGAGAGAGTTAGATTTTATGATTAACACATGGTCCCGAGGGGATAGATATGTATATCTCTGATGGACCCGGGGGTCGGCCGACCCGGGAGCGAAAGGCGGGGGAGGCAGCCAGGCATCAATACAGTACAATACACTACAATACAATGATACAATGAGGGGCTAGCACTCCTTTTAAAGGGGAATTTGCATTGCTAACGGGTGCTTTGCCCACAATTCCCACGCCTCAGCTACATATCTCTTAGAGGCCCTGTCCATTGCCAGATAATATTCATTGCAGAAGATTTCATTAATCTTATTTGTCAAATCACTCATGGAGGGAGGAGTCTCACTTTTCCATCTTGCCGCTATGCAAGCCCTCGCAGCTGTGTAAATATATGTTGCGATGTGTCGAATCACCGGTGGGTTCATCATTAGCCCTATATGAAGTATGGCAGTTTGTGGGCTGAGGGGGATCTCAGTGTCCGTAACAGACCCCACTAGACTCGCCACCAGGTGCCAAAAGGGAGTCACTTTGGGGCACGACCACCACATATGAGCTAGGTCCCCCTCTTGTCCACAATGTCTCCAACACTGGGCTGACGCACCTCTACCAAATTTAGCAAGTTTA
Organism: Allobates femoralis; assembly: GCA_033576535.1. Classification (NCBI taxonomy): domain Eukaryota; kingdom Metazoa; phylum Chordata; class Amphibia; order Anura; family Aromobatidae; genus Allobates; species Allobates femoralis. The sequence goes on from JARQOC010000004.1 coordinate 457,794,646, forward strand.
GCTGGTGAGATGTGCCATCTTAAGTGGATTTTTTTTAAGAGTTCCAGGTGGTTCACACACCTGGAAGCCGCCATGACGCACTGGATGGCGTCTTCCCAATCGTCACTATCTGCCTGGAAGCCTAGATCCCTTTCCCATTTTTCCATATGGCCCAATTTCGGGTGTACATCTTGGTCCACTAGTTCAGTATAAAGTTGCGATAAGCTTCTTGGTAGATCCCCCTCCGATATTATCAATCTTCTCAGAGCCGAGGGCTCGACTGGACGGCCCCGAGACGGGTACCTTGTGCTGGAGCTAAGAAAGTGCGAAACTTGGAGGAACTGCAGGTAGGAGCCGGTCGCACCTGGGTACTTGGAGAGGAAGTCCCCCAGGGAGAGAAGTCTTCCCTGAGGTTCCAAGTCCCCCAAACTGGCTGGGTCTGTTCCCCTCCACATGGAAAGGTTTAACGAGGGGATATGCCATCTGAGCGCATCAAGTTGTATTTCCTCTTTTGGCAAAATAGCTTTTACTGATGCAATCGAGCTCCACACCGTCAGGAGCGCACGGGCTGTCCCCAACAGCCCTCCCTTCCGCACAGGTCCAAGGGTCTCTGCCATCAGGAGGGATCGGAGTGAGCCCTCTCTGGCTTCAGCCCTCTCGATTTGTAGCCAACCAGTCGATCCCTCTTCCCTCCACCATTTTCTTGCCGCTTCCAGAATCACCGCCCTGTGGAAAGCCCTACGTTCGGTACTCCCATACCACCTCCAGCCATCCGGCGGCACATTGTTTTGCCCTTAACTCTCGCAGGTTTCCCTGCCCATACACATTTATTGATCATTGATTGCAATCGTTTCAGTTGTCCGAGTGTGTAAAGGATAGGTAAACAACGGAAAAGGTAAAGTATTTTTGGTTGCCACATCATTCGTACCGTCTGTACTCTCGCAATCCATGACAATGAGGTTAACGGGAATTCTCCCATCGCTGTACTCAGAGCCGATAGGAGGTGCTCGATATTTCGAGCAGCAATTTCCTTCGTCCTACATAGTAGTACTCCTAAATAAGGGATTCCAGCTGGGCACCATTTAAAGGGAGCTAGGCTTTGCAAACGCGCCGCCTCCCCCTTAGAAATTCCCACCGGGAGGATCATGGACTTGGACATATTCAATTTGTAATATGAGGTTCGTGAGAAGAGGTCAAGAATCTCCACTATCCTGGGAAGGGAGGATAGAGGGTCGGATGTGGCTATAATGACGTCGTCGGCATAGAGGCCCACTACGTGTTTCCTCTCCCCAACCAGTATACCCCGGATTCCGGGGTCTGCCCTTAAGTAGGCCGCTAAGGGCTCCATGATCAGAGCAAACACTAGAGGGGAGAGGGGGCACCCCTGCCGGGTACCATTCGAAATCGGAAAGGACCTCGAGGTGTAACCTGCCGAGAACACCCTAGCACACGGGTTGGAATACAAACTGAGGATGCATGATACGATCGGGCCTGAAAATCCAAAGGCGGATAGGACTCCCCTGAGGTATCCCCAGTGTACCCTGTCAAACGCTTTTTTCTGCGTCCAGTGACAGGAATACACTGGGGGAACCCCTCCTCTCCACCACCTCAATCAGATCCAGCATCCTCCTGGTGCCATCACTCGCTTGCCTCTTCGGCACGAACCCTACTTGATCGTGGTCAACCACCAAGGGGACCACATCTCCCAGTCTCTCTCCCAGGAGTTTGGAGAATATTTTTAGGTCGACATTTAATAATGATATCGGCCTATAGTTTTCGGGTCGGTCCCGCCCCTTCCCGGGCTTAGGAATAGTCGTTATTATAGCTTCAAGTGAAGAGGCCGGAATCCGACCTCTGTCTTGCCACAGCCGGAACAACCTGAGAAGGAACGGGGCCAGTTCGTCCGAAAACGCCCTGTAGTACTCTCCCACAAAACCATCCGGTCCCGGGGCCGAGTTGGCTTTTAATACCACTGATCACCTTTTGCACTTCGCCCAAAGTGATAGGGTTATTTAGTTCCTCCAACCTCTCCTGGGGGACCTTCGGAAGATTTAAATTGTCCAAGAATGTCCTGATCCCCTCTTCGGTGGGTTGAGGGGTGCCGCTGTCATGCCTTAGATTATACAGGGCCTCGTAATACGAGGCAAATGTCTCCACTATGTCGGACGGGTCTCTCACCACTTCTCCTCCCACCCTCTTTATTTCAGTGATCGCTGCTCGGGCTGTCTTTTTTTTGAGCCTTCTTGCAAGGAGTCTCCCTGCTCGATCTCCCGCTTCATAAAATCTAACCTTGAGCTTCCTGAGGCTCGTCTCGTGCTGACGGAGCAACAGAGCTCTAAGTTTGTTTCGTACCGTTAAAATTCGCGTCAGGAGATGCTGAGAGGGAGAGGCCTTATTTGCAGCCTCTAAACTTGCTATTTCAGCTGTCCATTCTTCCAGTAATCTGCCCCTTTTTTTTTTTAATTGTGAAGCTTTCTGCAGTAGGAGGCCTCTAATTACCGCCTTCTTCGCTTCCCAAAGTGTCTCGTCTGTTATTTCCCCAGTATCATTTATCTCAAAATAATTTTTTAGGGAATCCCGCACTGCCTCTTCAACTCCATCCTCTATTAAGAGGCCCGGATTAAGTCTCCAACGTCTGGTTGCACCACCTCCACCGTCCGTAGACACCTTTAAAGTAATCGGGGCATGGTCCGACCAGGTGATCACACCAAGCCCCGATGACTTGCACCTCTCCAGTGTCAAATCGTTAACCAGAAAAAAATCTATTCTGGAGTAGGATTTATGCACATGAGAAAAGTAGGAAAAATCCCTCTCTTCAGCATGGTGGTATCTCCAGACATCGTGGAGGTGATGCTCCCGACACAGTTGGCCTATAGAACCTCCTCTATCTCTACTCGAGATAGATGAGTCCAAACGTGGATCCATGAGTGAGTTGAAGTCTCCTCCGATCACTAGATTACCCACCGGACGGACATTGAGGATCTTAAAAACCTCTCTTGCAAATTTTAGTTGACCCCTATTTGGGGCATATATACTGGCTAATGTGAATAGAGTATCTCCAACTCTGCAAATGACCACCACATAGCGGCCCTCTGGGTCCGCAATCACCTCCTCCAGGCGGAATTGTACTGTGTGTCTTATCATTATACAAACACCCGCCTTTTTGTTTTGTGCGTTGGCGTGGAAAATGTGGGGAAAGTCTGCATTTTTTCAGTCTCCCACTGTCGGCAGCTAAAAGGTGGGTTTCTTGTAAGTAAATCACTTTGCCCGGGCGGATTTAATCTCTTTCCAAATGAAGGATCGTTTAGCTGGGGAATTAAGGCCCCTCACATTCAGGGAAAAGAAATTGAGCGCCATGACTGCCTAGTTATATCCTCACCCCACCCTCCACTCCCGGCCCGGTGTAGGAAGCCAATAGTTAGTTGGTTTTCTTAATGCTTGGGTGACAAGAGTTAGAGGGAGTAAAGAAAGGAAGGAGAAGTAGGGAGATTAGAAGAAAATAAAAGAAAGAAAGAGAAAAAAAAAAGTGTACAAGGAAGAATATACTTTAACAAAGTATTAAACATATATGTAAACAGCGATAGGCATCCTCTGTAAACAGAGGTACAAAATCGGGGGGGAACAGACAGACTTCTCCTCTAACACCTCCTTCGTGAATACCAAAAAGGAGGAGAGGAGAACAATCTGACCGCCCGCCCAGTACTACAAAAGAGTATTAACTGGGCTACTTTCAATATAAGGATATCAATAGTTCCTTCGAGGGGACCTGTATAGTTGTTTCATATATTTTCATGCGACCGTAGCATCTTGAGGAATGGTGTTCTCCGTTCCGTCCTCCGTTCTGGGTGATCGTCTTGGTGATGGAGAGGAAAGGTGCCATCCCCTCAGTGTTCTACGCATCAGCGTCGGAGAAGAAAACATGTGTCGTTTGTTCTGATATTTGAAATTCAGGGACACTGGGGAACCCCAAGCATACAGTATCCCATTGTCCCGGAGAATTTTGCAGCTGGACGCGAACTCTCGACGTTTTGCCAGGGTGCCACGAGACAGGTCTGGGTACGTTGTGAGTCCTTTATACTGTTCCGGGAGTGGTGGGCCTTGTCTCATTCGTTTCAGGATCTGGTTGACCACTTCAGGGCTACGTGTATGGACTAGAATGTCTCTAGGCACCATGTCAGGGAGGTGTCTAGGTTTAGGGATCCTAAACGCCTGGGTGATCTCCAGATCCTCCGTCAGGATATCCGGGAGCGCCACCGACAAAAAGTTTTTTACCAGGTCTGGGACGTCTCCCTCAGCGTCCGACTCGGCCACCCCTCGCAGCTTGAAATTGCTACTGCGTAATTTATCCTCTAAATGGTGTAGCCTGGCCTGAATCGAGCCCACCTCTCTGTCCAGAGTGTCATGGCTGTCCGCAAGTTCATTATGCGCCTTGGCAACATCAATCAGTTTACCCTCCATGCAATCTGCTCTCTCCCCTAGTGCGCCCAGCTCCTCTCTCACAGAGCCCACCAGTACCTTCATATCCTCCATGATGGACTGTCGTAGGGAGGCCAGGAGTGAACGCAGCATTCCCTGGGTTACAATTGCATCATCGCCTGTGACTGCTTTGGGTTCTGGCACGCGTTTGCCCGGGTCCTGTGGGGTGTGCTTCGCTGCACGGGGTGAGCTCGAGGACCGCGCTGTATGAGGAGGGCCCTCTCTCTCCTGCTCCGGCGCCATCTTGGGAGGAGAGTCTCTCCTTGTTCCCGCAGCGTAGTAATCGGTCAGTTTATTGCCGGTTTGGCGGCTTTTGGAGGCAGCACGAGGCATTTTACCGGAGCAGGGTGTATTCATCCACCAAATCCAGTCTTTTGTGTGGCGGTTTAGGTCGCGGGTATGCCGTTGCTCAGATCCCCTCAGTGGAGCACTCCTAGAATGTGACCGGCGCCATTAGCAGCAGGACACGCCCCCCATGATGTATTACTTTACAGGTGTGCGGCAGCAAGGGGGGGCCCTGTATACCACTGATGGGGGGGGCGGGCCGCCTGTATACCAATGGGGGGGTGGGCGGCCTATATACCACTGCGGGGGGGCCTGTATATACCACTGAGCCACTGAGGGGGGCCTGTATATACCACTGATGGTGGGGCCTGTATATACCACTGATGGTGAGGCCTGTATATACCACTGATGTGGGGCCTGTATATACCACTGATAGGGGCTGTAACCACTGATGAGGGGACTATATATACCACTGATGGTGGGGCCTGTATATACCACTGATGGTGGGGCCTGTATATACCACTGATGTGGGGCTGCATATACCATTGATGGGGGGCTGTATATACCACTGATTGTGGGACTGTATATACCACTGATGGGAGGCCTGTATATACCACTGATGGGAGGCCTGTATATACCACTGATGGGGGGCTGTATATACCACTGATGGTGGGGCCTGTATATACCACTGATGTGGGGCTGTATATACTACTGATGTGAGGCCTGTATATACCACTGATGGGGGGGCTGTATATACCACTGATGGGGGCTGTAACCTCTGATGGGGGGCCTGTAAATATCACTGATGGGGAGCCTGTATGTACTATTGAGGGGGGGCCTGTATATACCACTGATGGGGGGCTGTATTCAACTGATGGGGTCTGTAGCATCTGATGGGGGGGGGAACTGTATACCAGTGATGGAGGTCCTATATACCAGTGATGGAGGTCCTATATACCAGTGATGGGGGATTATATACCAGTAATGGGGGGGCCATTTATCATGATGAGAGGGGCTGTATACCGTGATGAGTCTGCTTCATTTCCCCCCCTAGGCTTATACTCGAGTCAATAAGTTTCCCTAGTTTTGGTGTGTAAAATTAGGGGCCTCGGCTTATAAATCGGGTCGGCTTATACTCGAGTATATACGGTATTTTGTTTCTATTTTTTGACGATATACTTCCCACATGAAAATTAGAGACATGTACTATTCTAGACCATCCAAATAAAAATGGAAAAACTTGAATCACACTCACATGCTTTCTCTTTTTAACTGATTAGTTGTTATATGAAGTTTGGAAATCCTACATTTGATTTTTGCATACAAGAAATTATGCATGTCTAGTAAAAACAGATGGAAAGGAGAGTTGATGAAAAACTTCTTTGTTTTGAGGGTGTGAAGGAAAAATCACTAATGGTACCTTTACACGCCGCTACAGAAGGTTAGAAACAACCGGGTGTCGGAGACAATTGTATCTTGCACCGTCAAAACACCGCGAGGTAGCGGCATGTAAATCAGGTTGTTGCCACCGGTCACTGTCGACACCTATTTTTGAGCAGTGCTCAAAAACAGGTTGGTTTCAACCCAATGGTAGCAGCGTGTAAATGAGGAACAGGAAGGTTTTTGCGACACCTAGTGAACTCCCTGGGGCGTGACACAGCCTCCGGGATACCGCGCCCCATCAGCGATCATTGGTGGAAGCTCCTGCGTAACGATTGGCTGTCCCTGCACAGGGCGGCATATTTAAGGAGATGACCAGTCACACTACACAATTGCAATAGCGTCATGTATTAGGCAGCCTTCCTGCACTGGCTGGCCAATCATGATGCTATTGCTGTGTCCAATCACCGTACGAGCGTCTCGTAATCCACAACTCTGGCACGCCTATGTGTTGTCCCTGCTGCCCCAGGTCCTCCCATATTCCCTTCTGTAGCTGCGTGTAAATGAGGGAAGGTGCTCTACAGAAGGTAACCTGCGGCACCCGTCGGTGCCTCCAGGGATAGAAAAAACCTTCTGTAGAGCACTTTGTAGCGGCATGTAAAGGCGGTATCAGGTACCGTTAGCAACCGTTGGAATGTGCTCGTGCACGTGAGACACCCGGTTGTTTCTAACCTTCTGTAGCGGCGTGTAAAGGTACCATAAGGTATAAAAGATACATAAAGGCCTTAGGCCCTGATCACCATGTGTATCGGACGTGTGTCTGGTGGTTCTGTCTGAATTCCATTTTTTGGGGCATCATCAGGCATAAAGTTCTCTTCATCAGGCATTAAAATATATAGTTTTTCCACATTCTTCAGAATATCTTTTAGTTCCATAGAGTTGCAGTATATACCATGAAAATGAGCTTTGTAACATAATTTATTTTATTTTTGTTAGCCATTAAAAGGTATCATAACTACGGTATCACTATATTGATTATACTTAATTGAGAGCAATCAATTGTGTTCTACAGCATTGCCCCCTTTGCAGCTTGTTTAAGAAGTTTAGAAGGGGATTCAATGACAAACCCTGATGCGCTCAAGAAATGCAGTGTGAACAAGGCTTAAGACTCTGCTTAAAACAATATATTTTACAGACTGTAGAAAAAAAGTTAGCAACTAAAGAAAAGCAAAGTACATATTAAAACAAATGAACCAAATTGAATCTATAACCTAACACTGGAAGGCACCATGTCTAGCCAAACCAGTAGAGGCACAGGCAGACCACACTTTATTTTACAAGCTCGGGAAACTCTTTGCAGCTTTTGTTGACATTCATTTCATTTGTACTAAAAGCTGCCAGTATTTATATCATTTTCAAAGAAAACTGAGAGGGTCTGTCGTTCTGTGTGTCATATAAAGTTAAAGCAGCTGGGCTTTGCTGTGGAATGCTTAGTACAGGATAAGAATGTTATATGTTGCATATATACTGGGCTGAAATGGTTCTTCAGTGGAACTTAGGTTCTTCCAGTGCGCTCATCTGATGCTGACAGAGCAGCAGACCACATGCTGCTAGGATTTAGAACACTTTTCAAGAATATTCAAAATAAGCACAACGATAATACTAATGATAATAATAACAGTTTATAAAAAAAAAATTATTAATGAGGCACTGAAAAGGGAATATATGTATGACCATTACCGAGGGACTGTTCCTGTCAGACTAATCTGATAAGCTTCTATAAAGAGGTAAGTTTTGGACTGGACTTAAAAATGCAGGGGACATGGTGTATATGGACTTTTCTAAAGTTTTTGATATGGTGCCACACAAAAGGTTAATACATATTTTGGTCTCATCATCTGATCATATGACCTTCTATCTTGCTTCCTCTTAATCATTCAGATGGTCATTCTTGAACTTCAAATGGACCTGGATATGTGCTAAGGTACCGTTACACGGTACGATATCGAAATTATATCACTAACGATCTCAGGGAAGCGCAGTCGTTAGGACATCTTTTTGACATCGTTGGTGAAATATCACACGCATAGATATCGTGGATGACACACCAACAATGTAGTGGGCAGGTATCATTCGCACAAGCCAGCAAACGATACTTGTTCACTGATGTGAATGGGTGAAGTCGTTAACGACATTGTTATTGTGGTGTCACACAGAACGATGCAGCAGGTTGGCTCATCATGGATCGTCTGATATGAGAACATGTTCTCAAATCTACGATCAACGATCCAACGATTTATCATAATCAAATCTTGGTGTTACATGCAACGATGTCCTAACGATGTCATTTGAATGACTCCAAACCCGTGACATTTGAGCGATATCGTTAAGAATATTGTGCTGTGTAACAGGGCCTCTGATGAGCTGGCTTAATCAGGGGAACTTTGGGTGCCGTGCAGGATTTTAATACATGATGGCTGTGCTTCTAATGATAATCTTTGAGACTGTGGTCCACATCTCTTCAAGTCATTGCCCAGGTTCTCCCATGTAATTCTGGGCTGACTCCTGACCTTTCTCAGAATCATCCTTATGTCATGATGTGAGATCTTGCTAACGGTGCCTTCACTCTGTGTAGTGATTCGGTCGGAGGCTGTCTGGGATGACCTTGACAGCTGTGGACTGGATCAGCACACAGGAGGGGAGGGCTAATATGCCTTCCGGTCCAGTATGCAGCGCACGCAGCTGCAGCCACTGACAGGTCAGAACCGCAGCGCCGCGGTCCGGTATCAGCAGCGGGAACTGCGTGCAGCTACACACCGGACCGGAGGGCATATTAGCCCTCCAGTCCTGTGTGCTGATCCAGTCTGCGGCTGTCAGGGTCATCCCGGACAGCCCCGGACCGGATCACGCCGCAGTGTGAAGCCGCCCTAAGAGCCCCAGACTGAGGAAAATTGACAGCTGTCATGTGTTTCTTCCTTTAATATTAATTGTGCAAAAAGTTGTTGCCTTCTCACCAATCTGGTTGCATATTGTCCATTAGCCCATACCTGCCTTATGCAGGTCTAAAGTTTTGTCACTGGTGTCTTTAGACAGTTCTTTCATCTTGGCCATGGTAAAGAGGTTGGGGTGTGATTGAGTAAATGTGTGGATAGGTGTATTGTATACAGGTAACACATTCAAACAGGTGCAATTAGTACAGGTAATGAGTGCAGAGTTAAGGTACCGTCACACGCAGCAATATTGCTTGCAATTTCACTGGCAATTTGCTGGTTGCAGTAAAATCATGGACACATTGTTATATTTTGTTGCCGTGTACAAATGTAACAATTTGTCCATGATTTCACTGCAACCAGCAAATTGCCAGTGAAATTGCAAGCAATATTGCCGCGTGGCAGGTGATCAAATACTTTTTTACATGCAATAAAATGCAAATTAATTATTTACAAATCATACAATGTGATGTACTGGATTTTTTTTAGATTCTGTCTCTCACGGTTGCTGTGCACCCATGATAAAAATTGCAGACCTTTCCGTTCTTTGTGAATGGAAAAACTTGCTATATTGGAAGTGTATACAGTCATATGAAAAAGTTTGGGCACCCATCTTAATATTACTCATTTTTTTTTGTTTAAAATAGTTTTTTTTTCAGTGTGATATATGTAATAACTGATGGGCACAGTAATATTTCAGGATTGAAATGAGGTTTATTGCTCTAACCAAAAATGTGAAATATGCATTATTTAAAAATTTGACAGGTGCAAAAGTACGGGCACCTCAACAGAAAAGTGACATTAATATTTAGTAGATCCACCTTTTGCAAAAATAACAGCCTCTAGTCGCTCCCTGTAGCTGTTAATGAGTTCCTGGATCCTTGATGAAGGTATTTTTGACCATTCCTCTCTTACAAAACAATTCCAGTTCAGTTAAGTTTGATGGTCACCGAACATGGACAGCCCGCTTCAAAACATCCCACAGATGTTCAATGATATTCAGGTCTGGGGACTGGGATGGCCATTCCAGAACATTGTAATTGTTCCTCTGCATGAATGCTGAGTAGATTTGGAGCGTGTTTTGGATCATTGTCTTGCTGAAAGATCCATCCCGGCGTAACTTCAACTTTGACACTGATTCTTGAACATTATTCTCAAGAATCTGCTGATACTGAGTGGAATCCATGCGACCCTCAACTTTAACAAGATTCCCGGTGCCGTCATTGGCCACACAGCCCCAAAGCATGATGGACCCTCCCCCAAATTTGACAGTGGGTGTTTTTCTTAGAATTCTGTGTTTTTGTGGCGCCATGCATAACACCTTGTTGTATGACCAAACAACTCAATCTTTGTTTCATCAGTCCACAGGACCTTCTTACCAAAATTAAACTGGCTTGTCCAAATGTGCTTTTGCATACCTCAGGCAACTCTATTTGTGGGGTGCATGCAGAAACGGCTTCTTTCACATCACTCTCCCAATATGCTTCTCCTTGTGCAGTGTGCGCTGTATTGTTGACCGATGCACAGTGACACCATCTGCAGCAAGATGATGCTACAGGTCTTTGGAGGTGGTCTGTGGATTGTTCTTGACTGTTCTCACCATTCTTCTTCTCTGCCTTTCTGATATTTTTGTTGGCCTGCTACTTCTGGCCTTTACAAGAACTGTCCCTGTGGTCTTCCATTTCCTTACTATGTTCCTCACCGTGGAAACTGACAGGTTAAATCTCAGACAACTTTTTGTATCCTTCCCTTGAACAACTATGTTGAACAATCTTTTTTTTCAGATCATTTGAGAGCTGTTTTGAGGAGCCCATGATGCCACTCCTCAGAGAAGATGCAACCAGGAGAACAACTTGCAAGTGGACACCTGAAATAGCTTTTCTCATTATTGGATACACCGGGCTATGAAGTACAAACAGGGGTGAACCTAGCATCTCTGCTGCCTGAGGCGAACTGCAAAACGGCACCCCCCCCCCACCCGCTAGTAAATTTTTTAAATTGATAAAAATAAATCTGGTTCATGCAGATTTATATTTATCCAATGTAAATGAGCAAAATAGTGGACATTTTAGTTTACAGAAACAGAAAAAAAGATGTCAGCGCCATCACACGCACATACAAGAACCACACAGAAGAATCCAGAACACGAATCATTAATGGCATGGCGGCTTGGCACAAGCATTTAGACACATAATGACGACTGTCAGAGATGTGGTCCTGTAGGCAGACACAGTCCTGCATCCTTATAGCTCAGGAGGCAGAACTGATTGCCAACCTCTGGCACACGCCTGCAAAACTCTGGACCACTGCCTGGCACTGAATATTCAGACATGTCACCATGCACCACTGTCCACACACCACAGGTAACGACCTGCAGTCTGAACATCAACAAGCCGCCACTGCACTAAGTTGGTAAAATGGTGTTTCTCCTCCATCCAAGAGACCACACTTTCTCCCGAATTGCTTAGCCAATCACAAGCGCCACACACGGGGCTGTCTTTAAGTAATTAATAAGAGGGTACTTCCTATTAGGTTGAGCAAAGGATGTGGGAGCGGGAAGGGGGAAGAGCACCACTGATGAACCGCTGCTCAGGAGAAACAAGGCTGGATGCCTGAATGTACCGAGGGGCGGCACTGGACCTGGTGTGTAAGGGTGGTTTCACATTTGCGTTCGGAATGCAAGTGTAACAGAATGCAGCCAAACGCATGCGCACTGCGTTCCTATGTTTAACATAGAATCTCCGCTGCGTTCACATCAGTATGGCAGTGTTTGTCCTGCGTTTGCGTTTGCATGCCCTGTGCAGCCTAAGTTATGTCCAATCAGTCATGCAGCAAAGGGACAATGCATCCTGCATCATAGAAATCATGGAGCCCCAGAGCAGAAGTTCTAATTGGGCACCCCCCAACAAAAACAATATTTGGCTGGGTCACATAGGTACATCTCTCACAACATGTCAGCCTTTACAAAGTAATTTTCCTCCTACTGAAGCCCCTAGATTCCCCTTTCATTGCCAACAAAAGTGCCCCTCAAACACTGTATGAACCTCCACAGTGCATTCCTCCACACGCACAGTATGGATGACCCTACTGTACCTCCTTCAACTACCCCAGTACAGTATGATCCCCAACTATGACTCCTGCCCAGCCCTCCATGTAGTATAATGGACCTATGTACAGTATAATGGTCCCCAGCACAGTCCTCAAATAGCCCTTCATAAAGTATAAAGGCTCCCTCGTAGCCCTCAAAATATTATCATGCCTCTCACAGAGCCCTCCAAATATTATAATGGCTTCCATATAGTATAATTTGCTCCATTTAATATAATACACCCCCATAGTATTCCACATAGTATACTGCATTCCTCCGTATATTATGCACCCCCATAGTCTTCTATAAAATAGAATGCACCCCCACAGTCCTCAATATAGAAAACCGCACCCCCACAGTCCTCCATATAGTATATTGCACCCCGTAGTCCTCTAAATAGCATATTGCACCGCCACAGACCTCCATAGAGAACAATTCACCCGCACAGTACTCGATATAAAATAATGCACCCCCACACTCCTCCATGTAGTATAATGCACCCCACAGTCCTCCATATAGAATAATGCATCCCCACAGTCCTCCATATAGATTAATGCACCCCATAGTCCTCCAAATAGTATAATGCACCCCACAGTTATTCATATAGCATATTGCACCTCCACAGTCCTCCATATAGCATAATGCAAGCCCATATAGCATACTGCACCCCCATAGCTCTCTTCTTACAGCATATTGGACCCACATAGTCATCCATATAGTATAATGCACCCTCATAGTCCTCCATATAGTATCATGCATCCCTATAGGCCTTCCTCATAGTATAATGCACCCCCATAGTCTTCCATATAATATAATGGTCCACAATAGTTCTCCATATAGTATATTGCACCCCCATTGTCCTCCTATATTATAGTATACATTACATAGTTTTCCATCAATGTACTCACAAAAAAAATTATTAAAAAAATAAAAAGTAAATACCTCTTCCAGTCAGCATCTCCTCTGCCGCTCTGCACGTCTCGGCACAGCGGCGCTAAGTGATGACATCATTGTTCCCCGCCGTGCTGAGCTGCAGAGGGGTGGACAGCGGCGGCCGGGACTCGGGAAAAGAATACTGCCGGCAGAGGCGGCCGGGAGTATAGAAGTGGCATGTTCGCGGGGCCACCACTGGTACACACATGGCTTCGCTCCGTGCACCTAGTACACACTCAGCTCCGTACAGCATGTACGCCTTGTACACACGTGGCTCTGCTCCGTACACCTCGTACACACGCGGCTCTGCTCCGTACGCCTCGTACACAAGCGGCTCTGCTCTGTACACATGTGGCTCCGCTCTGTACACCTCGTACATACGTGGCTCCGCTCCGTACACCTCGTACACATATGGCTCCACTCCATACACCTAGTACATACATGGCTCTGCTTCGTACACACGCAGCTCCGCTTTGTGCACACTGGGCTCCGCTGCGAACGCCTTGCACACACGGCTCTGCTCCGTATGCCTCGTACACACATGGTTCCGCTCCGTACACCTTGTACACACTGCTCTGCTCCGTACACCTCGTACACATACAGCTCTGCTCCGTACACCTTGTACACACTGCACACTGGTCTCCGCTCCGTACACCTCGTACACTCACAGCTCGTCTCCGTACACCTCGTACAAGCACAGCTCCACTCCGTACACCTCGTACACTCTCAGCTCCGCTCCGTACACACTCGGCTCCGCTCCGTACACCTCATACACACTTGGCTCCTCTCCGTACACCTCGTACATTCTCAGCTCGTCTCCGTACACCTCGTACAAGCGCAGCTCCACTCCGTACACCTCGTACACTCTCAGCTCCGATCCGTACACCCAGGGGCGGACCGTCACCCCGGGGGCCCTGGTGCAGGTTGTGGACGGGGGGGGGGACGGGGGGGGGGGGGGTGCTGATGCAGGTTGTGGACGGGGGGGGTGCTGGTGCAGGTTGTGGACGGGGGGGGGTGCCAGTGTCGTGCTCTTACCGCTGGTCCTGCCGCGCTCTCCCTCCTGGTGACGGCGGCTCTCCCGCGGCTCGTGGGGGTCGGCTGGGAGAGCCGCGCTGACAGCCGCGCTCTCCCGCGGCTTGTGGGGGTCGGCTGGGAGAGCCACGCTGACAGCCGCGCTCTCCCGCGGCTTGTGGGGGTCGGCTGGGGGCCCCCTCCAGGCTTGAAGGGGCCCCCTAACCGGGCGGGGCCCTGGTGCAGCTGCACCGGCTGCACCAGCGTAGTTCCGCCCTGCGTACACCTTGTACACTCTCAGCTCCGTAACGTACACACGTGGCTTCACTCCATACACCTCGTACACACTCGGCTTCACTCCATACACACACGGCTCCGCTCCGTACACCTCGTATACACGCGGCTCCGCTCTGTACACTTCGTACACACTCGGCTCTGCTCCATACACCTCGTACACACATGGCTCTGCTCCATACACCTCGTACACACACGGCTCCACTCCGTACACCTCATACACACACGGCTCCGCTCCGTACACCTCATACACATACGGCTCCACTCCATACACCTCATACACACACGGCTCCGCTCTGCACAACTCATACATACACAGCTCCACTCCATACACCTCGTACACACGCACCTCTACTCTCCACACCTCGTACACTCGGCTCCACTCCATATACCTCATACATACACAGCTCTGCCACATTCATTTACACTGTAAATCCCTCAGCCCCACACATAAACTTCACCTCATCCAGCACCATGGTGGAGTCCTGACTGCATACTGAGGAGCTGATCATGTGACCCCCGTGACTCCTCCCTCCTTTTACATCATCACAGGTCCTGTCAGTGCTGGCAGGGGGGGAGCGGTTTGGAAACCGCAGGCGCTGCAGCAGGAGTCTGCTGAGCCCGCCAGCAGCCCCAGTACGCCAAACCTGGTCGCAGCGTCGGGAGTCAGGACTATAGGAGCGGGAGCGGCATCAGCAGGGGGCCGCACTACTACCAGGCGCTCCTGAGGATGCCGCCCTCTGTCTACCAGCAGCGCTCGCCGCCTGAGGATGACACTTCATGTCGCCTCATGGATCCTGCGGCCCTGAGTACAAAGCTCAATGAGGTTACCAAACCAATTTAGTGCTTCAGTAAGTCAGTAGGGATGGGCGAATCTACTCGCTAGGACTCGTTACTCGGCGAGTAGTAAGGGACTCGCAGGACTCGGTACTCTGCGAGTTTCCCAGCGTTTACTCGCACGAGTCCAATGCAAATCAATGGCAAACGCTGACAAAACTAGGATTGCCATTGTCTTGCATTAGACTCGGCTACTGTGCCAGTGATAGCAGGGAAACTTGCAAAGTAACAGCTGTTACTTTGCGAGCCGAGTCCAGCTGTCTGCTCTGTGTGCTGGCTGCGGCAGCTCCAGGGTCCTAGAGCCCGCCTGCTCACAGAGATGATGTAGCAGTGCTGAGATTGTTCTCAGTCTGCTCATTCCCTGTGCATAGACATCTATATCTATGCACAGGGGATGTAGCAGAGAGGACATCGCGTTTTGGACTGCGTCGGACAGAAGAGGATTTTTTTAATTAAATATGGAGTCCCTAATGGCTTTTTTTTTTTTATTTCAAATTAAAAAAAATTTTCTGTGTTGTGTTTTTTTAACCCTTTATTGGAGATTCTTAGTGGCTGGGTCAAACGTGGCCTGACATTAAGAATCTTGGGCTTAATACCAGCTTGTATAACAAAGCTGGTATTAACCCCTTTATTACCCAGCGTGCCACCGCCACCAGGGCCGCTGGAAGAGCAGGGTTCAGCGCCAGAGGATGGCGCTTCAATGAACGCGCCATCTTCTGGGGCGGCTGCGGGCTGCAATTTGCAGCGGGGGGTGCCCAGAAAGCTTGGGCATCCCTGCGCTGCGGATTCCAGCCCCCAGCTGCTTAGCTGTACCTGGCTAGACATAGAAATTGCACGGAGCCCCACGCATTTTTTTTTATTATTTCAGAAAAAAAATTACATGGGCTTCGCCGTATTTCTGGAACCAGCCGGATCCAGGAGGCAGCGACGGGCTGCCCCCAACCCCCAGGTGCCTATTTGTACCTGGCCAGACACAAGAATATAGGGGAGCCCTTTTTTTTTATTATTTCATGAATTTCATGAAATAATTAAAAATAAATGCGTGGGGCTCCGCACAATTTCTATGTCTAGCCAGGTACAGCTAAGCAGCTGGGGGCTGGATTCCGCAGCGCAGGGATGGCCAACCTTTCTGGGCACCCCCCGCTGCAAATTGCAGCCCGCAGCCGCCCCAGAAGATGGCGCGTTCATTGAAGCGCCATCCTCTGGCGCTGAACCCCGCTCTTCCAGCGGCCCTGGTGGCGGTGGCACCCTGGGTAATAAAGAGGTTAGGGCCAGCTTTGTATTATCAGCTGGCCCTAAGCCCGAAATTTATGGCGGTCACGCTAATATTAGACATGACCGCCATGAATTTCTATTAAATTGTTTTAAAAAAAACACAACACAGAGAAATTTTTTTATTAGAAATAAAAAAAAAAGCCATTAGGGACTCCATCTTTAATTAAAAAAATCCTCTTCCGTCCGACGCAGTCCAAAACGCGATGTCCTGTCTGCTACATCCTCTGTGCATAGATATAGATGTCTATGCACAGGGAATGAGCAGACTGAGAACAATCTCAGCACTGCTACATCAGGCAGCAGGCGGGCTCTAGGACCCTGGAGCTGCGGCAGCCAACACACAGACCAGACAGGACTCTTATCTGTGCGAGTTTCCCAGCGATTACTTGCAAAGTAAACGAGTCCAATGCAAATCAATGGCAAAACTAGGATTGCTTCAGGCTGAAGCTTCCGAGACACATCTGTGATTTGCAAGTCGCACACTACTCGCTATTACTCGCTTCCCCATTCATTAACATTGGACTCGCTAGACTCGCAACGAGTAGCGAGTCCCGGGCTCGGACTCGCTAGAGTCAAGCGATTCCGAGTAATTTAGGATTCGCCCATCACTATAAGTCAGTAAAAAGTAGTTAAGTGTATTCAAATCATGAAAATCAGAAGGGTGCCCATACTTTGGCACCTGTCAAATTTTGAAATAATGCATATTTCACATTTTTGATTAGTACAATAAACCTCATTTCAAACCTGAAACATTACTGTGCCCATCAGTTATTACATATATCACACTGAAATGGCTGTTGCAAAAAAACAATTTTAAACAAAAAAAACAATTACCGTATATACTCGTGTATAAGCCGACCCGTGTATAAGCCGACCCCCCCTACTTTTGCCCCCAAAACCTGGGAAAAATCTATTGACTCGTGTATAAGCCGAGGGTGGACCCTAGCACAAGTATACAGCCCCCAGCAGTGTGGTATACACCAGTCCCCGAGGTAGATACAGCAGCCCCAGTGGTAGTATACACGCAGCCCCAGTAGTATATACAGCCCCAGTGGTATATACAGCCCCAGTGGTAGTATAGACGCAGCCCTAGTAGTATATACAGCCCCAGTGGTAGTATATACAGCCCCAGTGGTAGTATACAGGGCCCCAGCAGTATTTACAGCCCCAGTGGTAGTATATAGCAGCCCTAGTAGTATATACAGCCCCAGTGGTATATACAGCCCCAGTGGTAGTATACAGGGCCCCAGCAGTATATACAGCCCCAGTGGTTTATACAGCCCCAGTGGTAGTATACAGGGCCCCAGAGGTATATACTGCCCCAGTGGTAGTATATAGCAGCCCCAGTGGTAGTGTATACAGCCCCAGTAGTAGTGTATAGCAGCCCCAGCGGTAGTATACAGTATCCCCAGTAATCCAGGGCCCCCCCAGCCTGACTCCGGTCACCTGTAAAGCAAACTATACTTATCACTGTCCCGCTGTCCGCGCCCGCTCGCCGCTGCCGTCCGCGATCCTCCATCTTCATGCGTCTTCTTCCTGTTTCCTGTGCTCGTCGCAGGGAATGACGTCATTGCCTGCGACGAGCACAGAAACAGGAAGAAGACGCATGAAGATGGAGGATCGCGGACGGCAGCGGCGAGCGGGCGCGGACAGCGGGACAGTGATAAGTATAGTTTGCTTTACAGGTGACCGGAGCGAGGCTGGGGGGGCCCTGCATTACTGGGGATGCGGGGGCTGCTGTATACCGATGTATACATTGGTATGTACCGATGTATACATCGGTATACAGCACTGACTCGCGTATAAGCCGAGGGGGGTACTTTTCAGCCCAATTTTTGGGCTGAAAAACTCGACTTATACGCGAGTATATACGGTAGTAAGATTAAGAGGGGTGCCCAAACTTTTTCATATGACTGTAAAATGTTTATTTTCCCCACTGTATAGTGTAATTGATGCTTCACAGTGAATCCCAAGCAGAGGCTACTGTTGACACAAGCAGATGCTTAGTATGAAGCTGTCATAGGCTTAATAAGGAGCAGGCTAAACTACTGAGCCAGCACCATGTACCCCACTAATGAAAATAATTTTATTTATATAGCGTCAACATATTCTGCAGCACTTTACAATTTAAAGAGGACATATACAGACAATATAAAACACTAGCTGTAAGCCCGATGCAAATGCATCGGGTGTTCTAGAATCTTTTTATATTTTTTTTAAGATTTTCAAATAATAATCCAATTGTTCCAATGACATCTTTACACCAACTACATATATTTGTATGGTTGATATCATTTAAGGAAAATTGAACTATTATGTTGTAAGGGTCTTAGAACACAAAGTAGCAATACTTGTTAATTTGTCAATTGTTTGAATTGATGAATTAACATTACTAATGTGTGTATCAGCCAGTTTGTGTCAGCTCACCAATCGCGTCAAGATGCCCTTACGCCTGGTGAGTCCTACTTTAACTAAATCCGAATTGATATAATTTAAATATTTTTTATAGCTGGATTTTTCTTAGATTTTTTGAGGATTGTGATGTAAATAATAAAATTTTGTAAATTGATACAGAAGGAGTTACCAGCTACAGACTTGCAGCAATATCCATGCAATAACAAAAAAACTTGTAATTAACCTACGGTAAATGGAGTTAACGTAGCTTCAGCAGGTGCATAAGATGCATCCACTAAGTAACCACAGGTAACTGCAGTTGATGTGGATGAGACTGCCGCAACTATGTTGTCTGCACAAACCGCAAGTTAAGTACAAATTACATATATGCAATTATGAAAATTACTGTAAGTATGTTGTTGGTGAGTCCTTCATGATCAATTATTATCATTTAGTATATTCCTCAACAAATTGAAAAAATCTAAGAAAAATGGCTGGTAGAATCTAATTAATAATTTATGTTTGTCCCTATCTATCTAAACATGTGGAACACACCTTGCTAATGAGATGTGTGTGAACAGCCGTCCCACCCGTCTCTTAGCTGTTCACAAAAAACCTCTCCCTTTAAAGAATAAGAATCAAATCTCTCAGCACGTAGAGTACTGGAGCTTTAAATAGTGGTTTCTATCACCCTGTGAGAAAATCAGAATGATACACATCTCCAATGAAATCTGTAATGTGTATTTCCAGAAATATTGTATAAACTATGTACATAAAAACTGAAAAAGTAAAGACTAAACTAATTTTTTTGTTATTTTTTTTTTTTTTTTTTTAAATAGAAAAGTTAAAAAAATAAAATAGGCAAAAGTTCATCCCAAAATATTCCGATAGACAATATTTTTGGTGAAGACTTTGTCACTGTTAGGCACCAATTTGCCTTGAATGCATGAATCCACCACTTTCACCTTCACATTGCATCGTCTCTTTACACGTGAGAAAGCCACATATAATTGTCCATGACCAAAAACAGGTTCTGGCAAATAAATCCCCACTTTCTCCAATGTTTGGCCTTGTGATTTATTTATGGTCATGGCAAAGGCAGGCTTTACGGGAAATTGTCGACGTCTTAGTTTGAAAGGCAATCCAGTCTCAGATGGACAGAGATCAATTCTTGGAATGAAGACTACATTTCCTTCATCCGAGCCAGAAATTACTTTTGCTTGTATCATGTTGTCAAACAAAGCAATAACAATCATGCGAGTCCCGTTGCAAAGTCCTTTTCTGCTGTTAAAATTACGCAAAAGCATTACAATTGTACCAACTTTTAATTTCAGGAGATGAGAAGGCATTCCCGTTGGTGTTAGTGAATTTAGAAATTCCACTGGATATTGGTCGATATTTTCGGTCTCATCTGGATCAATGGAATCGTCGCTCATATATTCAATGTATTCTCCAGGAATACAATCCATAACTTTTGAATTGATCAAATCCACAGTGTCATTTTTGGGACAAAGAATGGCATGTGATGCAGCATTCTGAATACTTTCGTCATTATTCACATCAATGACAATGTTTTCACCAAATATATCCAAGATTAAAGAGCCAGTGCAGATCATGTCTTGCGGGATCTCAATGACATCATCACCAAGGTAGTAATCATTGGACAATTCTCCATTTCCCAGTTGAATTAACCAATTGCTATAATCAGAATCAATGGAGCGCATGTTGTTAATGAGCGGCAATTGATTGAAAAGCTGCCATTGTCGTGAATATTTAATGCAGCTCTCTACGATGTCTGTCCTTGTTCCATGAGAGATGATAGGAAGACACTGCCAAAAGTCTCCTCCCAGAACAATGACTTTCCCTCCAAAGGGTAATTTATTTTTCTTGGAGACATCAGTTGTCATGACATCCCGTAATAATTGATCAATTACATGCAAAGCGTATTTTGACAACATAGTAGACTCATCGATGATGAAGAGTTTGGTAGTCTTCAAATGTTGGGCCGCATCAGTATCATTTTTGGTTCTTGAAACAGATGTCCCATTAATTGGTATTGGTATGCCATACAGTGTATGGATAGTTCTTCCTCCTTGCAATAGATTAGCAGCAATCCCTGTACTGGCTGCAGGTGAGACAACTTCTCCTTCTCCTCTCAGTTCATGAATCAATAGATGATAGAGATATGTTTTCCCACTTCCACCTGGACCGTCAATAAAAAAGCACTTTGGCTTATCACTTGTATCCTCCAAAGCTTGATGGATTGCATTATAGGCCAAACGTTGTTGATCATTTAAGGTAACTTTCATTTCACGTGCTCTTACTAACTCTTCTTCTTTGTTGTATTGAGGACGAATGTGTGGTTTTCTTTTTGGGCATGGTAGATTAAAATCATTAAAATGTTTTGCATGAAATTTTAAAACATGTTCAACATCAGTCATGGCATATCCTTCACAATGCTCACAATCATCAGTGTCAGGGTGGTAGGCATGGCAGTAATCTTGAACGAAGTGTTGTTTAAATTCTTGCCACAACTCCAGAAGATGATTAGGAGGACCAAAGACACATATATATGCAAACATGTCACGGAGCTGTGCAGGCATATTGAGAACACAGGCATCCAATAAAGTTTTTCTCCAAAGAGTGTCATCGAAGAGCAATCCAAGGGCTAATGCCGCCTCTTTAAAAGTTGGGTATGTGACTTCCTTAACAGTCTTAAGGTTGTCAAAACATGTAGCTCCTTTAACATGAAGTAACAACAGCCTTAAATAGTACCGTTCTTGTTCTTGAATACTAACAGTGTAGAGTCTACCAATGACTGAAGCACCTCCTCTCCTTCTAACTTCCCATGCACCTTCTTTCCAAACATAATGCTCAGGAATTTGACGATATAAGTACTCATGAGCATTGGAATCATTCTCATTGAGGGCAAAGTAGGCCATGAGTGTTGATTGTCTGTCCATTAAATAAGTGATGTTGTCCACAGAATCACCCTCGTGAAAAAAAAGTGATTGTGAATGAGGCAGATGTACTGCAAGACGAATAATGCTGTGAGATTGTCTATGCATTGGGAAAGCAAAGATTCCCAAGCTGCCTCTGGTGCACTGACATATCTGGAATCCATGAATTTATGAGTTTCATCGTGTCTGATGTTGGTTTCACAAATTTCCACATTGGCTTTATCATGACCTTTGTACACATATTTGAAGAGGTATTTGACGCTCTGAATGGAAGCACATACTTCCACATTAATATGGCACTTATATTTTAATAAAAGGAAAGGGTTATAAGGAACCACCCAAGAATTATCAATCATCTTGGAATGGTGTGGAAAAGAAGGTCCTTCGTTTCTTTGATAACTTGGATATGCATCCTCAGGTATAATAGTTTTTGTTTGAAACTTTTTGGGAAAAGCTTTTTTACACTTTCCATTCTCCATACATGGAGAATTGGGATTGTGTTGTCCACAGGGGCCATGAATCATGTGTTGCATGACAATTTGATGGAGCAGAGGGTAATGTGATGGATCAGGAATTTCAGCCCAAACAGTATTGTCCACTTCCACCTCAGTTCTTAGTTTTGAGTTGGCATCCAGAATAATTAGAATGTGAGCATGTGGTAGGCCTCGCTTTTGAAATTCTATCACATGAACCATAGCACAAACCTTACCAAACAATCCACAATTAATATCTTTCAAAAGGGCTTCAAGTTTAATCCTGAATACACGGGCCACTAAATCCGGGCGATGTTCAGCACGCTGCCATGGCTGTAAATTGGTTGCAATTTCAGTCCATTTTGGATTACAGGTCATCGTTATAAAAAGATCTGGACTTCCAAATTTAGTTACAATCGCCATGGCATCTTGATACCTCTGCTGCATATTGCGGGGACTTCCCTCAAAGGAAGATGGTAAAATTACTGTCTTGCCAATAGGGATTTGTTTTTCTATGGATTTTCTCGGCAAATGTTCCTGAAGGAGACAATAATCTTCTACTTTCAAATCCTTCTGGTGTTGGCGTATATAATTTAAACGATTCGCCTCGATTTTAACATAGGCATCCACCAAGTACTACTGGGTCAGTTTACCACCATTAAGGACAGGATTGAATTCTTTCCGTACTGACAGCAAATAACAGTAATACTGCAGTTGTGTCACCCTGCGAGGATTTTGACCTTGCTGCTTGAGTGCTTCGTGCCACCCTTGCTCTCCATGAGGGAAAAACAATGGATACAGTAATGCATCCAAATTACTGTGTAAAATGCTTATTTGCTGTGTTCTGGGGGCCAACAGATTCTTTGGGTCTGGTTTTAGATGTATTAAAATGTCTCTATTAAATGGTGGCTCTCCATCAGCATTTTCAAAGACGACAGCGACTTCATGGACAGTAGGGTTGTTATACCGTCTTGGGTCTTGCTGTCTGTCTTGTTTAATTGCCATGATGATATTGGGCATGTTTGTGCCATGTTCCAATGCTTTGTGTTCTTCTTCTTCCTCCACGTGCCGTAACATTTTGTAGGCTGAAACAAAGGGATTAATACCTTCCAATTGCTCAGCAATAATTCTCATCAAGGCTGGATTACATTTGAGATTTTCTGGAGACTGTAGGCGTTGTTCAGTAGCAGTAGCACTATCCAAAATATACAGCTATGCATATGCTGGAACTTGACCTTCAGCGGGGTGGAGAGTTCCAGTTCTATGGTAAATTTGGCCGTGAATCCGGAAACAGTAAGGACCGTGTCCAGGTGGTTGAGAAATACTTGCACCCATGGAAGCAAATGCAAAGGAACTATTAATGCTCCTGATATTGTCCATGAGATTTTTACTATATGGGCTGTCTCCTTTGAGTAAAGTAGTGAAGAGCTCAGGGTACTGAGGTAATGGTACCTTAACTTTGCCCTTGTGACAACAAAGGGAGAACTGTCCATCAGATGGCCTTTCAGCCTCAAAATGTTGTGCTTCACAATGTTCACATAACATATTCATGGGCCCACAGGTATGTTGTAAAATACCGGTATCGTCATCAGTAAAGCCAATAGGGATTGATGACGTAGGTGAAGTGAGCAACAGATGACCTTTTTTGTAGATGCCTACATAAATAAGGCGTGGCTGTATAGAACTGTCAACACATCCAACCAAAGAAGTAGTGACTGGAGACTTCTTACGGAGGTTTTTTTTTTGGCGTAGTTGACGCTGTGAAGCAGCCAAATGGGCCAAACGGCGTTGTTTTGAGGTAGGTGACATAATTTGTAAACGTTTGACTTTAGCCAATTTGTGTCTTGTCATGGCAGAAGCAATCTTCTCTGTTCTTGTTTTAGAAGAACATTTGCCCTTCACTTTACTTGTGCCAGATGTTGAAGGCAGTTCAGTTTCACAAAGTGTTGGAGACACAGATGTGGACGCCATATCAGAGGTAGATGGTTCTCCTTGCACCTTCACCTGTTGTTTTTTGCGTCTTTTTCGTTCCGCCTCAGCTTTTTTGGCCAACCGACTGCTTCTTTCTTCAGCAGACTCCTTTGCAATTCTTTTATTCATATCCTCCTTGAGCTTAAGCAAACGGAGACATCTTTTTTCCGGATCTTCCTGACCACGCTTCTTGCGCTGGCGTGCAGCATTGCTAGCTCTAACAGAGCTTTTTTGTTTGTCAGAGCTCATATTGAGCACAGTACAGAAAAATGTATTCAATAATAGCTACAGTATATTAATTAAGGAAGCAATGAATATACATTCTGCATAGCAATATAGTCAAAGTAGAAATTTTTTTATTGATAATTTTTATTATATACAATATATTTTAATATATAAATTTTATCCTAAAAATATATCAAAAAAATATATTTTATATATATTCTTAACTTAAATAAATTATGTATATTATATATTACAATTTATTATGTGTATATATATATATATATACCGTATATACTCGCGTATAAGCCGAGTTTTTCAGCCCAAAAATTGGGCTGAAAAGTACCCCCCTGGGCTTACACGCGAGTCAGTGCGGGGGCTGCTGTATACAGCGGTATAAAGCAGCCCCCGCATCCCTAGTAATGCAGGGCCCCCCCCCTCATGCTCCGGTCACCTGTAAAGCAAGTTATACTTATCAGTGTCCCGCTGCCGTCCGCGCCCGCATCTGCCGACATCGCGGTCCTCCATCTTCATGCATCTTCTTCCTGCTTCTGTGCGCGTCGCAGGCAATGACGTCATTACCGGCGACGCGCACAGGAAACAGGAAGAAGTCGCATGAAGACGGAGGATCGGGATGTCGGCAGATGCGGGCGCGGACGGCAGCGGGCACTGATAAGTATAATTTGCTTTACAGGTGACCGGAGCATGAGGGGGGGCCCTGCATTACTGGGGCTGCCTGTATACTACCACTGGGGCTGCTGTATATAGGGGCCCTGCATTACTGGGGCTGCAATACCACTGGGGCTGCTGTATATAGGGGCTGCAATATCACTGGGCTGCAATACCACTGGGGCTGCGGTATATAGGGGCCCTGCATTACTGGGGCTGCAATACACTGGGGCTGCTGTATATAGGGGCTGCAATACCACTGGGGCTGCAATACCACTGGGCTGCTGTATATAGGGGCCCTGCATTACTGGGGCTGCAATACCACTGGGGCTGCTGTATATAGGGGCTGCAATACCACTGGGGCTGCAATACCACTGGGGCTGCTGTATATAGGGGCTGCAATACCACTGGGGCTGCAATACCACTGGGGCTGCTGTATATTGGGGCTGCTGTATACACCACTGGGGCTGCAATACCACTGGGGCTGCTGTATATAGGTGCTGCAATACCACTGGGGCTGCTGTATATACCACTGGGCCTGCTGTATATCATACTGCTGGGGCCTGTATTACCACTGCTGGGGGCTGTATACCTGTGCTGGGGTCCACCCTCGGCTTATACGCGAGTCAATAGATTTTCCCAGGTTTTGGGGGCAAAAGTAGGGGGGTCGGCTTATACACGGGTCGGCTTATACACGAGTATATACGGTATATATATATATTTATATAATATATATATATATATATTTATATATATTTATATATATATATATATATACAAATAAAGGACTGCAGCACTCTTCTTTGTGAAACAACCGCCTTTATTCGGCCATCAGGTGGGTGGTGACAACGGTTCGGGATCCTGTCCCTTTCTCTAGCAGCTATACAATGTCAAGGCTAGGTTTTTTATACCTTGATTTTCATATGCTCACATAATTGCCAATTATCACATTAAGTTGTTTTTTATCTATATAGTGCCCTCTAGTGCAAAAAACAGTGCTAGTGCACACTTATTCACCTTTTATATCATTATATTTAGCCCTTATTTTCCACATCATATATTTACATTATCTGTTCCATATTGATACTTATTTGATTGCTTTACATGTCGATATTCATCACCTTGCACAGCTATGACTTCCACCTGGTCCGCCCTCTCCTATGCAGCATACAGTTCTCCTACTTGCTTTCCTGCCGCCATTGCACGTGTCCAGCGTCTCTATGAGATCGCCCGCACATGCGCGGTGCAATTTGAGTAGTTTTACCGTCGCTATGGCGATACCGGATATCCGGCGTCCGCCATCTTGCGACTCGCATTATATGCCTTTACACCTGCATTTGCATTTCAGCGGTGTTTACATGCCTATTGTCAATGTCCACTTGGTAGTTTGTGCAAATTGAGCAAAATTGTGTATGTGCAGGTCACTTATATCCAAAAAGTGCTATGTGCACATGCTAAAATCTATTTTGAGACTATACGTTAATTTTATTTTAAAACTACCGTTACCGTTATTAGTCTCCCCTATTTTACTTGTCATTATCCCTCGCCCATGAATCCCCAAGCACAGTGTGTATGCCACTGCGGTCAGGTGTCAGCCTTACATGGTGATAGGAAACCCCCTCGCTCACCATGTATGCCGATCTTGGGGTCAATAGGATTTCTTATACTATTGGGGATACCCTAGATTATCCATTTAGTAGTTCCATGATTAATAAACCATAGTCATATCATATAGTCACATTATTTTATTTTTTTTGTGCTTAAAGTGCTGAAGTTTCATACATTTAAAGTGCTATGCATTGCATCCATAAGATGCTTGTGTTATTGTATAGAATTAAAGTGCTTATCGTCATGTGCTTTGTGCATGGCATCTACAGGTCAACCAGATAGTCTGTTCTGCAAATTTGATAGCGGCCACTGTTTCTGCCTTGCTGTGCTTTCTACCGGAACATTGCTCTGGATCATTAGATGGGCTAAAATATGAATAATAATAATAAAACATATAAATATATTAAAATACATTAAAATTCATCTATATGAATACTAGTGTGCATCAAAATTACACCTAAAAGTGATTAATATCTGATTATCATAAAAACTCGTATACAGTTTGTGCCTTTATTGTGACTAGTGCTCTCTATCTACAAGTACTATTTTTTACGTCCGAGTTACTTTTTCCTATCAGGGTTCTCTTGTTTATTTCGATTTCCTTACTACCTGCTTTACTTTGTTACAAAATCTCTATAATGTCAGACTCATTTTGTATTCAACATTCATCCCTGACGGCCTCAGAGTGTTTAGTTTATAAATCCACTCTAATTCTCTTATCTTCAATAATTTGGTCCTGTCTCCGCCTCTTCTGAGTGGGGGTATTGCATCGATTAATCTAAATTTCAGATCCTTCTCTTTGTGATTTTTTTCTACAAAATGTCTTGGAACTGGCAGGTCTTTCCTCTTTGCTCTGATGTCATGTCTATGCTGGTTAAAACGCGTTTTAAATTCTAAAGTGGTCTCACCTACATATTTGAGGCCGCATGGACATTCTAACAAGTAGATCACGTGGTCACTATTACAGGTCAGGAAGTGGTTGATTTTATATTCGACTCCATTATGTGTGAAACTTGGACCTTTCTGCATGTACTTACAATCAATGCATGAGATACACGGATAACACCCCTTTCTATCTCTCGATGTCAGAGTTGTTTGTCTACTCTTTTTCATAGAGCCAATGTCTGATCTAATAAAAAAGATCCGGAGGACCCCATAGCCGAAGAAGAAGAGGAGAACAGCACTACCACAGGAGCGAGAAAAAAGCAGCCAAGAGAAAAGAACAAGAACGCCAACAGCCGGAATCAGCAGAAAAAGAAGGATCATCCCTTATAGTCAACTTGGCGGGTAAAACACTCACTAATGATCAAAGACTTGTGTTAGATAAGGGGATGAATTTTTGTACTAATTCTCATGTAAATTGGTTTGAGGTAGAAGCAGACTTGTATAAGTTCTTTAGGAATATCAAACTGAAGTACTGGATTCATGATAGGATGACTATAATAAAACCAAGGTCTAGTGAGATAATGATGAGGGATTTGAACATAAAAAAGAAAAGTGATTTTACTCCAGACAGTGTACACCCAGTTATTGAGGCCTATATAGAAGCAGTCAAAAGGGATATAAAAAAGTTGAAGGCAAGACCAAGAGAGGGTTTTAAAAAAACCAAACATTACAAAGGGAGAAATCCAAGCAATAAAAGAGCTGAGGGAAGATGATAAAATTATTATTAAGCAGGCCGACAAAGGTGGGGCGGTGGTGCTAATGGGAAAACAAGCATATATAGGGGAAGTGATGCGGCAGCTAAGTGACCAAACAGTATATAGACAGTTGAGTACAGACCCCAAATTTGAAATTCAGAGAAACATCTTAAAGGTACTTGGAAAAGCAGAGTTGGCAGGAGTTATTGACGGAGAAATGGCGGATTTCCTATATATAGAACACCCAGTTACACCGGTGCTATATATCAATCCAAAAATACATAAGACCCTACAAAACCCCCAGGTAGACCTATAGTGGCGGGAATAGGGTCCGTTTTTGAGAATATTGGGGTCTTTTTAGACAAGGTCATGAACCCCTTTGCCACAAACACGAGGTCATTTATAAAAGATACCAACGATTTCCTAAAAAAACTGAGAGGGGTGAAACTACAACAAGACAACCTGATACTTGTGTCCTTTGACATAGTATCGCTATATACTTCTATAGATCACAATAGAGGCATAGCAGCCGTAACAGAGAAGTTACAACAAACAGAATATAGCGATGCTGCCAAACAATTTATCATCGATCTCCTGGAAATTGTATTAAAACAAAACTATTTTCTCTTTGGTGATTCCTTTTTCCTACAATTGGCTGGGACCCAGCCATGGGCGCGAAAATGGCATGTGCTTATGCCAACACGGTCATGGCGGTCATGGAAGAAAACGTAATCTACGGCTCCCATCACTTTGCTAATGTAGTAGAGTGGTGGAGGTACGTGGATGATACGTTTGTCATATGGAAGGGCACAGAGACACAACTGGAAGAATTCTTTGAGTTCTTAAATTTAATAGATCCCACCATAAAATTCACTAAAGTGCAATCGGAAGATGAGATACAGTTCCTAGACGTATTGGTGAAGAAGCATGAAAGAGGGTTCAGTACGACACTATATGTTAAAAAGACGGATAAAAATAAACTTCTACGATACGATAGTCATCACCCAGCAGCCCTAAGGAGAGCGATACCAATGGGACAGATGCAGAGGGTTAAAAAGGATTGTCAGCGAACAGACAGAATTAGAAGAAAAAGCAAACCAGTTAATGAGTAAATTTGTAGAAAGAAGATACCCGAAGAAGCTGTTAGAACAACAGATGGAGAAAGTTATAGACAACAAGGGTGAGGCCATAGAGAAAAGGCAAAGGAGAAGAGGATTCCATTAATAATAACCTATAATGAGGAAGCACCAGAGATAGACAAGATTGTAAAAAGGCATTGGCACATCTTAAGTAGCTGTATACCGGAGGTTGAGGAGTTCAACAATAGACCTATGACAGTGTATAGGAAAGGAAAAATCTGAAGGATGCTTTTATTAGATCAGACATTGGCTCTATGAAAAAGAGTAGACAAACAACTCTGACATCGAGAGATAGAAAGGGGTGTTATCCGTGTATCTCATGCATTGATTGTAAGTACATGCAGAAAGGTCCAAGTTTCACACATAATGGAGTCGAATATAAAATCAACCACTTCCTGACCTGTAATAGTGACCACGTGATCTACTTGTTAGAATGTCCATGCGGCCTCAAATATGTAGGTGAGACCACTTTAGAATTTAAAACGCGTTTTAACCAGCATAGACATGACATCAGAGCAAAGAGGAAAGACCTGCCAGTTCCAAGACATTTTGTAGAAAAAAATCACAAAGAGAGGGATCTGAAATTTAGATTAATCGATGCAATACCCCCACTCAGAAGAGGCGGAGACAGGACCAAATTATTGAAGATAAGAGAATTAGAGTGGATTTATAAACTAAACACTCTGAGGCCGTCAGGGATGAATGTTGAATACAAAATGAGTCTGACATTATAGAGATTTTGTAACAAAGTAAAGCAGGTAGTAAGGAAATCGGAAATAAACAAGAGAACCTGATAGGAAAAGTAACTCGGACGTAAAAAAATGGTACTTGTAGATAGAGAGCACTAGTCACAATAAAGGCACAAACTGTATACGAGTTTTATGATAATCAGATATTAATCACTTTTAGGTGTAATTTTGATGCACACTAGTATTCATATAGATGAATTTTAATGTATTTTAATATATTTATATGTTTTTATTATTATTATTCATATTTTAGCCCATCTAATGATCCAGAGCAATGTTCCGGTAGAAAGCACAGCAAGGCAGAAACAGTGGCCGCTATCAAATTTGCAGAACAGACTATCTGGTTGACCTGTAGATGCCATGCACAAAGCACATGACGATAAGCACTTTAATTCTATACAATAACACAAGCATCTTATGGATGCAATGCATAGCACTTTAAATGTATGAAACTTCAGCACTTTAAGCACAAAAAAATAAAATAAATGTGACTATATGATATGACTATGGTTTATTAATCATGGAACTACTAAATGGATAATCTAGGGTATCCCCAATAGTATAAGAAATCCTATTGACCCCAAGATCGGCATACATGGTGAGCGAGGGGGTTTCCTATCACCATGTAAGGCTGACACCTGACCGCAGTGGCATACACACTGTGCTTGGTGATTCATGGGCGAGGGATAATGACAAGTAAAATAGGGGAGACTAATAACGGTAACGGTAGTTTTAAAATAAAATTAACGAATAGTCTCAAAATAGATTTTAGCATGTGCACATAGCACTTTTTGGATATAAGTGACCTGCACATACACAATTTTGCTCAATTTGCACAAACTACCAAGTGGACATTGACAATAGGCATGTAAACACCGCTGAAATGCAAATGCAGGTGTAAAGGCATATAATGCGAGTCGCAAGATGGCGGACGCCGGATATCCGGTATCGCCATAGCGACGGTAAAACTACTCAAATTGCACCGCGCATGTGCGGGCGATCTCATAGAGACGCTGGACATGTGCAATGGCGGCAGGAAAGCAAGTAGGAGAACTGTATAGCTGCAATACGATGGGGCGGACCAGGGGCTGCTGTCATAGCCTGCAACTGGTGCTGAATAACGGGGCTGTTAAAGCTCAAATAAGTGGCAACAATACAACTGGGTGTGTAAATATAGGCCTGAATAATGGGCTGAAATTAATGGTGCTGATATAGGCTGCAATAAGGGTGCAACTACACTGGGTGCTGTATATAGGGCTGCAATATATGGTGACAAACAACTACTGGGTATGCATTATATTGTGCTTATGAAACAGGGCTAGCAAAAACCTGCTGCTTTATAGGGCTGCTAATAAGGGACTGGATCCCTGGAGACGTGTTATCATACGCTGGCCTGAACCATGCTGGGGCTGTATAACAGTGTGTTTCACACTGGCTTGACTGCAGTCATAATTTGTATTTTGGGCAAGAGTAGGGGTCGGCTTATACACGGTGAGCTAACTTATCGGGTATTTTGCTTTGTACTAATATACTATATTATATATATATATATATATATATTATATATATATTAATCTATATATATATATATATATATATATGAGATTAATATATATATATATAAATATGTATATGATTAGTATATATATATATATATATATATATATATATTGTATAAACGAAATAAAAGTTAGGGCCCTTTCACATCATCATTTTTTTCAAATTGCGGCAGATGCGGCGAAAAAACCGCATGTGCCGCGATTGCCGCATAACCACTGCACTTGCGGCGCGGTTGCGGTAATCCCCATAGAAAGTATAGGGGGACTTGCGACAGGTGCGGCATGTGCGGTGTTGCACTTGACGGCAAGTGTCGGCCGCGAAAAAAACATACCACGGTTTTTGTCGCGGCCGCACCTGCCCAAGTGCAAAACCGCATGTGCCAGACCTGCCGCAAGTCCCCCTATACTTTGTATGGGGATTACCGCAACCGCGCCGCATGTGCAGCCGGTATGCGGTAATCGCGGCAGATGCGGTTTTTTTCACCGCATCTGCCGCGATTTCAAATAAACACTGATGTATAGATCAATAATCTAATACCAATATATACAATATATTTTTATATATAAATAATATAATAAAAATATATGAAAAAAAATATATGATATATATTATTAACTTAAATAAATTATGTATATTATATATTACAATTTATCATAATGTGTATATATATATATATATATATATATATATATATATTAATTAGATATATATATATATTATAAATGATTATATACAATATATATATATATAGTATCATATACATATATATAGATATATATATATATATATATAGATGTGATATATATTATTATTCATTAAATAGCATATTATTACATATACCATTATACATATACATTAAATACATTATAGCATTATAATACTTTAATAGCATGATTTAGCCTATATATTAATAATTCATTATACATTATTATAGCATTTATTAATTAGCATAATACATAGTTATAGCATTTATAGATTTATTAATAATAGCATTATACTTAATATAGCATTAAATCTTAATAACATTAATAACATTGATTATTAGCCTTAATAGCATTAATAAATTATAATATCATAATAGCATATTATAATTAATAGCATTATTCGATTATTATTAGCTTTTTTTAATTAGCTAGTTATTAATTTTTTTAAGATTTTATTGCGCAAGTGCAAGATGCAATCTTTATATTAGCAACGTTAATAAGGCCTACCAGCTCGCGACACCGCTGCAATGGATCCCCATAGAAAGTATAAGGGGGGACTGGTGCGTGCAAGGCTTTTGGCTAAGCATGGATCCATGAGAGTTGCGGGTAGGCAGACGTCCGCAATGGCCTCGCGGCATTGCTCGCGCTACACAGCGACTCGCAATGGATCCCCATAGAAAGTATAGGGGGACTTGCGGCAGGTGCAGGGCAGCTGAGGTAGAGGTGCTGCCCAGGGGCTACAACTGTCTCTTATTACCCCTGCAGATTTCATCTCTCTGAGCATATCTTTGGTGGTTTGGTATGAGCTGGTGGTAAAGGTCTATACCTCTCTTTTATAGGCTGATGGTCACCTGTGGGTATAGTGTGCTCTACCCCTTTGATTTGTCTAACGGGTGTTTACTGAATATTTGTTCATATTCCTTCACTACCCGGTATACTCCATGCTTGTGACGGGGAGGTGTAGAACTGGTACCTACATGCAACTTTTGGCACCAATCCTCCAGCTTCTCCTCTGAGCCATTGTCATCCGCCTGACATGACTGTTCAAGGGCTCGGCAGCTGTGATGTTATTGTTATCAACCGTGTACAACTTAGCCATGGTAGCATACTTAGGTAATGTGACCTCGTCTTCTCCACAGTTTAATAGGCGTAATGGCACTCTTCCCCTGTGTACATCAACTACTCCTCTCGCTGTGAGTATGGTGGGTCTGCTGTCTGAGTACACGGGTTCTACCAGGGCTTGATAGTCTTGCCCCTTAATGCCTATTGCGGCTCTACACCAGACCAACATTTCAGTTTTGGGAGGAATTACAATGGGTATTGGATCACTTACTCGTACACTGCCGATCTCACCTCCGGAGATTTCTACCTGCTGCTTCAACATCAGGGCTTTGATCTCTTTGTGCAGAAGCCTCTGTTGTCCAGTTCCAGCAGTCTCGGCGATTTGCTGCAAAACACTTAACACTTCGGAGAAACATTTCTCAATTACATTTCATTTCCTTTCGCCGGTTAACATCGATGATTATAACACCCTGGTTCTGCAATTCTACCTTCCCAACCTGAATATTCATCTCTCTAAACCCGACCTTTGGTATTAACTGTCCATTACTAGCCCATACCTCAAAGTTAAAGTCATCTGGCGCATTAGTAATGTCTGAATCAGCCCAGTACCTTTTATATAGAACATGTGGGATAGATGTTATTTGGGACCCAGTATCCAGCAAGGCACTAAAGGGAATGCCATCCAACACAATAGGGATCACCGGTTTTCCTCCACGAATCTGTCATACCAGGCTGAGGGGCCTTGAGTGTTCATTCCTGGGGAGCGGCCCGCCTGCCCAGGGAATCGTCGTTTAAAGGACACTCACGAGCAAGATGGCCTGGTTTCTGGCAATGGCGGCAAATGGGCTGTCCATCTGGTTGGTAGCGATCGCTGGGTCGTCCTCTTGCTGCTGGGTATCTTCTGGACCTCATCCACGGGACATCCTCTCTGCTGGTCGCCAACTCGATCTTGGGTGCAGGCTTTGACTCTCGCAGTTCCTTGATGACCTTGGCCATAGAGATCACGGTGTCTGTCAGGGCATCTAGTTTTTGATTGATTGTGGCATTAGAAATTAGTTCTCCCGTTTCAGCAGCAGTTGCTGACATGGCAGATGTCGCTGGCACTGCCGGCTGCTGCTACAGTGTCTGGTACAGTTGGTAGCTCCCGTGGCTCTTCCAGCTGCTGCAAACGGATAGCTCTATCTTTCAGCTCAGTAAATGTCATGTCAGGGTTCTGCAGCAGTATCATGCTTAACTGTCCTCGGTGGGAAGGGGAATGGAGGCCCTCTATGAATTGGTCAAATAGCATTTTATCAGCTCCCGGGGCTAAAGCAGGTTCTGCCAGCTTAAGGGCTCTGAGTGCTTCCTGCAGGTTCAAGGCAAAGTCTCTGGCACTCTGTTTAGGCTTCTGGTGGCATGCAAAGAACCTCATCTTAGCCCGGGTATCAGCAGCAGATTCAAACGTTGCTTTCAGTCTGGCTGCTAGATGCTCTACAGTGTCCTTATCTGTGTCCAGCCAGGACGCAACCTCACGCCGTGCATTGCCCGTTAACTGTCCCATTATCATTCCTACACGCTGGGCTTCAGTGAGGGGGTACATCACATAATATTCCTTTATCTTTAGCATAAAGTCAGTTAATGTATTAGGCTCACCGGAGTATTGGGGCAGCCACATTGCCCCTGGAGTATACGGCATCAGGAACGGCATTATTGGTGCTGTTCCTTGCGCCGCTGCACCGCCGGGTACTATCGCTGGGTCCGGCGCTGCAGCTCCACCTGCTGTTCCGTCAACGCCTTGTGCATTGGGCTGCGACATCTTGGGCCCCCTTAGTTGATATCCGCCCTCCGTCTTCCGCTTCCGTCCGGATGTCTAACAAAGGTTCCGCAACGCACCAGGGATTCTCTTCCCTTCCGGATGACATCAGAGCGGTGAGTGGTTTTTCTTCCCGCTCATCGCGCGCTCTGCAATGGCGGATTCTGAAATTTACAGTATCTGTGGCGCAGTTACAATTCAGCTTGCCGCACGCCCAGCAATGGCGGCAGATTTAAAACAGTCACTAATCACGGCACACAATGCCCAGTACCGGGCACGGTAGATCCTGTTCGTGACGCCAGGTTGTGGAGCCCACTGGGACGGGGTACTCGGTGCCGGACCGGTGTACTGCTGGGGGATGTCACGGCGGTCCTGGTCCGGACCGTGTCCCGGGCCCGCACAATAAAATGGGGGTTATTTACAGGGGATTTGTCACTCGTGACGCCACCCACTATATGCGGCCAGTAATGGGGCCGCCGCTGCTGCAGAACCTCCGGGGATGATGGGATAGCAGCTTGGATAGAATAGTTCCTGTGGGCAGAACTGGGTTCCCCGGGGCAGTGGTAGTAGTAGTTAAAGTCTGTGAGGATAGTTATTGATGCTGCAGGAGAGTAGGGGTAGCAGTAGAGATGATGAGAGTAGAGGTAATCGCAGTATATGAGGGCAAGTGGGGCTTCAGTATAAGGATCACACACACTCACGGTTTCTGTTGTTTTCCAAGTCTTTACTTGCAGATGGTATCACACAATATTGTCCACGGAGTCTGTACCAGGTTGCTCCCACCCTGACCGGGTCCTTGGCTTCCTACTTAAGCGCTGCGTGTGGCCCTGCTGCCGCTTGTAGCTGTACTGCTGGCCCTGTCTCTGCTCACGGGTACCAATATGCTGGGCAACTTGAGTCCTCTGTGTCACTGACTCCTCCGTGTTGCTTTGCTATGGTGCTGTGAAGATGGTGGACCTTCACTATGCCGGTGTTTACTGTCCTGTCTGTCTCAGGCACAGCCTCGGATCCGGTATCCGTCTTAAGCGCCTCCCAGGGGTCAAGTTTTTGGGGTAACTCTTTATCCCGGGTATGTTCCTCTGTTCCTCTGTCTCCTCTCCTCAGACCTCTCAGGACCTCCACTTCTACTTGGCTCTGCTCCTGCTCCAGACTAGACTAAACCTCAACTAACTGTCACTCTGCTCTGTGGTAAACAACTCAGCTCCTCCCACTAGTGCAGGTGCCACCTAAACTCCTCCCACTTTCTAGTGTAGTGTTGTGTGGGGATTAAACCTGTGTTGATGTTTCTGTGGCACATTAACCCTTGGGGTGCCACATTCCCCCTTAATTAAAGACAGTACTCCAGGACTGTGGAACAATAAAGAACAAACAATTAATATTTACAAAGACTTAAAAGTAAAAATCACAAAAATCACTAAACGTCAAAAACAGTCCAAAAATTCAAAAAGCAGTCCTTCCGGGGGTTTAGTCTTTTGCCTCCAGGCTGATGAATATATAAGAAAGTTTATACCACAACCAGTCCGTGGTAGTATGGTCCATAAAAAAAAATAAAAGGAAAAAGTTTGCAGAATATGCAAGAAGTTCATACAGGATAGTCTCTGTAGGTACTGGGCTTTTTTTAATGTTGCATTAACTATGTACATTTGTTTACCGGGTTCAATTTATATTTGCACAAACATATTTATATTTTACAGTTAACTTGACCTTTTAATCCCTGTACCTAGCTGGTAACTGACCTCTGGTACTACGCTCTGATCTGCGTAAAACGGGTATACTACTTGCATATAGCCTATTGGTGCTGGTAGGCATGTACCTATTTGTACTGTTTGGTACTATGTTAGATGAAGATCTGACTGTAGGACTGGCAAGCTCACTGGGACCAGGAATTTGTTCTTCCTCTACGGGTTCTACTTCCAGTTCTTCAGGTCTTGGAACTTCTTCAGGTAACACAGGTTCTGGTGTTGGTTCCACCATTGAAGGGAATGCAATCATTGGTACGACAACTGCTCCATGGTAATTTGGCCATGTTTTAGGGAAATCTCCTAGTACCGTGTGGAATACTTCTTCTTTTTCTTTAATAGGTTGGACCTGTACGGGTTCTTTTACTTCAGGTGTCTTCAGTGTTTCAGGACACAATTTTAGCTGATCACGAGATACGACTTGTGACGTTTTTCCTTCATCTTTGCTTATCAAACAGGTTTTAACATTGTCTAGGTTAGATGGTAAGACTGTGTATGGGACGGTTTCCCACTGATTATCCAGTTTGTCAGTGCGTCTCTTTCTCTTGAGAACTTGATCACCTTCTTGTAATGGCATTGCTTGAGCATGTTTGTTGAAAGTTTTCTCTTGTCTTGCTCTTGCTTGCTGAAGATTTCTCTCTACACATTCTTGAACTTGTTGATACTGTTTCTGACATTGGGTATCCCAATCTGATTCTTCTTCTACTTCTGTATCTGGTTTTACGATTCCCATTTCTAGATCAATTGGTAATTTACCGGGTCTTGCACGCATAAGGTATGCTGGAGTGCAGTTTGTAGAACTCACGGGTACATGGTTGTATAAGTCTACCAAGTCAGGTAATTTATCTGGCCACTGGTTTCTTTCTGATTCTGGTAAAGTCTTTAACAGTTCAATTACAATATGATTCATTTTCTCGCATAAACCATTTGTTTGAGGATGATACGTTGTTGTGCGAATCTTCTTACAACCGTACATATTGCAGAATTCCTTGAATAGTTCTGATTCAAAAGCTGGACCTTGGTCTGCAAGGACTTGTTCTGGGTAACCATGTGATCTACAGAAATGCGTCTGGAATGCTTTGGCTGCCGTCTTCGCTGTTAGATCTTTAACAGGTACCACCACTAAGAAGCGTGAGTAATGGTCCACGATGGTTAAGGCATAGACATAGCCTGACCGGCTTGGTGACAACTTGACGTGGTCTAATGCGACTAGCTCGAGTGGCTGCTTGGTTACTATTGGTTGAAGCGGAGCTTTCTGTGGATCTTTCCTTCTAAGGTTGCATGCGGCACATCTTCTGCACCATAGTTCAATGGATTTTCTCATGCCAACCCAATAAAATCTTTCTCTCAGGATCGCTTCTAACTTCTTCCATCCAAAATGACCTGCACCGTCATGATAAGCTTCAAAGACCATTTGAGTGGCTCTCTTGGGCACGATTATCTGCCAGACTAGTTCATGCGTTTTAGGATTGGTATGCGTTCTGCAGAGCTTCCCTTGATGTAGAAACAACTTGCCTCTATCTTACCATAGCTGTATAGCTTCAGCTGGGGCATTCTGATCAGGGTATGCGTGTTGTTGCGTAAGGAGTTCTTTCACTAGCTTCAAGGCTGGATCATTATCTTGGGCTTCGGCCCATCCGTAGTGTCTTAACGGGTTAAGATTTACTTCCTGCTTTCTTTGGTAGGCGCCGGGTTGATAATCTTGTACCTTTGAACGATGAAAGGCCGGTAGTTCAATCCCTTCCAACTCTTCCATTCCTCTTCCACGTCTTTCAGGTGTGTCATCCGTGACAAGGCATCTGCGTTCCCGTTCTTGCGACCTGCTCTGTATTTGATGACAAAGTTGTAATTAGATAGCCGGGCTATCCATCGCTGCTCCAGAGCTCCTAGTTTCGCTGTATCCAGGTGAGTCAACGGGTTGTTATCCGTGTAGATGGTGAATTCTGCACCTGCCAAGTAATGTTTAAAATGTTCAGTCACAGTCCAAACTACTGCCAGTAGCTCTAACTTGAAGGAGCTGTAGTTCTCGGGATTTCTTTCTGTAGGCCGGAGCTTCCTACTTGCAAAGGCAATAACTCTTCCTTTGCCTCCTTGCATCTGTGATAATACTGCTCCCAGTCCAACATTGCTGGCATCCGTGTATAGAATGAAGGGTTGATGGTAATCAGGGTATGCCAGGATCTCTTCTCCCGTCAGTGCACTTTTCAGTTTATTGAAGGAATCTTCTCTTTCCTCATCCCACCGTGTCAGGAAATTACAGGATGAAGTCTTCTTTGATCGTCCTACCAGAATGTCTTGCAGAGGAGCTGCTAGCTTTGTGAATCCTCTGATAAATCTTCTATAATAGCCTACCAGGCCCAGGAATTGCCTCACTTCTTTCACGTTTGTAGGTCTTGGCCAATCCCTTATCACTGTGACTTTATCAGGATCCGGTGCTACTCCCTTTGAACTCACGACGTGTCCCAGGTACTATACCTTTGGTTTGAGAAGGTGACACTTGGATGGCTTGATCTTCATGCCATATTTCGATAGGGCTTCGAACTCTTCTGCCAGATCTTGTAGATGTTGCTCATACGTCTTGGAATAGACTATGACGTCATCTAAGTACAGGAGGACAGTTTCAAACTTCTTGTGTCCTAAGCAGCTCTCCATCAGGCGTTGAAAGGTCCCGGGTGCGTTGCAGAGTCTGAACGGCATACAATTAAACTCACAGAGGCCCATCGGCGTAGTAAACGCTGTCTTCTCCTTGTCGGCCTCGGCCACAGGAACCTGCCAGTACCCACTAGTCAGATCAAGGGTGGAAAAGTAGTTAGCAGATTTTAATGCAGCTAATGACTCCTCAATCCTAGGCAATGGGTATGCGTCCTTATGTGTGATGCGATTAATCTGCCGATAATCTACGCACATTCTCATGGTCCCATCCTTCTTTTTAACTAACACTAGAGGTGCTGCCCAGGGGCTACAACTGTCTCTTATTACCCCTGCAGATTTCATCTCTCTGAGCATATCTTTGGTGGTTTGGTAGTGAGCTGGTGGTAAAGGTCTATACCTCTCTTTTATAGGCTGATGGTCACCTGTGGGTATAGTGTGCTCTACCCCTTTGATTTGTCTAACGGGTGTTTACTGAATATTTGTTCATATTCCTTCACTACCCGGTATACTCCATGCTTGTGACGGGGAGGTGTAGAACTGGTACCTACATGCAACTTTTGGCACCAATCCTCCAGCTTCTCCTCTGAGCCATTGTCATCCGCCTGACATGACGTGTTCAAGGGCTCGGCAGCTGTGATGTTATTGTTATCAACCGTGTACAACTTAGCCATGGTAGCATACTTAGGTAATGTGACCTCGTCTTCTCCACAGTTTAATAGGCGTAATGGCACTCTTCCCTGTGTACATCAACTACTCCTCTCGCTGTGAGTATGGTGGGTCTGCTGTCTGAGTACACGGGTTCTACCAGGGCTTGATAGTCTTGCCCCTTAATGCCTATTGCGGCTCTACACCAGACCAACATTTCAGTTTTGGGAGGAATTACAATGGGTATTGGATCACTTACTCGTACACTGCCGATCTCACCTCCGGAGATTTCTACCTGCTGCTTCAACATCAGGGCTTTGATCTCTTTGTGCAGAAGCCTCTGTTGTCCAGTTCCAGCAGTCTCGGCGATTTGCTGCAAAACACTTAACACTTCGGAGAAAACATTTCTCAATTACATTCATTCCTATCAGCATCACGGGTTCACGTTCTCGCCGGTTAACATCGATGATTATAACACCCTGGTTCTGCAATTCTACCTTCCCAACCTGAATATTCATCTCTCTAAACCCGACCTTTGGTATTAACTGTCCATTACTAGCCCATACCTCAAAGTTAAAGTCATCTGGTGCATTAGTAATGTCTGAATCAGCCCAGTACCTTTTATATAGAACATGTGGGATAGATGTTATTTGGGACCCGGTATCCAGCAAGGCACTAAAGGGAATGCCATCCAACACAATAGGGATCACCGGTTTTCCTCCCACGAATCTGTCATACCAGGCTGAGGGGCCTTGAGTGTTCATTCCTGGGGAGCGGCCCGCCTGCCCAGGGAATCGTCGTTTAAAGGACACTCACGAGCAAGATGGCCTGGTTTCTGGCAATGGCGGCAAATGGGCTGTCCATCTGGTTGGTAGCGATCGCTGGGTCGTCCTCTTGCTGCTGGGTATCTTCTGGACCTCATCCACGGGACATCCTCTCTGCTGGTCGCCAACTCGATCTTGGGTGCAGGCTTTGACTCTCGCAGTTCCTTGATGACCTTGGCCATAGAGATCACGGTGTCTGTCAGGGCATCTAGTTTTTGATTGATTGTGGCATTAGAAATTAGTTCTCCCGTTTCAGCAGCAGTTGCTGACATGGCAGATGTCGCTGGCACTGCCGGCTGCTGCTACAGTCTCTGGTACAGTTGGTAGCTCCCGTGGCTCTGCCAGCTGCTGCCAACGGATAGCTCTATCTTTCAGCTCAGTAAATGTCATGTCAGGGTTCTGCAGCAGTATCATGCTTAACTGTCCTCGGTGGGAAGGGGAATGGAGGCCCTCTATGAATTGGTCAAATAGCATTTTATCAGCTCCCGGGGCTAAAGCAGGTTCTGCCAGCTTAAGGGCTCTGAGTGCTTCCTGCAGGTTCAAGGCAAAGTCTCTGGCACTCTGTTTAGGCTTCTGGTGGCATGCAAAGAACCTCATCTTAGCCCGGGTATCAGCAGCAGATTCAAACGTTGCTTTCAGTCTGGCTGCTAGATGCTCTACAGTGTCCTTATCTGTGTCCAGCCAGGACGCAACCTCACGCCGTGCATTGCCCGTTAACTGTCCCATTATCATTCCTACACGCTGGGCTTCAGTGAGGGGGTACATCACATAATATTCCTTTATCTTTAGCATAAAGTCAGTTAATGTATTAGGCTCACCGGAGTATTGGGGCAGCCACATTGCCCCTGGAGTATACGGCATCAGGAACGGCATTATTGGTGCTGTTCCTTGCGCCGCTGCACCGCCGGATACTATCGCTGGGTCCGGCGCTGCAGCTCCACCTGCTGTTCCGTCGCCGCCTTGTGCATTGGGCTGCGACATCTTGGGCCCCCTTAGTTGATATCCGCCCTCCGTCTTCCGCTTCCGTCCGGATGTCTAACAAAGGTTCCGCAACGCACCAGGGATTCTCTTCCCTTCCGGATGACATCAGAGCGGTGAGCGGTTTTTCTTCCCGCGCATCGCGCGCTCTGCAATGGCGGATTCTGAAATTTACAGTATCTGTGGCGCAGTTACAATTCAGCTTGCCGCACGCCCAGCAATGGCGGCAGATTTAAAACAGTCACTAATCACGGCACACAATGCCCAGTACCGGGCACGGTAGATCCTGTTCGTGACGCCAGGTTGTGGAGCCCACTGGGACGGGGTACTCGGTGCCGGACCGGTGTACTGCTGGGGGATGTCACGGCGGTCCTGGTCCGGACCGTGTCCCGGGCCCGCACAATAAAATGGGGGTTATTTACAGGGGATTTGTCACTCGTGACGCCACCCACTATATGCGGCCAGTAATGGGGCCGCCGCTGCTGCAGAACCTCCGGGGATGATGGGATAGCAGCTTGGATAGAATAGTTCCTGTGGGCAGAACTGGGTTCCCCGGGGCAGTGGTAGTAGTAGTTAAAGTCTGTGAGGATAGTTATTGATGCTGCAGGAGAGTAGGGGTAGCAGTAGAGATGATGAGAGTAGAGGTAATCGCAGTATATGAGGGCAAGTGGGGCTTCAGTATAAGGATCACACACACTCACGGTTTCTGTTGTTTTCCAAGTCTTTA